>VWZT01000763.1:446129-478917 GCA_013397055.1 Pachycephala philippinensis
CCCATTCCCAATCCCGTTCCCGATGCCGTTCCCCTCTTCCCCCCCCCCCCCCCCCCCCCCCCTTTTTAGTAAGTAATGGAAGAAAACCAGTTTTTAAACACTAATAAAGAATATTGTATCTTCAAATGGAGGCAACTATGAAAAAGTTGTTGATAAGGACATCTTACTGTCCTTACTCTTACAGTGGATATAGTGCTCATTTCACCTAAAAATTGCATTATTATATCTGAGCCAATCACCTCAACCTTTTCTCATGGGAAAGAGCGAGAACTAGTCACTTATAGGTAAAGATAGTAATGATATATTTCAAATGTCTTTAGAATGAATCACATCTTACTGATGCTTATTGCTCTCCACTACTTACGAAAAATGACCAACTGCCAGATCTGATAAGGACTTTCACATTTAATTAGATAAATCTCACTATCCATAACTTCTGCTGATGCTTGCCCAAACAAAGCACTCCTTCATTCCCCATTGCCCCTAGAGTAGCCTGGAGTCTTGAATTTTGGTCTTCAATTGAAAGTCTGTATTTTTCTGTACATACTTTTACATATGTGATAAATATGTGTTTATATGTGTACATGTGTATAATGTTAATTGAAAATGATAAGAAATCTTTACCTTATTCTGTAGGAAAAAAAGAATGAAGAAATTAAAATTGGTCATGCCAGGTAGTCCAGATTTGTCCAAGAGGTAGACAAAGGTTAGGGGTTTCATTTGAGGTAGACTTAAATCCATGTTCTTTACGACTAAGAGAACTTCATATTCCAAGCATATATTATGAACATTTTCATCCTGCTAAATGAAAGAGGGCCAAAGAACTAGCACACTGTTGAACTGACAGCTCACTATCAGATTCCTTTTACAACTACTCCAGCTTGTTTGCTCTGAGCCAAGTCTACTATAGAGAAAGTTGTTCACCAGCTAATTACAGACTAGTCTGTGCCATTTCACCTTCAGATCGTCAATCACTTTCCAGTTCCTTGTCATTATTAAAATAACTGTAGACATGTCTACTAATGAATGCTTTTGTGTGTGTGTGTGTGTGTGTGTGTGTGTGTGTGTGTGTGTGTGTGTGTTTGGCTTTGTGTGTTTTTTTCTTGGTAAATTAATATATCTGCAGAAAAAACCATATTTGGTCAAAAATATCAATATGTTATAGCCAGTAATGCCAACTTAGTAGTGAACCTGTGTAGTACATGCTAAAATTTAAGCCACTGTGGAGGCAGATGTCACTTTTGAGGAGATAAATAAGAGAGTGCCCAAGGAGGTAAGCTCTTCCCCTGGATTATTTTTAGTATGCATATTTGCTTCTTCAAGTTAGTGCTATTAGGGAAAACAGACTTATTATTGGAAGCAGGAAAAGCCTAGAGAGCTGTAGAAGAGGCTGAATGATAGACAGAGAGGATAAACCACTAGAAAAAATTGAAGGGGAAAAAGCATCACAAGTCATAAATATAAAGAACATTTCAAAAATAAGAGAGCAGAATAAAGAAGCAGTAAACAAAATAAAAAGCCCAGTTTTGATTATGTTCAAAGAGAATAAACACACTGCATCCAGAAAGTTTGCAAACAAGGCACATATGAATGCAGCAACTCATCTAATATTTAAATGGAACACTGTCCTTTTACTTACTTTAGAAAATTAAGAATTACTAGTAAGTTTGAAAATTAGTAGAAAGTGGGTTACTATAAACATAGTAGAGGATCTTTTTTGAACAAAGTTTGAAGAAATTAGTAAAACTGGAATATCAACAATCAAACTGTTGCAGCAACTACACGTATTTTCTTGAGTGATTTTTTCGATATGTTTGGTACTTATAAACTATGACCTTTAATTGTGAGTTGTTTTTTTAAGATAGGCTAACAGTAATGCACAATCAAAAGTATAATTCAGGAGTCAGGTATATTATCTCATATAACTGCAATGTTAGTTGACTTCTATACTGTATTAACACCATTATGTTAGTGTTAAGCATTTGATTACTGAGGTAATTAAGAAAACTTTTAAGACATTTTATACTCTCAGCCATTTCACAAGAGCTATAAAACTATCCCATCAATTCAGTCTTCAGGAAAAATTGGTCCTCTGTGGGAGAACATCTCTCATGACGGCAATCAAAGCACCTACTACAGCAAGATGTATTTGCTTACTTGTGCTTCACAGTGCAACTTTGTGCTTGAGATTTATGGGAAGAATAAAAATGAAATGCAGCATGTTTGTGAGCAGTGTGCAGATCCGCATGCATTACCTAAATTAGTAGATCTAAAATATTCAGGTTCATTTTGTATGTCCTTCCTGTTATTTACTGGATTTATCTTGGGAAGATAAGCTCATCTAGCAACTTCATCTTAGAGAACCTTAAAACATTTGAAGGACTTTAAGGAATCCAATGCATTCAGTGCCTGGGATTTTGTTTCCCCATTCTCAGAACTTTAGAAATAGTTAAAATAAGTGAAGCATTTATGACATAAAATACAACTAAATTAAGCCAGAGTCTCTCTCACAACAGAAAGTACTCTGCACCTCACCAAAACACTACACAGCAACCAAGAACTTTCTTCTAGATTATTTCACTTCAAGCACATTTTATATTTTTCAGCTTAGAGATTCAATGTTGTGAATAAAAGATAGGCTTTTGAAGTCAATTAAGCTTTCAGCTTTGCTTATACACTGTCTCAATTCTAGTCCAAAACAATGTGTTTGTATTTTTTGCATAACTGGAGAAGCAGGAAGCAAAATAGCTCTGGTCACCAACCCATTTTCTTGAGTGACTTTTATTTGAGGGGGCTGTGCATGACAAAGTCTGAACTTAAGTATTTTTCCACTGTCAATCTAGCACCATATCTTTCAGTGTACTGTGGCATGTTTAAACTGTGTTACATTAAAAAAGACAAATTTATGAAGAAACCCAGCTCCACCCCAGCTGAAATAAGCACAGGTGTTTTCAGAAAACATTACTTTGTGATATTGACACTGGTTTACTACTCATATGCTCCTCATTTTTTATCCAGGAATATTAATTGTTTCTAATAAGCAATGAAAAGAACACATGGCTAGTGTCTTGTTCTCTTTTGCATCCTCTTCCTCACTGTTTTCACTCACCAAAAGAATTTTTTAGTATGCTAAAGTCTCTTTTACAAGTAATCCAGAAATTACAGAAAACTATGAATTCCCCAGTTAATGTGGTTTACATAATATATAACCTTATGGAAAACAAAGGGATCCAGGTTGTTTTTGTTTTGTTTTGTTTTTTATTTATAACAAGGTGTTTTGAGGTGTATAGTAAACTAGAAGCATGGTTAAATGTTTTATCAAAGAAGAATTTTTTCTAAGATTTATATATTTTCAGTCTTTCTTTTGTTTTCTTCTTCCAGTACATATTTTAAAGAAATAAAATCCAACAAAAATGACAGTATAGTTGTTTCTACAACTGATCCATAATATTCAAGTATACAAGAGAGCATTTTTGTTTCTACAGCTGATTTGCTAAAAATAATTTTGCAAATAGTAGGCTATTTGACTCCAGAAAGCTCTAAAAGCTTTAAATTATGTGGTCACTTGTTATATGAAGGAAAAAAAAAAAAGAGGGTTTGGAAATAATTTAAGATTCTAAAGCAGCAAAAAGGCCTGGATGAGTCAGAGAGTAACGTATAGGTAATTTAGAGAAGCAATAAAAGAGATCTACCTGAAAAAAAACAGCTGACACTTGTCATGGTCTTGGTACAGGACAGACATTTTCTATGTCTGTGGAACTTAATGGTGGGAGCATAACATTTTTTGCAGAACTTTCAGTCAGAAAAGTTCTCAGACTATGAAATTTCTGGTCAAACAAGATCTCAGGGCTACAAGCAACCTTGTGACCAACAGTGTAAGTTGGGGTGAAAACACCACATCTGAATCATGTCCTTGGGCTGTCTGAGGCAGATGAGAGATTTCAATCTCTGTCTCTTATATTACAGATGAATAACCTCATTAAAGGCTGTTTAATGAGCCCTTAGCATGTCATTCTAAATTAACCATGTGGTAAAGTATGGTACAGCAAGAATATTGACTCTAGGTTTTCCAGATTGTAGGATTTTTTTTTTTTAAATTTTTCCCCTGAGGCAGGCTTGCATTTCTGATTCTGAAAGTTTTATGTTCTGCCTGTTTGTTGTTTTCTTTTTTTTTTCCCTTTTTTTTTNGTTTTTTTTTTTGTTGTTTTGGTATATGTTTTGGGTTTTGGGTTTTTTTCCTGTGATGGTTTTCCAAATACATTTTTATTCTGTTTTATTTCATAAGGAAAGGGAAAAATGTATGAGAGTTTTGAAAACAGACTTCATTTTCAAATATATTTCCTTGTCCTCTTTTTCATAAAGAACTGGTACATCCCAAGTTCTGCACTCTAATTAATTTAAAACCAAAACAACTACACAATTACATTTCTAGCTATGTGGGGGTCCCAATTCATACCACTCCCATCTTTATTTCAAAAGACCTGTTCATGAATCTACAGAACTATGTCTAAAGAACAAGGATATGCTGAATGAAATATTAACAGATTTCAACGTGTTAGATATTTCAACAAAGTAGAAGCACTTTGATTTTGCAATAATTAGATCCTATTAAGCCCTGTCTGAAAGTGCTCAGCAATTGTGGAGGTACCTAAAGTTAGGGTGCAAATTTATTTGGAAACAACCGTGTTTGAATTAAAGCAGTGAAGGCACTAACTGAATCGTTTGAAACTGACTTCTGAGTTCTCTCTCTCTATCTGAGTTTTGCAGGAGAAGGTCCACAACCAGCGTTTTCCCTCCATGTTTTCTGTTATATTTATATATAATTTATTTTTACAAGCAGGCCACTTACATGTAACTGACCTTGCCACTCTTTTCATTCTCCTTATTTTTCCCCCTTTTTAGTATCTTTTCCGCCCTACCAGTTTCTGCTGGTATGTTTCTCCTTCTTCAAGTGTCCTTAGTGAACTACATTTTTCCTTCACATGGTGTGTTTTACTCTTCTTCGTTATATTTACTTTATCTTTCTCCATTTCATGTCACTGACATGACTTTCTGTTCCCACTTCCATTCCCTGGTGCCCTATCAGCATTTCTTCTGTACAAGCCTTTCCAATTTAGTTTTCATTTCCTCCTTGAGATAAATCTAGTGGTGTCGCAGATTTCTCTCTAACACCATGTAAGTACTGCATTAAAACTCTATTACTGGTAATTGAGCTAATGTAAGAGTGCAGATTACCTATAATTTATGACAAAGTAACTCTGTGTCTTAGACATTGTAATGAATCACTATTTTAATTTAAATGTATTGGACGCTTACCAAACCTCCTGAAGTGAGGTTGGGAATACTTGAAAGAATATTCTAAAGCCTTCAACAATTGAAATGTAAGCAGTCCAAATCCAGAGTCTTTCAGGATGGTGGAGTTATCCTGGGAGCCTATATTCGAGCTGTCTTCTTTACCATGAGGAGGGTCATATTTGTTTCATCTCTTGTATCAGCTTCCGTATATTCGTTTTTTGCAGCAGACAAATGAAATTTCAGTCCAGACTCATGTATTTTGAATGGGATCAGACAGTAGTTATTTCACATGCACTGATACTTAGTTATTGTATTCAGTCTTGTACAATTTAATCATTGCTTTGAGTCTAATTCTTTCAGTTAGGTATATCAGGAGTAGATTTGGCCCAGTATTTTAAATTTAAGACAGTTTCGCACTTTAGACATATTAATTATGCTGTGTAGTCCTGAGTGCCTAGATTGTGCTGAGTTTAGCAGCTTCATAAAACTAACAAAATTCAGACTTTTAATCATTTGAAACTGGAAGAGGGGGGAGTTTGGAATTGATCAGCAAAAGAACCTTCCCTGCTATTCTATCATGAGTGTTTTGCCTGCAAGAGGTGCACTGATGGAGCGGACACCCACAAATCAGTGTTTAACTGCACTGATTGTTGTGCTGAAGCTAGCTAGTTGCTTTTTAAGCCAAGCAAGACAGTGGATATTTTATGTCAGTGCTGGCTCAATAATTTTGCTCATCTACATTTGAAAATACTCAGACATGCTCTAAGATGTGCAACTCATAAATCTATGCACATAGACTGTGTAACCACATGGAAGTAAAATCAGTCCACTAATGCAGTTTTCCCCTTTCACAACCTTTTTCTTCTGGATACAATTCTAAGACCTTGTTAAATAAAACCAGGCTATAAATTATTATTAGAATTAATAGAGTTCTNTTTTTTGGTATTGATATGCACTTAGACACTTCTCCTGCTCCTCTTCTTGTTTCTAGTGTTTATATTTGTACATCACCCACCCAGTGTGTTTGTGTGGTGGTTAATGGGAGAGGTGTCGGAAAAAATATTTTCCTGAAGGAGACAGCAACTTGAAAGTCTATTTTTCTGGAAGTTTTATGTTTTCAAAACTATTACAGTCAATAAGTATGCATTACATGCTATTAGCCTTAGCAAGGTATTTTAATCTAACAGTTCTGCACCATGTTCACATTAATATGCAAATAGAAGGAGAATACAAAATTAAATGGAAATGAAAGTTGAAAGTTAATTGACATTTCTGTCACAAAAGCTAGGAGAAACAGTACTTATGGTTTAATGGCAAAAAGCTAATGTGTCATCCTAGGGAGGGCTACATCAATTTAGGACTAAGACGATTTTACTGAGGAAAAGTGCAAAGTGCTGTTTGTGCATGCAGGTTGCCAGCTCCCCCTATGCAGGTGGTCCCATCACCATAAACCTGGACTAAATTGCTGCCATTCATTAAACTCAGTGGCTGTCTGGATAACTGCCTAGCACAGACTTACACAGGCCATCTATTTCCGTCAGAAATATGATATGTCACTGACAAAAGCTTAATTACTCCATTAATTAATAGGACAATTTTCAAAATGCCTTGCAATGCAGCTTGACACTCATTAGTGCCATTTATTAATAATTTCTCTCAGGGTATAATACGCTATAAAGTGTAATTTGAAAGAGAATAATACATGTTTAAACCCTATGTATCTCTGAAACCAAAATCCATTCTTTGCTGAATTAGTCAGCTTTATGGAAAAGCATAGACCCATCGGCTGAATGCTTGGAAAGATATTTCTCTATATCAAAACACTTCTGTCACAGAACAGCAAGTTTGTGGATTGGACAGCAATATTCTGGATTGGAGTCCAGGCAGTCTTTCCCTACAAGAAATCTTGATCCCCCTCTAGGTGTACTCTTACTACCCTCAGTTCTGCATGGAGGCCAGGGGCACCGAAATGCAGGGACTTCTACTGTACTAGCACATCCCTATGTCCCTGAATGTCTATATCTCTTTATATGACTGGACAAATTAGAGGACAAAAGTGCTGGTAAAGATTATTGCATCACGTATCTTCTAAAATGTAGGACCAGGAGTCATTTTACAGGGTGGTAAAAGTGCAAGACAAAAATAAGCCAAAACAAGACAAATATGGGGAGAAAGTATGAGCACAGCTCCATGGTTTTATATGCAAGTTAGTTAGTCAGGTGTGGGAGAAGAAACACTTTTAAAGATTCTTGCATTCCTCATTTCAGAGCCAGGAAGTTTCAGTATTTCGATGAGGCAGAGTGTCTTCTAGTGCCTGCTCTGCAACAGAGCAGCTCTTTCCTATTGAGTTTACAATTTTTTTTAGATTTATTTTTTTACATTCTCAGAGCTCATTCAGCATAGGGTAGGATAATAAATATAGTCACTGGCCCTTCATGTGAAAAACTATAGATGTCTGAAGTTTGAACAGTGTGGGCTACTTACTGAGAAGTAGGCACTTCAGTTTTCTGCTCTTTGCAGATTCATAAAATCAAAAGTTTTACTTCATTCTGCTTATGCTGCTCACTAAAAAATTCTTTTCTTACAGAAAACTTTATACTATTTTAATAGACAGACTAAACAAAAATATGGAAATAATACGACAACATGAAGGTTGCCACAAAAATGCATACAGTACAGAAACAAAGACCTGCTTCCAAGGTCAATAGCACTTAAGGTGTTTAAGAAAAGTAAGTTAGTCAGGCAGGTCTTGAAAAGCACAGTCTTTGTGTAAATGGTGATACAGTAAGGCAAACTGCCTTACAGGGGTGTTAGTGCAAACTCTACAGTCTAAAATCAGGATTTTAAGAAGCAATCTTTTAGGTTTCTAATCTGGGATTGTATCACCTATGATTTTTTTAGTATCCGTAAATTTCGCTATCCAAACAACATTCCCTAAAGGATCTCAGACTTTCATGAATGTTCTCCCTTAGAAAATTTAGTTTCTTAGGCATTCCCCAATGTACAGCAGGAGGTAGTGCAGGCTGGGAAAACGAAAACCATTACCACTTCCTCTGCCTGACCCGTTCACCTGCACAAGTTGCTTGTTAGTCACCTGAAGAGGCTGAGCTGACAGTGTTCTTCTGCCTTGGTTCAGGATCTGACTCTAGAACAGCAGGCATGAGGGACACAGTAACCTTTTCAGCCACTCCAGTCTTAGCTTTCTTGTCAATCAAAGCCCTCAGAATACACAGAAAAACAGATTTTCTGAGGGTGGGCACTCAGCAGTTTTTAAAAATCCAACTCTTTGAAAAAGCCTCATTTAGACACTCATCAGGTAGAGCCTTTTAATTTGGTACACAGCTCTTGATCGGCAAAATCTTTATAGAGTTCCACAGCTCAGGCAGCTTTGATGTTTCAAAGTTCCTTTTACCCAGAAAATCCCATTAATCATAGTGGGTACGTGGTTAAAGTCTCAGTTTGGCTCAACATGGAAATGTGTGCTCAGCCATGAGTCAATTGATACATGCCCTCTCCCCTGCATCCTTACCAAAAAAACCCCCAAACCCAAAACACAACATACACCCCAACAAAACCCTTTGATTTTTCTTTGACTTACCAGTAAAAATCCCATGCTATCAATTTGCTCTGGATCTGATTTAGGCAAGACCATATTATTTAATCCTCAGTAACTCGGTATAGCCAGGTATATTTTGTGCAAAAGATAGAAGAGAGGCCTGTTAAGTGGTACTCTGATGTGTCTTTTGCACTCTGATGAGTCCTCTTGAAGCATAGAGAGTATTAATTTAATCTTAAAAAAAAAGCAAAACCAAAGTGAAAAAAAGGTTGCTGAGTAGTTCACTGATGTTAATGAGTTCTGTTTTACTTCTCTCAAAATCTAGTACTCTTTCTTTGTTTCTCTTGAAAACCAATCAGCCACAGAAGAAGTGAGAGTTACAGGTGTGTTTGCATCTCCAATACAAATACCATCTCCCCTCCCTATAATCAGTGACTGGTGGACCATTTTTATTTAAAATGTCCTCACATTTGATTTTGAACCCTTGAATCCAATGTACACACCTCAGCAAATGGTGCATACTTCAGAAAAGTATAAATAGATCTGAAGGCTTCCCATCCACCTAAGAGTCAGTGTAAAGTAGGTGGTTATCTCTCTGTGGTGGTGTTATGTGCTTTGTTGCACTGGAAGAAATAAGAAATCTTTGGTGGTCATGTTGACATATCTGGTGTGGCTGTCCATTTCCGAAGAATACCTATCTAATGGAAGACAGCGAGCTTCTTTCCCAGAAAGAAAACAATAATCCCCATTTCCTGCCTCTCAGAGCTTAGTCATCAGGACAGCTAGTCATGATGATAAGATACATAAGAGTCTTATCTTGACTCAGTCTGAGCTGACGTCAGCCTTTATGTCCCACACTGCAAGACTAGGCTGTAATAACAGTAACAAAGAAAGAAACAGCTTTAGAGGTGAGCTTCTACAATGCTGAACCCACAAAATTCCAGGGGCTGGAAGGGAAGATGGTAAAAATAAAGTTAGGATCTATCTTGGAATAATGCAGATTATTGATCCTTTGAATAGGAAGGCACATAAATAAAAACAACATAAACTACAAAAAATATAACTAGTCCAAACTAAAAAATAAAGCAACCAACTTCCAAAACCCAAAATCATAGGTGTCTTCCTTTCCATCTGAGTGTCATGACCCCCCACAATATAGTACTCTCTCAATGGTCTGATGATTCATGCATTCCTGGGCTGCATGCTGTATTTGAGAGGGCAAAGAGGGTTCTTAGCCAGGATATGCCATAGTAAGGTGATTGATGATTCAGACTACCTGCAGCTAGAGTTTACCTTCTATTAATTTGCATTGCAAGAAATTCACCCGTCTCTCACTGTTCAAATAATTTTTACTTTCTTTTATTTCTGCTTTGACCAGTGTTACAGGGTTCTCTCCTCAAATAAGGAAGCTGTGGGTGTTAACTGTCATCTGAACAAACCTTAAATCCTGATCTGATTTCCTGTGCTTAAGGTTGCTGTCATCATCTCCTCCAGAGAGTTAAGGGAGATTAAGCAGCTGCCTACATTATCCTGAATTGCCTTCATATTTCCCAGAACATATGTTTGTGTATGTGGGTAAATAACTGTAGATGCTCAGAGACACCTGTGTGCCTACAGACCTAGGTGATTCCGAAAAACAAGATTATCATTTGGGAGCTAAGGATTATTTAGTTCTTAAGCCCTTATTTTGTTAAGATTTAGGTGAACTTTATCCATGAAGAATGTTTTTTATCCTTAAAACATAGACCAAACCACTAGCACTTACATGATGATATTACAGGGACAAAAGAGACTCTGCTGATGTACTGTCACCTTATTAAAAAAAAAAAAAAAAAAAATCTCTTTAAATGATTTAGTCTCAAGTAAAATTATTGAAATAAATTTTTCTGATCTTTTGTCTGTACTATAGAATAAAGTAATGATTTCCGGAAATGAATTAAAAGAAATGGATAATTTTGAAACAGAAATGTAGAATAATATTTTTGAACCTTTACAATGAATTATGGTACCAATTCTCAGCTGAAGCTTTTTAAATTCAGCCTTGCTGATGCATTCCTCACATTCAACATCATTACTGTTACTCCCATACTTACTATTCATAAGACTAAAGTATTTTACTGTTTGATTTGTTTTGTTGGATTCTGCTTGGCTACGGCCTGCTCTTCTAAACCAACTTTGCAATAGTTTACATTTGCTCTCATATCGTTCATTCAGATTTTGCTTCCATAATTGCCAGTGCAGACTGCGTAGCACTTGACTTCATATGCATCAATCGCTGCTGTTTTATAAACATTAAGCTGGTTCTACTTTACTAAGTGAAAATTGTAAATGCGTGTCCTTTGCACTCACACAGCACCAAATCATGTTCAGGTACCAAAACATAAGTTCACCAGAGATATAATTGCATTTATTTTGTTCCGCTGGTTAGTTCCATTAACATGTAAGGCTTAAAAGACCTTCAGCTTTTGAAATCTTCTTCAGAATTGTTCTAAAGTGGCTCTTCAATCCTGCATATATTAGGCATGCCCAGTCTACCAGCTAACAGCTATAGTGCATGTTTTCTTTTTAAGATAGGCAGCATGAATTTTCAACAGGTAATAAGGTTCTGGTAGCACTTTATGATGAATGTGCTCCGTATGTGCTGTTCGCTGATTTGGTATTCAACATGGCTTTATGATATTCTGAAAGTATCTTTAGTACTCAGAAGCTAATGTCTGATGGCAGATGACTGTGTCACTGAAATACTTATCAAGACTCTGGAAATGGGCCTGTGCAGACCCCACGAACTCCATTTCACATTTATTTCTCATGGAATAATAAAATCTTATTTTGCTTGTATGCCCTGAGCTAGGTTTGATCTGTTGCCAATCTGAGCCAAGGATAGAACCTCACAAAATAGGTTATGGAACCACAGCTTCTCATTATAGGCATATTGATTTTCCTGTTCTTATTTGTGTTATCACCTTCTGCAATGAATATTTTTAAGCTACTGTATTGTTACAATATTTCCACAATAGTTTTGACAAAAACACCTTTCTTTTCATGCCAGCTTTTTAATATGCTTCAGGTTGTGTCATCTAACCACTTAGCAGGTTAATTTTTCACAGTTTAAGGTTAGAACACGCTTTTAAAACCTAATTGTTGCTTAAAGACTTGCTATTCTTCACTTTCCATGTTCATAGAACCAGTTGGGTCAACTTTATTCACTAGAAGCGTCATGGAATCATAGACTCAGGCTGGAAAAGACCAGTAAAACCACAAAACGTGAACACAGCCATTAATGTGACACTGCCAAATCCACCACTAACCCACATCCCTAGGCACCACATCTACACATCTTTTAGAAACTTCCAGGGACAGCAACCACCTTCCCCCAGCCGAAGGTTCCAATGCTAGATAAGCCTTTCAGCAAGGAATTTTTCACTAATAGCCGGTCTAAACCTCTCCTGGTGCAACTTGAGGCAGTTTGTTCTTGTCCTGTAATAAATTAGTTCAGGAGAAAGATTGCCCCCCACCCTTGCTACAGCCTCCTTTCAGGTAATTGTAGAGAGAAACATGGTCACCTCTGCGCCCCCTTTTCTCTGGACTAGGCAACCCCAGTTCCTTCGGCCACTCCTCGTAGGACTTGTTTTCTAAACACTCATTATAGTAAAAGTCTTTCAGGCTTCATGTTCTGACTGATCCTGACCACTCAAATCACTGTTAAATAGTTGCAGCATGAATAAAAATAATCTGGTAAACTGCTACTGGAATTTAAGATGCTGTCTCACTGGAGCTAATTCAGAGATCTCTAATCTAACTCCTGCAGAAGGTATGCTCTGTCTCACTAGGGTTTTTAGTGCTTCAGCTGTTACTGACAAGGAAGTAGAACAAATCAAGAATTTGCCAAACTGGAAAGAAGAGTTTGAGGAAGGAAAGAGAGATACAGAATAGGAACATAGGCACAGGTGGAAAAAGACAGACAGAAAACACTGTAAGAACAAGAAAGTCAGAGCAGGGCGGAGGTTATCAGGACTGTGCAGTCACAGTAAAGGTGAAAGGCGGAACATGGATGTAGTCAGGAGAGGAGACCAAGTCCTGGTCAATCATGGAAATGTTTTGGATTACAATGTAAAGGAAACTCATAATCTCATTCACTTCCACTAAAAAATTAATTGAACCTGCATATATTCTCATCTTTAATGACTTTTGATACACAAGACATGGGAATATGAAGGAGAAATTGTGAAGAAATCATGCTTTTTTGATTGCTTTGATACTCCTTATCATTTTATGTCTTGGGAGACATATCAATATAAAGAATGATAGCAGATGACAGGCAGCTTCAAATAACTTTTGCTGCAGTAATGAATTCTTGCTACTTCTTTAAATCTGATTTTATTTTTCTTATAGTACATATGTAAAAAAAAAGTCACTATGTTCATAATTTTCATGTGGAGGAGTTGGTTTGGTTAGTTGATAAGACTAAAACCAGAATGAATGAAGGGAGGCTACAATTCTGTGTGCACCATGAAGAGCACTGAGCCATCCTTTCTCCTCAAAAGCTCTTTTCTTTGTCTCACTTTATATGTTGAAGTTTCCCATGGGTAGAAAGAGTGGATTATGAATTTTAATTGATACTTAATCAAATAATTTAATGTCTCTGAGTGTTAATGCATTCAAGTTGAACTTTGTGTACTATGTTTTTTTATTCATAATGAAGTTAGAAAAGGGATATTGTTGCATTGTCAATAGTACTCAGTTGTGGTCTCTCTACAGCTTATTTGTTAGTGAACTTTCCATAATATGCCCTAGGAGACTTGATTCTTTATGCAGTTATTATGTAGGATATATGCAGTGAGATCCAACATGAAATTGAACAGTGGAGATGGAATCTCAGATCTGCCAACTTCAAGCTGGCTGCCATGGCATGCAGTTGTAGAGTCAAACGTGCATTCACTGTCTTTCACCCTTTCTTGGGGCCAGAAAATAGTCTTTTCACTTAGTATTGGACTGGTGACTGTGACCGAATCTCATCTCCGAATACCCAGCTGCCTAGTGATTGTAGTCGGAGATAGGTGTTCATATCTACCCAGGCAGAAAAACAAATTTGAAATTAGCTGTCCTATATCACAAGTGAAGTGCTCTATTACTGAATTATCAGAGAAAATGAGTGGTATCACTAGCTTGTCCCTTTCTTCCAGACTTTCTTGGAAATATATTAGGTCTCTGGTCATGTTCTTGGCCCTAATCTCTGCAGAGACACAGAGCTATGAATCTCATATGGATTTAAATGTTCTCTGGAGCTGGGAGTTAGGTGACTATATCCTTAGTTCCCATTTTCCCCTAGAGTTATTCTTACTATTTAAATTAATGTTGGGTGTTTTTAGTGTGTGTTGGCCTTTGTATACTCCATTTTTAACACCAAGTTCTACCCAAATAACACACAAAACACTGTCTGGACTGCACAGTATAAATTTCACTAAGTAGCTGTGGCATAAATTTCCCTCGTGAATGTATAGCCTAACAGCCTGTCTCCAGGCAGCAATCAGGACCCCACTGAGCTTGGCAAGATGCAGTCGCTGATCCAGAGCACTCACAACATAAGCTCATGACAAGAAAGAACAGATGGAGACAAAGGTAAATAGCGGTGTGGTGGCAAAGAGAGTAACAATGAAGCTAGGTCCATCTGTTGTTCCAGTAGGCACAGAAACTGTGCTTGTCCTCTGCTGTGTCCCGTTGCACCACTTCATCTCTTTGGGTACATCAGGAGGCTTGGTAGAAAAAGGGACAGGACTATGCTTTGGCTGAGGGGGGAGAATTTATACATCAACCCTTCCTTCCACGCAGTCTTTGTTCCCTTCATCCTCTTTTCCTCTCAGCTCTGAATATCATCCCAGTTCTCTTGGCAAGGTGGATGGGCATGGTGCCCTCAGTATCTTTGTGGAGCAGCAGTTAGGTGCTGAGTGGGGAAATTAATGCATAAAGCTCTCAGAGCTTTTCTTTGAAGCAAAAGCTATCCTAAAAAATAAAATGGTCCAGGAACTGTTCTCTGCTTATGAGAACAAATGACTTGACATAGCTGGTGTCCAAATAGCTACCTTCTTTGATGCTCCAAAGTAAGCGGTCCACATCAAAACTGCTTACTGGGAGTGTTTTTTGATGCAAACTGTCCTTCAGCTGTTTCAAATCATTTGGAAGCATGCTAGATGGTGCAAGCTAAAACCAAGCCATAGACCATACAATTGAACTGTATCAGTTGTCTCAGGTGAGTGCATGAGCCCTGTCCTTAGTTAGTTTGCAAATATAGGAGTAGTCTAAGCAAATAGACCTACTCCACACTTCATGAAAGATGCAAAATGAAAGTACAGAATGCAGGTGAGCAGGGAAAACACTTCAATAGTTGGAGAGGTTTTGAGGGCTTATGACAAACCAACCCTTCCAGCTGTTTGCTTTGGTTTTGGTAGTTGTAATGGAGTGTCAGTTTTATCCAGGAAGAGGTGACCTTCACATTCAGAAATTCTGAATGCTGGATCAATGTAAATAGTAACTTTCTTAGGCACTAAATGTAAAGCTGTGAAAATCATTCAAGTTAGAGGCAGTTGCTTTTATTATGCTCTTATTACCCTGCAATACTGAAAAGGGACCACAATTACTTTAGTATTCTACTGCATCTCACATAGCTATCATCCTGTGTGTCATTTAGTCACAGTGCCATAAACTAGAGGCTTCATTTTCTGAAATGCTCTGTGCCAATCACCTTCAGTCCCCCAATCCACACGACTGCTTGCAATAATACTCCCAAGGATACAAACTCCTTCTTAATTTCTATACCTATAAAATAATGGAGAAAAAGTAAAAAAAAAAAAAATTAAACAACCAGACCGTTGTGTCTGAAGAAAGGAAAGAGATTATGTAAAATGTATTTATGGATTTGTTTGATTGGATGTGACTTCCCAGCACTGTGGAGATGGGCAGCATTACTTAAGACAATAAAACTCATCCCAATTTCACTGTGTTGGGACTTGACTACAATTCAAATTCTTATTTTCTGGGTTTTAAAAATTAATTTAACATATGGCCGTTAGCTATAATCACAAGTGAAAATGATTTATAAAACTAGCACACCTGTAGGAAAAGGATTATTTAATGATTATAAAGATTTACTTTGCTTCTTATTTTGAAATGTTAGTTTTAATGGTCCAAGTAGAAGATTGACTTGGGTATATTTAAATTTTTTGTGCTTATGTAAAATCAACTAGGCTCTCTTATCATGGGTATTAGAATAACTGACAAAATAAAGATTGCAATAAATATCTTGATATGCTTTAAGAAATAGAATTCATTAATAGAAGAGATATAATAGGAGCAAACATTAAAGCCTAATTAGAAAAGAGTCAATATGCCATCTGATTTTTATGAAAGTATACCTTTGTATCAGAAAACTATGTGAATTCACTCAGTTACAGTCGTCTTTAAATGATAAGACAACAGTTTTATCTTTATGTTGTTAAATAGAATATAAATTCATAGTTAAGTACCAAATTCACATCACTGTTCATTATTTTAAATAGCCAAATACTTATTGTGTGTACAAATTAGAAATGTGACACAAAATGGAATTTTATTATTGCTATTCTGTGTAGGCCAAACTGTGTATACAAGTAATCTTCAGTTTGAGGGGTTTTTAAAATTTATTTATAAAACCAGAGTTCTAGTTTATAAGCCTAAAACCTACATTTAAGTTATTGATGGACATGTCACATTTTTCATTGAGCTAAGTCAATTAGAAGCAACAATTCTTCCAGGTCTAAAGTGAAATTGCATAGAGCTGCCTAGTGACATAAGTCATAAGCAGGGGAAACTCCAGTTGGTTTGAATGTTTTTGAAAGATTGTGTAACTAGCATGCAAAAAAATATTAGGTGATCCATTTTTGGATGATATATCTAGTGATAAAAATGCTTACAATGTTTTAAGTGTAATTTTGTGATATAAAGAATTTTTATTGGAGTCACCCATGGACCCTTTTCCCTGTAAAAAAATTGCAAAGCTAATTGTCTAAACAGACCAATTAATTTAAATCAACACCTCTGGCAACAAAACAATCCTTAAGGAAGTAAACATGCTCCTCTTCACACACAAGTGCATTTACCTTGACAGAAGCTATTAGAATTTGGCAATGAGGTCTAGCTTGACACTCATTCCAGTACTCTAAGACAGGTTCTTGTTAATCTAATACATATTATTACTATTAAAAATAATATCAATACTTATTAATGATGATAAAGTGAAAAAGACTTCCTCGGAGCAGTAGGAAACATGAAATTCTGTCTCTACCAGCTACTGGTTATTTTGGGGATGATAATGATGCAGTAAGCCCTTCATTTTCTGAAGGAGCTGACATTCGCTGATGTACATAAATAGGCCATCTGTTCCTTTTTTGGGGGTAAAATATAATATACAGTTAAATCTCCTCAAATTGCTATAAAAATCCCCAAAGTAGGGTTGACAGTCCTTCAATGGGAATCCTAACTATAAATTCCTAAGTAATTAGAAAGAAAATAATTTTCAGTATAAAGTGATGCATTCAACTATGTAGGAACGCTTTTTTATGATCCCAAATGGCAATAATTTAGGATGTGAGAAATAAAGACATAAAGACAATCATTGTGCTATTTAATAGGGAATGTGATGGGTAATGAAGCAAGATTACAATTAAATTCTAGCATGCTGTGTCCTACAGGAAAAATCAGCTCTAATGTTTCTAACCTTTATCAACTGGCAATGTTGCTGTTATGATCTCATAAGTAGTTATCAATTCTGTCTGTGTGGCACTGACTAGGATTAATACCATAAGACACTAATAGAGTGAATAATCTAAACAAACTTAAATGTGTAACATTGCATAGTGACCTTAGAATTGCAGAACAACTCTATGGATTGCAACTTCACATCATCAGAAGTACTTACTGGCATGGTTTGCCAAATTGCAATGTCTAAAATTAGGTGGTTGAAGACATGTTCTGTCATCTCACTGTGCAGCCTGACTTTTCACAAGTACTGAGCTCTTCTGACCCTATTAATGATAATGAGACCTAAAAGCCCAGAAAACCTCTGAAAATCTGGCAACCGTCTTTTATATAGCCAACTTCAATTATCAAAATTAAAAGTTACAACTGAGAGTTTTTTTTGATGTTCATCACATGTTGAAGAGGCATGATCAAAAGGACAGGACACTTCTCATTACTTGGTGGTACGTGCTTAGTAAAGGAGTAGGCAGCTAATGCCAGAAACCTAATGCCATAAATTTTTGAATGATAGACTTTTAGGGAGACACCATAGGTGGACATCCAACATGTGGAAGCTGGAGTCTGCAAAAGAATTGCTTTCCCATCTGTGGACCTGACACATCAACTGAGAGGAGCAAATGTCATATTCTTCAGAGTCTTATGCTGATCTCAAGTGGACTGGTGATGCTGAAGCTCTGGCTTGTGCGGACATTTGTTCTTGAGGAAAGGAGCTGTTATCCACACATGTACACCACCCTGTTATGGAAATAAGTTTAGATCATATGTCAGTGAACAGTGTGGTTTTGTTGCAGTGATCACCACTCCCAATCTCCCCTTGACAGTTGGCAGACATCTTTTCTTCTACTCTTTTTTTGTAAGAATCTTGCAGAAAGAAGCTGTTTGAAAGGAAAGCTATGCATAGTCATCCTTGCAAAATGGTAGAGCTGCCTAAAACTTCTCAAAGCGGGATTATCCCAAATTCTTGGAGTGACTGTAATACTGATGGGAAGTGTGGAAATGGAGCAGATATTTAACTTCCCTATTAATTCCCAACACTTTTCTGAATGACACTTTACTTATATATTAGATTAATGTAAATATGCCTTTGTGTCTTTGGAGAGAAAAGCATACTGTCTGGAGAGTGGGAACTCAACAAAGGAATTTTCTGTGAGTTTTTGATACCTGAGTCATGCAGCTGAAGACGTCTCAATTTATTTTTTATTATTAAAATAAAAATCCTGCTTTTAATCCAGAAGTAACTTTCTTCAAATATTTTAATGCAGTTTTGCATAGTGCAAACTGTAAGAACATTTTATTCCTTAATACTAATAACAACTGTTATACATTTAAATTCAATAATGATATTTTTCTTAAATATGAAATGGAACTTTAATGTAAATATTTGTAATCAATTCTGAATTACATCGTATCATTATGCCTTTATAATATTATTGATGGTGTTCAATTTATCTTCAGTGAGCTTTAACCGGGTGTCAACACTTGGTCACTGTTTTGATCTTCACCTTGTGGCTAACCACTGCTTTATATCTTTTAACCCTTCTATCATAAGGTCAAATTCACTCTGAAAGAAAAAAAATGAGGAGGTTATCCAGTCCATGCTTTTACTAGTGATGAATTGTCCTTTACCATGCACTTTATGCTGTTATCCTCAGATTTTATTCCTGGATGTCATAGGTGAGGAGATTTAAATCTATTTTAGTCCAAATAAATCCCAAAAGATAATACACCTGATTGCCTCCTTTTATCATCTCTCTAATCAGGTCTAATAATTTTCCTTTTTTGTCCTTTCTTCTTTTAACTGGACCCAATCATACAATGAAGCTCTCAGTAGTTTTCCCTGTGTTGGTTGTCTACTCACCCAATACTTGTAGTGGTATAAATATTTTTTTTTCCAATGTTAAGTCATCATTCATGTGAGAATTATGCATACGTTTAATTTTTGAAGGATTTGGAATATAGTCCACATGCGTTTTAGCTCTGAGAGAGTATACATGTCTGACTACCAGGAGACAGTCCGCAATTTTCACCAGATACTTGAAGCATTGAATACTATACATGACAGTCTGAAATATGTACAGAACAGTCTTCTTTTTTCTCTGAAACTAGCTGAAGCCTTACACTGCTGAAACAGAAATCACTTTGGATAGTATGAATCTTGTTTATATGCCTTCTATATACGTCTCCTCTTTGGTAGTTTCCTGGAAGGTCAAGTGTGGACAAATGTTTCTTCTGTCAGATTTCCAAGTTGGTCACTGTTTTGAGGAGTGTCTGCTTGCAAATTTGAAATGGTGAGCTTCAAAAATATGACAAGGCTTTTCGCAAATTTGCAACTGTACTTTCCAAAACCACGGATGTCATAGACTAAGTAAGAGTTTTTAAGCACTAGAAGAAAAGGACATTTTAAGAGCAGAATGAGACAAATCAAAAATATAGGAGGTTTTTAGAAAAATCTATACTCTGCCTACAGTGGCCTTTCAGGTCAAGTCCTTTCCTTCAGATATGCTCTTGGTACAAGATTTGCTCTTGATTTTTTGGGGCCTCAGATAATCCACCCAGTGACCTCTGACTCTCCAAGGGTAGAATTGTCTGTCATTACATCTGAAGACTCCTTGTTCCTTCTTGCCCTCTTCCTGCCCACAAATTTTGCTTCCATGGAAATGTTCTTTCTCATGCTGGAGATTCTAATGCATTAGCAATGATAACACTGAGAGACAGCAGTGTTCAAAAAAACCCCCAACCAATGAACCAAGCAATGAGTTTATGAACAAGTCATAATTACAGATATAACCTGTGAGCATCACAACTCTCCATAACTTGTCTTCCCATTATTTTTCTGAGTTCAGGAAATATTACTACTGAGAAAAACAAAACCAAAAGAAATGTTTGTCTTACCCTGAAAAATACATAACATCACAAACTTTAGGGAAGACACAAAATACCCAGCAGCATAAGTAATGATTGCAACGTCAACGTTTGAAGACACACCTGCATAGCAACACATTACCCTGAAGAAAGCATACACAGATGGATCCAAACAAGCTGGACTTAGAACTGTAAGAAATATTACTCTCTTAGCATAGAAGCTGGGGTGAGCAGGGCGATGTGCTTTAGCTTAAGCAGGTCTGTGTGTTAACAGTGGCCTAGCATGGCCAAGCTACTTTTTGGTCTCCATTTCTATAGTTACATGAAACCACTCAGACAAACCTGTTCAACAGACAGTATCTGAATATGATAACAAGGCATCTTACTGTTCCACACAGGTATATGGCAAATGCACATACCCCAGCTCCTTAGGAACTGATAATTTGTACAGGATTCGGAAGCCTTAAAACCCCAGCTTGTTTTCACTGAACTTCTGTTAGATACAATCAGATGAATAAAGTTTGCTTAATGGTAACAGTAGCCTTAACCTCAAATAATCCACCCATTTAAATGCTTTTTGTTTTATTCTTTGTTATAGCTGCACTTTATGTTATAAACTACAATACAGTGTTTTACTCATTATCTGAGGAAGTACTTGGACCATTTCACGCAATTTTCTGTTTTATGTGCATTTAAAATTGTTATAAACTGCTAAAACAGACTGTTTTATTGTAGCACAAGGCTATGGCATGTTCTAAGAATTATTGGAAAACACTTTTCTTAACAGACTCTCTCCAACATTATATAAAAACAACAGTGACAAATAGCACTTATCTTATTAATACTTCACTACTAATCCATCAGCTTTAACTAAGTCTCAGATGACCTGAAACTCTGAAGATTTTAGCCTTAGCTGGCATGCTTCAACAATTTTATTATGTTAGCTTTCTTTCCACATACATAATGAACAGATAAACTGATCCACTAGGGCACTGCCTTGTCTTCAATATTCAGTAGATTAAGTGAAGTCTGAGTAAAATGAAAAAAGAAGTACCAATGGTAAATACACTTGCAACATGAAGAAAATACTATTGTACATCACACTGGAGAACAAAATGCAGTTTCGGTATTTGATAATTTCTTCAAAGTTAAATTGTAGCTCTGAATCATATATGAAAGGCATATGTTTTTACCAATACAAAACTAAATTAAATTTACTTTCTAAGGAAATTGATGCAAGGAGAAAAGAGGATAGATATGCAAATTTTCGGGGATCCAGCTTAATGTCAATGTCATCAACTGAACAAAATCAGTAATCACTGCATAGTTACTTACAGGGAAATATTGTCTCAAACTTCACCACATGTGACTAATCAACAAATCCCTAAAAAAGAAAATAACTTGGAGGAGATGAGCACAGGCAATGTGTTCACAAGGCTCAGGAACAAACACGAGGAGTAACCACAGCTGCTGTAAAGAAACCTAAACTTGTAAAAAATAATTAAACAGAGGGTGAATTTTGTTTTATGTAGAGGGCTAAGTAATTTGAGTATTTTTTTAAATGGCCTTTCCTTAGTTAATCAAGAAGTGTAAATGGCTTCCTAAACTATCCAGACCAGCAGGGAGGAAGCATATAATGGCCTCAACCCAACTTGGAATAGAAAGTCTAAGAAACTAACACAATGAACGTTGAAGACAGCAGTGGGTTTGAGATCTTTTTGCATATTCCTTACACGTGACTGGGGACATCCAGTGTCATGATGGTGAGCATGTAGAGATTTCACTCTAAATATATGCCTCTTTCTATTGTTTATTGGGGAAATTTAAATTAATATCCTCAAATAAAAGCCCAACTTAAGATTAACTTTAGACAAAGGCACCTACTGCTATCTGAGATGCTCTCCAGATAAAAAAAGTGCAAATGCCCCACCACGATACACATTTCTTACAAATTATTTTTATTCATATTCCCAGTATCTGGAAGATTTAAACATGGATTTTTGTATATGCAATATTACAGCAGAATTTTGCGTCACCTGATTTGAAAAGATACAGAATTGCAAGAAAAGGTAGCAATGCATAATCAAAATTTTTTATTATACTTAGTAGCTTCAGTTTTGCAATGTCGTGCTGAATCAGTTTTGCCCACTTTGATTCACGTTCATTTTGCACTGTTTATAGTGAAAAAGCTAATTTTGTAGCTCTAAAGGTACACTTCTTAATGTTTACAACATTAAGGGCAAAAACAGGAACTGAAAATCTCAAATAATGTAAGAAAACGTATTAGTTTTGTGATCAGAAACTTGAACTAGAGTGTCAAGTTATTACCATCAAAACAGTATGCAAGATGGTTGAAAGTTTAAAAAAATCCCTGTTTTCAATTCTTCCGTGTTAAAAAATCCCAAACAGATAAAAAATTAAACATGTGATCACCTCTATGCATATTTATAATTACAAACTATATGAAGGGAAATGATAAAAGAAAATGTTACATTACAGTTTACATATGGCTGCTTCCTATCTATATTTTGAGACAGAAAATGAAAGGTGCAACTGCAGAAAGTTGTACCTACAGTAGCAGGACTGTGAAATCAACAGTAGCAAGACTGTGAAATCAATTTCTCCCATTTTCATGCATAGGTATTTATACAGAAATTTCTTTACACCTCCTCTATGGTGTAATTCTATGGTTTGTATGTGTGGAGGAGTCTGTGAGAACATTTTGTGTACAAAACGTCAAACAATAAAGAAGTACATGTGTAAAGCAATACACTAGCTAGTACAGCTAAGAATTGAGAGTAAACCATAGTCGTTAACCTCTTTTCTTTCGTGGGACAGAAGTTAATTGTGTCCCAGATGTTTTTACAATGATAGGTTTCCTATGGAAAATTATTTCCTATTTTTCTTAGTATGAATATTATGAAGTATCCTGTGGTTCCATAGGAGTAAAGAAAACTGCAAGATCATGAGGTAGTACTCTGTCTCAATTGATTGATTTCCTTGACATTTTAAGCCCTCTCATACAGTATATTTTAAACAAAAGAGCGACTCTTTCAAGTGCACCAGTGCCTCAGAGATTATTGTCCTTTATTTTGGAGCAATCAGAGCTCGGTATTTCAGGTGAAGATGAAGTATATTTTAGAGAAAAGCAACCTAGAAAGGTAAATACTTTAGTCTGCTGGATAGCAGCTGTGCGCTCTGAGAAGAAAGAGTTTAGATATGATCTTCAAAAGGAGAACAAAAAATCAATAATTTTTCTAGATCACGAAGATAAATTTAAATGCTTTGAAAAGTCACATCTCATCTCAGGGTCCGAAGTTCTACCTACTAGTTTCACATCCTATAAAACTGCATTTCTTTTTACTAGTTTTCAATTTGATTTGTCTCAATACAGCTTATATGAAGACAAATACATAGAACAGTAGTAGGTAGAATGATGGAAAATATGATACTTATCCACCTCTGTTCATCACTGATTAAGGTAAATGCTATCCTTTTATTTTAATCCTGCTCTCTCTCCTGAAAAGTGGTCAATTGGGCAAATTTAATCACCTAGAATCCCTCAGAATTACACACTGTTCTGGGTTGAGGGAGACTAGTTTTTTTAACCAGAATGGTAGCAGTGGCATCCCTGCTTATACAGGATTTGGCGTTACTGAGACATTTATGCATATGTGCAGAGATTAATAAAAGGAGAAACAGAGAGCACTTGATGCCAGGCTGTTACAGGATTTCTGCCTCTGTTGTCTCATAGCTGGGGAAGCCTGCTATAGCAGAAGTTGCAAGTGACATTTCAACTTTGGGCAGTGCACCTCCTGCTAACTCTAGCCTTTTGGAATATGACCTTTGTCATGTTCATCATACCTATGGCAATCCTTTTGTCTCGTAATAATTCCTTCTCTTTTTTCAAGTCTAGATTTAAGGTACTGAAGTTTAGATCTGAAAAGGAATAAATTGCACTGTGTGTCTCACAAGTTAAAGTTAATTTAAAGTTAAAGGTTTCACACATTTTTCACACATAGTATGCATAAAAGTTCAAAATATTCTAGTCTGAATTTTGGGATGTAAAAGTTGGAACTATAGTCTAAATTACAGACTGTCCTTCCTTCGATTGCAAATGAAAATTACGACCATCTTGAGAGAGTGATTCATTCTATCCACGGTCTCAGGTGAAATTGTCCTTTAGGGATGGTGTCTCTCAACCATTAGTAATGATAAGAAGAGCTCAAGTTCTGAATTTAGATTATATGTTTTAATACTATGTTCTTGAAATATTGTGAGCTGAATCTTAGGTTGCACATTAAATATGAACCCAATAAAGGTTTATGGTTATAATTATTTTGGGAAGTTTAACAGACCGTCTTGTTTCTTTATGAGTGGAGATTTTTAGTGTGTCTTGATTCTTAAAATTCCACTATATCTTTTATTCTGTCTTTAATGGTATCAGCAGCACATAGCTAAAGAAAAAGTACAATATGTGAAAAAAGTTGAGAACCATCTTTCTCTGATATACTTTGATATATTCTTCTGATTTCTGTTAATCCATAGTTCAGAAATGTACTGATTTGGGTTTTCTCTGGATCTTTATTTACTTAAAAGAAAAGTATCTTTAAGTAATTTAATTATTATTGTTGTTGTTATTACTAGTAATATTTAATGTTGGTCATATTTTTAATGATGTTATTTTCTTGTGACTTCCTCTGTGTCTTAGCACAATGTTTATGCAGTGTAGTTGTGTATCACATGAAGTAAAACTTTTTCAGTTAAATTGAAACTGACAGCTTTAGCAGGTGTCTCCTACCTTTCCGTTTGGGCATGCTGTATTTGAGAGGTATTAGACTGAAAAGAGATCAGCAGTTCTGTGCTTACATATGTTAAGGGCAGACAGACATCTCTGAGAAATAAATGGACAAGAAAACTTATTTTGTAGCACTATTTGAGATCTTGTCTGAGTTCTATTTTTGGCAGTGTTAGGTTAATAGTTGGACTTGATGATCTTAGAGGTCTCTTCAAATCTTAATGATTCTATGATTAATTTATTTCAGTACAAATCACGTGTATTTCATACAAATCAGATATACTGTTTCTGTTTTGGGACCAGAGAACTGTTATCAAATATCTCCAGTTTACTTCAACCACCTGTAAACCTTGTGTTTCAAAAGATCTGAAGAAAAAAAAACTATAGTAAGGAATACTCTCAGCAGCAGTATTAGAAATTTTCTACAAAAATTCTATTTGTTTAAAGGCACAGAAAAAAAATAGTGTAGTATAGAAATACTATACATGAGTTTCTGACCAGCCCTACCCTGAGTATGACTTCACTTGCCATATGCTAGAGCAAGATTTGTAGTCACTAATTCTAATACATTGCAAATAATTAAAGTTTATCAAATATCTTAACTCCTTCACACCCACCTGTAAATGTGCTGACCTATGAAATAAGATGTTCTGTTTTGCAAGCATTGTAGCTTAGTCCTTGATTCTGGAAGGGCATGCAAGGGAATGTTGTCACAAGCCATTTCAAGTCTTCATTCCAAAGTTCATACATATTTTCACTTGGCTGTTCTTTCAACATTTTTTAATTGGACATGAAATTTTAAATGTGAAGATGTCCTGAGTATATTTCTTCTCAGTGGCTGTTGCAGTGCTGTGTTTTTGTTTCAGAGTGAGAAGGGTGTTGATAACACACTGATGTTTTGGTTTTTGCTAAGGATTTTTTTCTTGTCTCATGCTCTGCAGTGAGGAGGAATGCAAAAGAAACTGGGAGGAAGCACAACTGGAACAGGTGGCCTGAACTGCCCACAGGGGTATTCCACACCACAGAACATCACACCCAATGTGTGAACCGAGGGGAGTTACCCAGAAGGGGAACCCATCAGGGCTTGGGAATTGGTTAGCAGGCAGTGAGCAATTACACTGTGCATCATTTGTTTTTTCCCCTTTTTCTTATAATCATTATTATTATTTACCAATTTACTTTTATTGTTGTATTTTGTTTTATTTTCAATTATTAAACTCTTCTTATCTTGAACATGCAAGTTTTACATTGATTCTCCTCCCCATTCCACAGGGGTAGAGCGAGAAGAGAGGAGGGGGTTGAGCAAGTGGCTGCGTGGTGTTTCATCTCAGCTGGACTTAAAACCATGACCAGACCATCACAATTGCTAAAATCACAAAATAATTTCTTTTTCACTGTACAGCTTTCAAAGTTCCACTTTGTGCATGGTAGTAAAACTACAACTTTGTAAAACTACAATTTTTTAAAACAAGTATTTTAGTTTTGCACTCCATGTGAATTTTTATCAAAATTTGTTTGAAAAAAACCCCTAACTAGCAGAATAAAATCAAACTGTGAGCAACTGCATCTGCTTCCTAAATTTTGTTAAACCAGCGTCTGACACACAAAGGTGATAATTCTCTGTTTACTGTAGTGAAAGTAAAGTATTTTCCCCAAATCAATTAAACTTTGCTGAGTCTGCATCAAAATCTTATCCTCTTAGATCTATGCATCCTGGAATCTCTTGTGCAATATATTTTTTGTGATAGCAGAAGGAAGTAAATTTATATTCTTATTTTTTTTTCTTAATAAATTAAAAGCTTAACCATAATAATAAAAAAAATCCTAGAACTATAGAGGTCTATAATAATATCAGAAAAGAAAAATAGTTTATCAGAGATAAGAGCTGTGCAAACATCCAAGCACTAGAAACTTTTCTGAAACTAATATATTAATCTTTTCAGTATGTTAGCAATGAATCAGAAAGAATCTGGATAAAGTGAAAATTTCATATGTATCATCAGTTTAAAATCTTTTACTTGTCTTCTTTTTTTGCTTGGAACATGCACATGTTGGAGAATATATGTTGCTGTGTACTTACAATCAACAATATTCCGGGGATATAAAATAGGTGTCTGCAGACTGGGATGTGTTTTCATCCCATGGTTTAAACTGATAAGGAAGTTTTCTTTCTAAATCTATTTCAAAGTCTCTTCAGAATGGATTTTCTTAGTTCATTTGTCAATGATAGTAACCTGTTTCCTAAACCACAGACATTATTGAAAAATAAACTTTTAAATTCCTTAATAATCTTTTTCAGATTGAGATATTGTGAACATTTGCTATGTATTATCAAAGTACCCTGTGGTTATTTCTGCCTAACACAGACTAATGAGGATCATGAAACAAAGCACTTTCCCAAAGATAAGAAAATGTTCTATCTGGTGATGCTTTGTCTGGCAGGAGCAAGAACTTCTAAGAGAGCCTGAACTTCTAAGAAGGATGGTATTTCCAGTTGCCACTGAGATCTGTGGAAGCTCTGGTATGAAGTGGCAGCCTGGGATTCTCTGTGACTTCCAGGGGAGCACTGGAGGACCCAAACACAAAAGATTTTGGGTTCTGTGTTCTAATTCTCTTTGAAGATTTGTTTGATTGCTATAGGCTTGTAAGTGCTTCTGGTCCTGTTTTGATGAAGGTGATTGTGACTGTCTCCTGTAGAAATGCATTTTTAACTTGACTTCTTTGACAGTGAGGAGGTTTTCTTCCACTTCTCCCATAATATGAATTAAAAAAAAAAAAAAAAGGTGGACAGTAATATTTTATCTGAGAGGAGACACGACAAAATTTTCTGAAAAGAGATGAGAAAGTGCTGTTCTCACACCCATTTAAATAGCTGATTGAAAACATTCCTTGAAGATCAGGAAAATATAAGTAATAAACTTATTTTTATTTATTGGTAGGTTAGTAATTTACAACAGAAAATTACAATTAGGGCATAATTTGGTGTAAATCAGAACTATACATAGTTCATTCTCTTCATTTCATAGGCAGTCATGGCAGTATTTGTTAAAGAAAAAATAATTTACTGGGACAGAAATAAATTATAATTATTATTATGTAACTACATTATGGAGATAATAAAGAAAAACCTAATTTTTCTGGATCTCCACAGAGGCACTCATTGCATGGGGAATCAAGTCCCCACAACAGCATGGTTTGGCACTCTTTGGTCATGATGGGGGTTCTGTATTTGAAGAGAAACGTGTTACTAGGGTCTTTGCAGTCGCATCTGCAGCTGGACTAGGAAAGACTCCTCAAAAACTGTTTAGCATAATTCTTTCAACCCAGCTGGCCCTAGCACAAGCATAATTCCTTGCTCTTAATGTGTCTTCAGAATCTGCAAAATACCTCTTAAATAAACTGCATACAAAAGACTGATCCACCTGACCATGTATGCAGGAATAGGTTTTATTAAAGATTTATAGTCTACATACAATTTGATTACCTCTGTAGCAGAAATCACCTCTAGGAGTCTTTGGGACACACCACACAGGGTGTTAATCAACATTTCAAAGCATACAAATTGAACTAGACACAGCTGGAATTGCCTCAGGCTATTTTTAGACCTGTCCAAAATTCTTACCAGGAATACTCTCTAGTAATCAGTAGATCACTTAATTCTAATAGTTCAGTTAGCGATCTAGTTTCAAGTCAGTCTGTTGTCTCAATCAAATCCATCATCTCATCTCTACAGATGACTACCCAGAGATTTCCTGGACCACCAAAGAATTAATGACTCCAGAGTAATCGCTGTGGAGACAGGCACAGTCCCAGTATGTAACAGGACAGGCCCCATTTTACCACAGAACATGATTACATACCTGTAATCAAGTCTTATAGCTCTTACCCCCAGCAGACTTCCTTTTACACATAATGCTCTTTTTTACTGTACTTTTAGATGTATTCTGAATAGTTTGCTACCTTTTACTGACAGTGCTTCTGGGATTTGGTCCTCGTGTCTGTCAGTACTGCTGTTCCTGCCCTTCAAATACATTCCTCTTTCCATCCTGCTTCAAACTCATTAGCACCTGTGGAGGTACAGCTGCAAAACCTGAAGAGTGGCAGGAATTACTTCCAGGGCTCAGACAGTGGATTAGTACCCTGCAATTCCCATCTCTTTCCAAGACAGAAGTTCCTGTTCCTAGCACTGATGAGGGAAGAGAGCAGAGAGGAAGAACAAGAAGAAACTTACACCTGAGATTAGTGCTAGGAATAATACAAAAACTGTACTGGTTTTCAGCGAAGCAGAAGATGGCAAGAACAGGAACAAATGACAGACAAGAACAAGGAGATATTTCCATAAGACCTAGCAGATTTCAGTAGAATTTTTTTGTTAGTCCTAAAAGAAATATTTGACTCAGAATTAATTTGTGAAGTGCTATTTAGATGAAAATTACTTCTAATCAAACTTTGGGAAAAGTCAATACATTTCTAAAAGACCACATAAGAGATAAGGGTCTTTGAATACATTATTTTTTAATTGTTTTACACTTCAGAATATATTGCAAGGTTGAAACATTGATTAATTATGGATGTGGGTAAAATTTCATTATCCACAGCTGGGACTCTTTTGTGCCCTAATAATAATATTTTTCAAAACTGACATTATCTAATAAACCCCTATAATTTAGCTTTGTGAAATGTTGTGTAATATGTGTTGCTTAAGGAAGGACTGGGCACATCACACATTCTGTGAGGTGGTTGTATATATGTTTTATCTTCAAGCAAATTTGATAAATTTCTCTGACTGTGCATATGCACACAGATTTTCTGATGCAAAGTTTATGAGGACTGTTATTTTGGGAACAAAAGATAAGAAAAAGATAAGAAAGATGTATAGTCCTCTTTACTTTTTTTTTTTTTTTTTTAATTACTGCATTAGAAACAAATTAATTGTTTGCCACATGACAGTGAGAGTCTGCTTGGCTGCCAGTTGCAGTTAACCCAGCAAGTAGCAAGTGCAACTCGAAGTCTCAAGAAGTTCTTTCTCTCTGTACAAATACTTTAGAGAAAGGCCAATTAATTCAGACTTACTGAGCTCAATCCAATATTCAGTCCTGGAGATGTATGAAGTCTGACTGTGGTTGCTTGCATTTGGCCCACCATACAGACCCACTTATATAAAGGAGATACAAGTGAGAGTTCTCCAGACACGATTTAACTGTAATGCAAGTTTGTCTCTCTGTCCTGGTGGTATCAAACTACATGAGTATGATTCCAGGGAAACTGCAGAAGAATTACCTCTCATGCTTGTGTCTGGGGCATATCTGTAGATTCAGGACTGTGATACCACCTTATACCTAAGTGTGGGATCCACACAAAACCCAAGCAGGAGGGGAGTCACTTCAATGACAAAATAGAATACTTGCCCTGAAATTCAGTTTCGTACAAAAATATACATACTTTCAACTGTTTTAGAATTTATTTTCCAGTTTCAGGTGCCTGCACTCCTGAGACATAAACAGAATTTCTGGAAGGCATGAAAAGATTTTTCTAATAGTAAGACTGCTTTCCTTTGTCATCTCCCCAAATTTCAGTCCAAATTCTTTTCTCTCAGAATTTACTATTATCTTATTCTGATGTAAGTCCCTTCCAAAAGATGAAATAAATTCTCTCTTTTCTTTGTGTTACAATAGGAAGTGATTGGGGATTTTTTCCCATAGTGCAAAGTCTCTGTCTGTCTAGATAGAACTTCTTTGATTCATGGGATCTTGTATAAACTGTTTGCTTCCCTCTGTTAATTGATTCAGTGCTTGAATAGTACCAACATTATGCAAAATAAAGAGTAGGAAATTGGCTTGCAGACCTGCTTCATTCCTCATTGCTATAGAGACTGCAGAGGAGATCATTAAGCATTCTCCATTCCATCTTATAGTTCTCGATTTTGGGATGCACACAGACAAGGTTTTAAGAAGGTACATTGGGACATCAACTTTATGCATTTGTTTATACTGGCTTGTGTTTTTTGATAAGGCAACTGTTTTGTTCAAAACAATTAGATGGTAAAATTAAGTGCTCATGTTCTTAGCTTCACAGTATTTAGTTGTGGTTTGTTGTTGTTGTTCTCATTTTCTAATATATACTTTCTCTATTTATTTTTATGAGAAGTATGGAGTTTGTAGGACTTTTCCCTTTCTTAGTTTGTTGCATAAAAAGATGAATCGTATCTGCCTGAAGTGAGTGCTTCTTTGAGATAAAGGTCACAATTTGCTCTATAGAAAAGGAACTCTTTTTTCCCTGAAATTCAGTTTCTTAAACTTGGTGACCATGAAAGAGTGATTTATACTGCTATGGTAGAGCGGTTTAATGCTGCACTTGGATTTGAACAAAAAAAAAAAAAATACAGTGCATTTGCAGTATGCAGCAGAACTAATTTAAAAAAAAATATAAAAAAGCTGAAAACCTTGAAGTTGAGATAGAAGTAGTTAGTTCTGAAAAAGCCTATGGTTTTAGCAAAAGAAATTCATCTGCAGCTCAGTGAAATACAATGCAATGCAGCCTGCTTTAAGTGACATCAGTCTAAGCAGTCTGTCAGACTAAATAAAGAGGAAACATTTCGTTAAATAAGACTGGTTTCTAAATTACTAATCTTCATGCTGCAGCCATTCACTTGTAATTTCAGTGGCATCGGAAATGGGCTTTTCTTTTTACAAAACAGAAAAGAGAAACAAGAACTTTCTAAGTAAAAAAGGGATGTTATATACACAGAGAATAATTTGAAGCGTTTCGCAGTGCTTCATCCTTAGGACAATTTCTCTTTGTGTCTGTCTGGAGGTGCCTCAGAATCCAGACATGGGAGTGTGTAACTGTAATAACCATTATGAATTAGAGATTTTAAAAGTAAGTATGTTTCAGTGAAGTACTGAACTTCTGTTGTAAAATCATGCAGGACTTTTCAGGAAAAAAACCAAAAACTAAATGAAGCCCATGTGAAACTTGAGCTCAGTCTAAGAAGATGCAGATAATCTCCTGGAAGGGGAAAAAATTCTGACCAGGATTCGATACCAAGGATAATTTCTTGTATTGTGTATAGAGTATACACCATAAAGACAACCTAGTAAAGCATCAGGAACCTAAGTATAAAATTAAGGATCAAAATGGTCTAATTTGTTGGCTAGCAGTTAACACAATAACACCTACCATGGATAAGTAAAATCTTGAAATATGCAGTTTAGCCAAGGCATTAATACTTTGGATGTGACATATTTTTCTGTTCAATTTGGGACATATTTGAATATGACCCACTTAAAAATCTGACTCAAACATTATGTTAGTGATATATACAGAACTGGCAAGATGGTAGAGAAAATTTAAATTAAAAAATAAATATATACAAAATAAAAAAAAAGGATTATGCTAGACCAGAGGAGGCACAGTGAAAAACAACTACAGGGAGACTAAAAATAGGAATAAAGATATATGGTATGTGTTCCAGTTAAAAAAAAAAA
>VWZT01000764.1:0-40865 GCA_013397055.1 Pachycephala philippinensis
CACTCTGCTGCCAAAGGAACAGAGAAAAATCACTGGCAATGTCAATGGTTGCATACCACTTTGCTGCCTTGGACTCCAGCTTGTACTGATGCTCCAGCATGTCCAGCACACTAGCACTCAGTGGTGGCATGACTTCATTCAGGCCACGGTAATCCACTATCAGACTCCATTCTCCACTGGACATAGGTACTGGCCATATAGGGCTGTTAAAGGGTGAATGAGCCTTGCTGACCACCCCTTGGCTCTCCATGAATCATCTTATGGATGGGAATCACAGAGTCTCTGTTGGTGTGGTATTGCCGACAGTGCACTGTTGCCGTGGCGATTGGTGGTACCTGTTGTGCTTCAACTCTCAGTAGTCCCACAGCAAAGGCGTTGTCTGAGAGACCAGACAGGGTATTCAGTTGTCCGATGCCTTCTGTCTCTAGAGCAGCTATCCCAAAAGCCCAGCGATGTCCTTTTGGGTCTTTGAAATACCCATTTCTGAGATAGTCTATGCCGAGGATGCACGGGGCCTCTGGGCCAGTCACGATGGCGTGTTTCTGCCACTTGTTCCCGGTTAAACTCACTTCGGCATCCAGTACAGTCAGCTGCTGGGAACCTCCTGTCAGCCCAGAAACAGAAATGGATTCTGCTCCCACATACCGTGATGGCATCAGAGTACAGTGAACGCCGGCATCAACCAAAGCCATACACCTCTGTGGGGCAGACGTGCCAGGCCACCAGATCCACACAGTCCAATAGATTCGATTGTCCCTTTCCTCTACCTGGCTAGAGGCAGGACCTTTCTAATCCTGGTGATGGTACACATTGCTCTCCTCCTGTAAATATGACCTTGAGGTCCCTTCAAGAGGGTCAATCATATCATCATTCCTTTACCACCTGGAGTCTTGTCTATGAGAGACAGGAGCAGTGTTGACCCTAGCTGAGCTTCTTGTGATCACTGTTCCTCTTTTCAGCTCATGTAGCCAGGCGGCTAAGGAAGAGGTGGGTTTTCCATCCCACTTCCTCATGTCTTCTCCATGTTCCTGAAGGAAAAACAAGAGGTTACCTCGCAGAGTGTATCCTCTCTCCTCGGCTGGGGGACACCTGTTCCTAATGGCAGAGACTCTTGTTGGTTCTGGCGAGATGTGGTAAATTCTTTCCTTAAGCTCCTTCCTCAGTTTCTGGTGGCCCTCTTCAATTTTCTCTTCCAAGCTCCAGACATGCTCAGCCAGCTTTGTTTCCATGGACAAGACATGAGTGCGTAACAGGGCAGTGATAGCGTCCTTGTAAATTTTTCGTTTCTTGACCAATGCACCCACCTTGTCTTTTCCTTCCCCCCACTGCAGCATCACTAAGTAGGGGGAATATATTTCTGGTCCAAGCTATGTGAAATTCAACCACATTTGTGACGTGCACTGGACACCATCTGGGCTCTTAGGGAATCACTCATCTTCTAAGAAAATGATCTCCAGCAGAGCCAACTCCTTTAGGCATTGGATAACTTGTTCCATTGTGCTCCATTTTCCTTGGTGCACCTGGAGGTCTTCTTTACAAAGGTATCTGTCCCTTACACTTGCCAGCAGTTTCCCCCAGAGGCTGAGAGTTTCCTGGGTTCTCTCAATCCCCTGATCAATGACCACATCCCAGGACAGCGATCCCAGTTGCCCAGCCTCATGTCCTTCCCAAATGGTGTCATTAGCTGCTATGTCCCAGATGCGGAGCAGCCAGTTGAGAATGGGCCCGTTTGCCTGGCAGGTGAACTCCCTCTGCAGCTCACGCAGCTCACCCTCTCTAAAGAGATTTCAAGACAGCTACAATTTAATAGGAAAATTACAATAAAGGCAATAGTACAGAAACACTGGCTTAAACCCACAAAGCTGGAGTACAACCTGGCACTCTGTTGTAACCCAAGACATAAATGCAGCAGAAGCCTTCAAGACTTGATAACAACACAGAAAATAAGAGCCCATTATAAAGAAGAAAACCTAGCTATTTTACAACATTTGGCTGCAAATCTTGTATCTAGCACTTGTTCTTTGGCTATTACTTTCAGATCCAAGAAATAACTGTTAAAGGCAAAACACAAGCAGTTCTCCTTATTCTACACATCATTCATGCAAACTGAGCAAAAAACGACCAAGCATTATCAACAAACAGGTCCTTTTGTGAAGAGGCTCAGTAGTAGCTACTTTTAAGCGAAATAAACTTAAGTTAGCTGTTACAACACCTACAATGAAATAAAATCCATTCTCACAATTGGAAGCAGCTGAGTAATCTCAAGAATATATTCAAACTAGGATAATTAAGCGTGTGAGATTCCAAGATAAATCATTCGTTTTAAATACACTCAAGAAACTAGAAGACAAGGTTACAAAAATACAAAATCTAAGTGCTTAGGTTCCATCCCCAGATGCACACCCCTTTTCCCATTTATTTCACTTTAATGCCTTGCTCCTGCTCAGGAGAACTATCTCTTTACCGGCCCTCTCCTTCCACTTTCATTTTAAGCTATATTAACGATACCTGTAATTACCTACTGCAACAATGTATACACGGCCACTCTTTGGCTTTAGGGAGTGTTTCATTTTGTTAACCTTTATAAAGTATCAGTTACCATAACATCTAGGCTGCATCTGTTTCTTTGGCCTCTACTGTATAAGCCGATTTCAGATTCATATCCTCATGGGACTAGAAGGGAAGGAAAGAACTGGAAATTCAGTTATAAATCACAATAAATGAAAAAATATGGACTTCTTAAGTTTGTACTGTCTCAGCTTCCAGAGGTTTAAGAAGCCAGTTTATATGACCGCCCCATAGTAAATTAATGAACACAACGGTCACATGAACTGCATGCAAAAGTGGACTCAAAAGTGGAAATGCTGTGGACTCTGGCCTGAACCACATGGGCTTTCACATCATATTTGGAATTCAACAGCTTCCAAAAGCTCTCTATCAAAGGCAAAGGGAGATACTACCCCAGACAGGGCACAGAGACAAAGCAGTATTTTATGATAAACGGAAATATAAGTAACATGCGATGACAGAGGTAACAGGTGAGTAAAAACATCTTTGATTCTGTGAAGGTAAGAGCCTGCAGAAGGCCTCACAAAATTACGGATGCTTTCTTCCATACCAGGAGATTCAAACCTGCTTGCTCCCATAGGAGAAGCTTCTATTGAGACAGACTTTAATTATTTCATACGAATTTGAACTGATGTTTAGCTATAATAAAAGTGTTCACCTCTGTACCAGGCATCCCTGTGCCAGCACCCAGTAGCAGTTCACTGGCATTTTATGAACACACTGAAAATGCAGCTGTACTTCCATGATACTAAAATATATTAAGCATCTGTACAGGATTTCACATTAAAAGATATTTCTGGATAGTAAGTCAAATACCTTTTGACAGTTACTCTTCAGGTGGAACTTCACAGAACACACTTGTATCCTCTTTTTGAAACTGTGTTGCTGCATCTGACAAAGCTTTATGCAGGATCTATCCTTGTTATTGACAGCGTCTGAGATCAGCTCTATCATCTTTTAGGCATTACCAGAATAACAGTAAACTCATCAGTTTTCTTAAAAGGCGGATGTGCAAAATAACTAATAATGTAAGTAATCTAGGCATACAGAAATGTTGGAATAATGACTGAAATTTCTAAGCCTTTACAGAAGTTTGCTTTTAAAGGAAACTCTGCAAACCAATGCACAGAGATTTGGCTAGATAAGGTCCATTAGAGTTAACTGGCATCCTCTATCTAGAGTCCCATGAACCATTGCAAAAAGCTTTTTAATTCAAGGGACAAACAGAGAATTCAGACTTGAAGGAAACACTACCCCTTCAACGTGATCTGACATCCTGCCCTTTAACAGACTATAGCTCTGGAAGAGGCCTAAAATAAAAATAACCCTTGGCCAACACAATGAATTTTAAATCTCCCTAGCACTTTTTGCAACTAAAACAATACACTGTAAATACCCGCCTGGAAACTCAATGGAAACAGAGTCCAGCAGCACCCTGCCTCACCACAGACAAACGTATTTTATATTACTCATATAAGGCCAATTAAGAAGAGTACAATTTAATCTACTGAAGCTAACTAAAGCTCTACACTTGCTACACAGAGAAGGAACGAAGAAAAAGGGATCAGCCAGAAAAAAAAAAATTTCTAAGTGGCTTATGCTGGTGAACAGCTGAATAAAGGATTTCTTGATCTGCATTCAAGAGAGGAGAAGAATAATAGCAAGAAAACGGCAGTGCTTAGTTTTTACCCCCCAACTAAGGAGCATCTCCTTACATGGATGGTTTTTATCCCTGTCCATGGTAAGACATCAAAATGTGAAGAAATACAGTTATGTAAAAGAGTCAGATTTAACCTTGCACATAGGAAAAACAAAAGTCTTCTGGCACCTTCGGTACAGCACTGACTACCTGAAGCAAAATATACTGGAAATATTTCTGCTTATTGCATTTTTTAATTGTTTTCTTATCCATTGCACCACAGTTATTCCAGGAATCTGCAGTTTTTTTCACCCTGGAAGGAAAATTCAAGTTTTCACACTAAGTATTTGATTGTGATTGCTGTTCAAAGTCAACTTCCAAAAGTGAGAGGTTTTTGTTTGGTTTGGGAGTGTCTGGTTGGTTGGTTTGTGTTGTTTGTTTCTGGGGTTTTTTTTTGTTGGGGTGGGGGGTTGTTGATTTTTTAGGGTTTTTTTTTACATTTTCCAGCATTTCTTCCCAATAACTATTATTTAGAACCACTACTTTCAGGCTTACCAACTCACTCTACAGTCCTAAATCACATCAAAGTTTTCAGTAGCAACATGCGGGTAGTAGGAAGAAAAACCCAGTAATATCTAGATAACATTGTCATTGGGGATTTTTTTCAGGGTATTTATAACTAATCAGTTACTTTTACATATTATTTATAACACAGGATTCTTTCTATTCTCTTTGTGCTTCTCTTCAGGTGGGAAGCATGGCCCAGAGCATTCCTGGAATCCACCAGTGAACGTTCAGTATCACTATATAACCTTCAGAGAAAGATACCTGGAGTGGTTTGCACATGCTCCCTGAGGGCTAAAGCTCTTTTTGTATGTTAAGAAAAACAGCATAACTATATAATTAAGTCAAAGAGCCTTAGAAATACAGAGCTCAGGTTTTCAAAACATTCAGGTTTTTGAAAACACAGGTTAATGCGTGACCTTGCGAGACCACCTAATCCTGGGCAGCACGCCCTCGTCAGCACTAGTGCTGGATGCTCACTGAGAGCCTCCTTGTAGGAAATGTTGATGCAGCAATTCCAAATGCTAAACTGCTGACTTGAAGAGAACTGTATGATGAGGCTGTTGTTGTGTAGATGTGGAAACAGCAGTTTCATGTTTAAGCCACAGGACACACACAGATGGAGTGGGAAGAGCCCACAAGATAGAACAGGATGAGATAATTCTTATCCATCTTCAGGGAGAAAAAGGAGAGAGGCTGCCCACAGACCACCCATGGCTGACTGGTCAACCCACGGACCCTAGGGATAAAATCCAGCTTCCCACCCTACCTCAAGGCAAAATCAGGAACACTGAGTAAGAAAGGAATGTTTCAACTTGCCTAGGTTGTCTTCTCCAATGCTTTTTTTCCATAAGACTGTACAGTCTTTTTAATTCACAGCCAATGCAAAGGAGAACGATTTTCTGTAGAAATGCTTTAAGGGCACCAGAGACGCTTCTTTCCTTCCACCTGCAAGAGCATCACTCTTGTTGCTTCCATTTCAGTGCTATTCAGTTTGTTTACATCTCTCAAAATGCTACAGTCAGCTGAGGCTTCACCAGCATTTAGGTTTTCCTCTCCAGGTTTTAACACAAATTCTTCTCTTGATACAGTCCCCGAAGTAGTTTACTACTTTTACAATCCCATCACTTTTCAGACATCTGTAACTTGTGACTTGACAAAACAAATCTGTCTGTCCTGTTTTTCAAATTTATCAAGATGCTTTAAAGGACATGATCAGAACTGAAAATTATCTACAACTGCTCCCAGCTTAGCATTAATAAAAATTCAGACGGTTTAATTAGTTTTAAGACCTCCCTCACTTACTGAACATATATATTTTTATAGTAAGATGACTGACTTCATATTTATCAAATTCAAAACAAAGAACCTGACTGATCCATAGGTATTGACTATCATTTATTATCCACAGTAGAAGAAATGTATCAGTGGAAACACTGCTTACATTAACATGGATACACAAGCAAAGCTGCAACCCTGCATTACTACTAAACACAGCTGGAGATAACCACAAACAGCCTCTTCAAGTTTTAGCCTCCATATCAAATTATTTTCCAATGACACAATACAAAATTGACAGTCTAAATGCTTGAGTTTTTTAAGTGATGAAATCCATTAAAAATGTTTTAGAGCATGTTCCAGCACACTTAGGGATCTTGTACACAGTTTAAACACATTCTAAAGCCATCAAAAATTGTAAGAGTTCTGCAACTGCGACTCATTTTCAGATATTTCCTTTACCATCTTCATTTATTCTACAAGTTAATGCTTTAGATGAGTGATAACTTCTCTTCAGAATTATTCAGACATTTACCACAGTTCACATCTTATTGTTTATGCTCCTCCATAGTGAAAGGCCATCAGATTTCTGTAAAATTATTATAAGCTTTTAAAAATACCCAAATCATATTAGAGTAATTCTGAATTTCAAAATAACTTCTTCAAATGCTGCAGCTTACCACACTTCTTCACAAATGAAAGCATTGTGAGAGGTCCTTTCACTGCAACCCAGGTACTTTAGAGAACTTTGCTGACCAGAATCAATATTCTGGCATCAACAGCCTAAGAAAACAGAATATGCTCCTAGAAGTCATTTTCTCTCTTGCTATTTTTGTAGCTTAAATATATCTATAAAATAGTTAATGTGCTTAGGAGTATTATCCTTCTTGTTCTGCTCTCACCAACTAATGAGATTAGTTGTGTGTCCATGTGTGTGTGTTCCTTTTTTCTCTTAATACATACGAATTGCTTTATGTCACTATAGACAATAGTGTTTTCCACATGAATATACCCAGCTGAATCCTGTTTAAGCATTCATTTTCCAGTTTCTCCTTTCTTCTGGCCTTTCTTAAACTAGGCTTGAGCTCCAACTATGAACAAATGACACTAGAGACGACTTCATTTGATACAAACATTCTACATGGAGCTGAAGATCTCTTCTGTAACGATAGCTCTATCAGATTATTTAACAAGCCACACAGAAAAATGAGGAATCATAATTAAAAACAGATAAGGCAAGTACACTTCAAGTTCCATCTGAATTGATGGGTCTTCTCTGTACCACAACCTTTTCGAAGGAAAAGTGATAAAGACCACAAGCAATAGAGAATTATCACAATCGCAGATTATCCAAATATGAATTAGTCAGATTTGGTCCCATAGAACGCAATCTTTCTCTCACCACATGCAGGCAGCCAGAGCTGCTAACTGGTTTTTTTTTGTTTTTCTTGCCCATCAAGGTATCTGTGCATTTCTGCACACAGGCAGAAATACGCATTTCTGCACACGTTAATAACCTGGCAGCAGCTCCTTAGGTAACCAGTTATTCTCTGATCACACCATACAAAAACAATTGGGTATTCTGCATTCTACAACAAAAAGAAAAAATCCAGTTTCTATAAGTTCTACATTATTGCACATGACGCTTTGGATTTGGGAAAAAAATGTGTCTGGGAAGATGTTAGCTCCCTACTTGGTCTGTATTATTATCCCCTTCAAATGAAGACACTTAAATCCATTTCTCTATCAAAACCTGTCTTGTATTTTGACTGCCAAAAAATGCATGTATTTGCTCAGCATTTGCAATTAGAACTACTGCTACAAATAAATTAATCTTTTTAGAATACTTCAGCAGATGGTTTTCCATCCTTTGAAGAAGTCATGTAATTGAATCTGACCGCTTGCAAAAGCAATAACCACTATCACTGAAAGGGTGGGAGAGCTAATGTAGATTTTTACCCTTTAAGCAGCTCTGCCAATAAACTAATGCTGGCCTTCAACTATCATCCTACAGTCCAGAACTCATTTTTACTTACGCACAACTACTGGTCTCCTAAGTTACACGTAATTTTTAAAGGGCAAATGAAATCCAGAAAAAAATCTTGAAGATTTTTATTGGTTTTGAATTTGTTACACTAGGTACCCACACTTCACTCACAGGTGAAAATCAAGTACATTGATTAATTATTCAACTAATCCAAAAGGAGTTATTGGTAATTATGTTCTCAAAAGAAAAAAAAAAAAACAGGCCAGCCACAGCCACACACTATTGTAATACATGGCTTGTGGCTATCCCGCTCCCAGCTACAGCATCAATTACACACCTTTTCATTCTGTAACTCAGCACTATACAAGCACCAACCCAAATCATCCCACCCTGCCCAGTTCTTTTCCAAACAAAGTGAGAGGATGCACATGAACAGCCTGCAAATCCCTAAAAAGAAGAGCTAAAGATATCACTCCAGATGTTCAATGGAAGAGATGTCAAATAAACTAGTACCATTTCTAATTTAGTTGAACTAAATTAGCTGAAGACTGTCCATTATTTAGCTAAATACCAAATTAAGTTACAAACTTTTTTCTAATAATTATGTCTCTGATATTTTAATTCCAATTAAGATGTCAAATTCACACTATTTGAAGGCTCTTGTGAAAGAAACATATTTAACTCTGTATTGCAAGCTAATGACATCAGTGCCAGCAGGGCAGCAATCTGCTGCACCCACAGGGGAAAGGAAGCACTCCCCTCCTACCATCTCTCAGCTGACACACAAAAAACCCTAGACCCTGAAAGGAGCCATATTATTCCCTCAAAAACAAAACAAACAAAAAAAGACAAACCAAAAAGCCAAAATACCCAAACCCAACAGAACTGACAGAGAGTCTGGAGGGCAGTAAGACTGCCTTTTTGAATACCTACCCATATACTGTCAGATTGGTCCAGACTACACCAGTCTCTCACTCATCACAAAATTAATTTCTGAATCAATTCAATGGCTTAACTAGAGCTGTGCTTAACACTGGATTTTGTCCTTTTATGAGATGAGCTAAGAAAAAAGACGGAACTCCTTACACCACAAGCACACATACATGTCACCTGCTGTCAGTCTCAATGAAATAACTGTGACTCACATCTGGTCTAAATGCAAGCATTCCTAAACCTCCTCCCATGCCTTAATAAAAACTGTAACAAAAACATGCATGAACTGGCAGCATGGCAAGCATCAGTGTCAACTTCCTTTATGAACATGCCATGCAGCTACACGTTAGCTGCTGCAGAGGAAAGAGTGCTTTTGTTTCGTTCCTAAGTTGATAGAGATCCATTCTGGTGTTGTTTTACATCGTGCAGGAAGAAGTAGTAGTTACAAATTCCAGTAAATGAAGTTTTGCCAAGACAGATGATCCTTCCTTCCTATGTTATAGAACAATCACAATCTCAACACGTGGGCTGAACAACAATCAGTATAGCACCATAGCTTTTGTTTTATATACAACTATAATCTCCTTAACAAAATAAAACTGCAAGTTTTTTGTGTTGGCAAACCTGAATTGTCCATGTTTCGTTACGAACAAGCACAGTACAAAATCTACCATTCACAAGAGCATTTTAATAAAAGGATAGGGCCCACAGGGAAGGAAATTTCAAGATACAGAACAAGACTCTAGATTGTTAAAATGGACCACGTTTCCATACTGAAGATAAGCCCATCATCCGACTGTAGTAAACATGCACAAGCCACAGTCTGGCTCCCTTGCGGAGGGTTTCATGATTCCCAACAAGATCTCTTACAAGGAACTCAAGAACACCCAAAACAAAAAACACCAAACAGAAAGAGCTAATGCACAGGGGAAAAAAAAAGAAACCCACCACCTGCATTACATATTACAAAGAAAAAGTTGCAGAGAAAGAGGCAAGTCTGTTCATTAATTTGCATATTTTAATTCAGAAAACCTTTTTCCAAAGGAGGGGAAAGGGGTAGGAGGTTGCAGATTTTCCATGTTCAGTTAACTAGGAGCAGCAAACTCCCTCCCTTTGTCCCTCCCCTACAACTACTAGCTTCACACATCTGCATTGTTACCTTCACTTTTTCTCTTCTCAGGCAGCAGAAAAGACAATTTTCATCAAAAGACCAATCAGAAACACCTTCAGGCTCACAGTCTGTAAATCAGAAGAATAGCAAATTACTTCATATTCATAAACCACGACACAACTGGAGCCAAAAGAGAAATGCCGAATTAAATACCTGTTTCACAACATTCTTGACTGCATTCTGAGGATTCAGGCTTCACTTCGGCCATTTTTCTAAATCCCCAGATTACCAAACTATATACATTTTATCTATGCACAACAAATCTGTTTTTCTGAGCACTGCAAAATACACTCCCAGCTACATAAAGATGAACGCACACTCATTAGTAATTTTAGCCAATATGAAACTAACTGTGAGCACTGCCTGGGGGAGGGGGGAAAAAAAGCACAAATCACCACGGTAACACACATTTTCTAGAGGCAGAGCTGGGGCTGCTTCTGTCATTAGAAATGCAGAACAAGATACAAACATAGAGATTGAATACCTTTAAACAAACTGAGATCTTTTAATAATCCAGGTCCAAACAGGCCTTCTAGAATACTTTCAAACCCTAAAAGCAAATAAAAAGAATTGTTAGCTTTCTAGATTAGTACGTCACTACAATATTCACAATAGCAGTTCTATATTTATCTGTTCCAAGAACAGAGCTCAACATGTTTTCTCCAAGTATTACAAGATACATGGGTCAATTGTGATGACTGAACTACTGATAAATCATAGCACAATCTAGAATCCACTGACTCCTGTACATTTGTAAATAGCTAGGTTAAAAACAAAGAACATTACAACATTGAAATAAACCATTTTGAAAAGAACATAGGTAGCGGCAGGTTCTACAACATGACTAAGTAATTTCTACACAAATAAAAACACTCTCATATAAGCCTTGAACTGAAAGAAGGTACATTTTCCTAATTAAAGAAATACATTCTTCCATCTCAGTGGCATTCAGTTACTTTTCCGACTTTCAGTAAACATTAGAATCAGTGTTTCCTGAAGAGCTGCAGTTTTGAGGAGAGAAAATTAAAAGGAAAGGAATTCAGCACTGCCATATCATTAAGGAATGAAATTTCAATCACAGATCTGCATCCAAGACACACAGAGTCCAATTTACTTCAATGCCATGATTTATACCTCACTTAAAATAAATCTAATCAATTTGAGTTTATTCCAGAAGAGGGAAAACATGCACCAAAATTACTGCCATTATTTGGAAAAGTTAAATCAGTATTACACTAACCCCCTGCCGGCAGTAAAAAAATCTACAGAGCTATTAACTACCTAATACTGTGAGAAGATGGGTTAGCAGAGTGCGTATGAAAAGTAAAAGATTACTTTAAGGGGGATAGACAAATTCCACCTGCTTATAAAAATGTATAAAAATGGAATATGACCAAAAAATTCAAGACTACAACTTACTACATTGCCTGCCCCACCTCTCCCCCTCCAATACTTTTGCTTTGTAGGTTTAAGAATGGTTTGCAAGTAGCTAGAGGCTTCTAGCTTCTCCTACTTGTTTGAGTCTTTGAGTGGCAGAAGAAGAAACAAAAAAAAAATTAAGAAACAAAAATATGGTCTTAAATTTAGAGAAACTTCATGGGTGAATCAGGGACAGATAAACTACCCAAAATAGCAATGTTTAAGAAATCAGTCAAAATCTAAATGAACATGTACTATGAAGGAAATAGTTTATTATACTTCAAAAGAGCAGTAATTCTAAAATAATTCTGACTTTATCCAGATCTAATATCGAAGTTATGTTTTGGAGAGCAGTCTACAAAAGGAAATGACAAATAGCATTACACCCCTCCGGGTGTCAGCAAGAGTGTCAGTGCACCAACATCTTCAGCGATCAGATGCAGGATCCTACGGAACCTGCAGCCGCAACATGACTTAGATGGCCAAAGCATTGCTGGGATACAACACTAAAAATCTAATCTCAGAAAGGATCAAGAACCAAAAAAAAAAAAATGAAATAACAGTCAAGAGTGAAGAGAAATAGGGAGAAATTAGAAAACCAGGTGGAAGAGGAGAAACTGAGAAACTGGAAATACATCCCATTGAACAGCACCTTGTCAGGCAGAGAAGTAGCACTGCCTCCAAAAAAAGCCAATTCAGGCTTCAGGAAGTGGCAGGAACAGTGGGAAAGGGCCGACCAACCTGACCTAGAAGAAAAATAGGAGAATCAGGGTATTGACCCATAGGTTTATAACGTTGAATAGTTTATAACGTTTTTAACATATGGGTAGTGACCCTCAGAATTTGACTCTGAAATGAAACCTTAAGGAAAATAGCTAACCAACCTTGTTCTTTATCTTTTTGTTTAAAACTTGTATTTTTTATATATATATAAAAATCAAAATACCTCAGAAATTTTACTCAAACTCATCAATCTTTAAATAGTAACTGCCAGTGACTCATGCCCCACAGTTTGCCATGCATGCAATTGCACACTGAAGTCCCTGCCAAGTTTTACAGCTTGGATATTGTACGATCATAGTTTGCTAGCCCACTGTTCTGAGTGATGCTAATGCCACTCGGGTTTTATTAATATTAAATATTGGATTTAGCAGTTGCATAGCAACAGCAGAACATCTTATGTGCAATGTTTGACATTAAAAAAGGCAAATAAGGGAAGTATGAATGTATTCAAAAATTATGCTACAGACTGGTAAAACTGCCATAAAGCTGAGCCCTATTCCCCCCAAATGCAAAGTGCAATGCAGCAAAGGCAGTTTAAGCCCTGTGATGTCGTGTTCAGTCATTCAGGGCTCCAAAAGAGCAACTGTGTACAGTTAATCATGCAGAATACATTGAAAACAAAATCTTGAAAAAGGAGCTGCCTACTTTTTATAGTATTTTTTCTCTCCATTGTCACTGCTCTTAGAAGCTTGAAAAGAACATTTCTTTTCCCACCGACTGTCCTTTTCCATTTGGCAGATGATATTTTCCTGCATTTCAAATGGAACAGAAATTAACATGGCTGCCTCTGCTAAATTCCAGTTTCTATATTTTCATCATCTGTATTTCAGTGTCTGACAGTTCATAGCAGCTGAAGAGCAGAGCCAGTGGAAAAGTTGCAGGAATAACAGAATTAGAAGAAAGAAAAAGAAAGCAGATTCCAATATTTTAGAAATCAGTATTATTTACATATCAGATTAGATTTTCAATATCAGTAGTATTTAGATCTCTGATATGCTCTTCACAATCAAAGCAGCCACATATTTAACTCTTACAAATGTTACTGGTGACCTTTACGATGAAAAACATTTTTTGGGTGTTAGTGTAAGAATTTAGAAAAAAATATTTAAATTTAAAAAAAAATACAATATTTATAAAGTGTAAGACATCTCTCTTTCCCAGAAGGCTCTCTAGGAAGTGAAAAATTAGACAAAATAAATCCCAGAACAAAGAAAGAAAACCTTTAGTACTGAAGCAAGGTTGGAATAACTTTTTAAATGCGGAGGTTGTTACACACTTATCACTATTTCACAATTCTTAGCTCTACAAGTAAAGCATTCCCTAAAACACCCTCTGATAAAAATCAGAATATGTATCTGCCATTTTTCTGCTAAGAGTAGCAAGGAAAGAAATTAAAACTAAAGAGAAGGGGAAAAAAAAAGGGTTGACTATGCAGTCTCCAGCATGATCAGTTTTCACTAGTTTTGTCTCTGCACCTAAACAATTTTATTTTCATCTTTTCTTGGCATTTTTACCCATCTGCAACCAAATATTTTGTCATAAATTGAAACTATAATTGTAGTTTGATAGCTAATGGTTTAAGACGACAATTTAACACAACAGTTTAATTCAAGCTTTGCAAAGAAAAAAAAAATCCTGTTAGGCCCTCATGTCATCTTCTCCCTTAAAACTGAGAGCCCTTGTAAGCATTAAGTTGCTGCCAGGCTCCTTGAGATAACAGTATTAGGGAAGTCGATAGTCGATAGTCAATGGTAGATCTCTAGCAATGTGGATTAGCCAAAGACACATTCTCTACTATAAAAAAACAGAAATGCAAGATCTTCAGAAAAAGATAGGGATGCATTTCTGGAGTGCCATTGACACAAAGCCTAGCATGTCAAACAATGCTTTTTTCCCCCCTCAAGACAGCACAGCTCAAATATACCTTTGAATAGTCACTACATAATTCAGCCCTAGATATGTATCTAGTCAAAGCAGTAAACCCTGACTTTAACTTAGATGTACAAATCATTTTGGGGGTAGTAAAAAAAGACAGACTACAATCGCTCTGAATGTATTATTACATAAATTGTTGATAACTCAAAAAAAAAAATCAACACAGAAAGGGCAGAAAATAAAAACCAACATACACAGTTGTCAACTCTTCAGCCCTTATCTGTGCACATCGATTTAATCTGTGAATATCAATTTATGAACTAAACCTCAATAGACTAAGTAAGTATTAGCCAGGGCAGCAGTTAAGTATAGTAGGTCATAGAACCAGAGAATCAGAATATCCAGAGTTGGAAGCGATCCACAAGGATCAAATCCCACTGCAGTGGACCAGTTGCAATAGAAATTAAGACAAGTGATTCATCAGCATTTATTTACAATAAACAGTCAGCCTAATGTATAGGAATTTACACATTAAAAGGACAACTTCAAAAAGCTGGAAATTGAGTCAAGGCACCTAAGACATTAGTTGGCTATATATTTTGTTTAAATTTCTTAACTATCTAAGGACATATTAGAAACCATCAAAACCATGGGGGAAAAAAATGGACCTGCTAAATGGAAAAAAAACCCTAAAAAACCAACAAAACCCAAACCCAAGTAACTAAGAGTAAAAGCACAAAGAGGAGACAAGAGGTTGGAAGATGGACAGGAAAATTCAAAGCAGAGAAGATAAATCTAAATTCAGAAACGTTGCAAAAGTCAGAGAAGAGATGGACACAGCTTTAAAGTAAGCAAAGATAAAATCAAAACCAAGGCATATATATATTGGATTTTTTAGGTAATATATGTAAGAATATGGTAGTATATTATGAAACATTCAATAGAATGGCATATAATCATTTAACAAAATCTTTCAAGGTGGTGTTACTAACATTTGTAAGTTAATTGTCTTAATATTCAATGGATGTGTGTTGGTTTTCTTTCTGTCAGTTACTCAAAGACTATATGCAGCAGCGTTTAATTCCACAAAGTCTTGAAATATTGAGAAAGTCCCAATGGGCTCAAAAAAAGACAAAAAAAATTATCTCTTTGAAATGTCACCACATTAAACATGTTAGTACTGGGGTCTCAAATTGGTAAAGGTTTTCAAAACCAATGAACAGTTCTCAGGCATTGATAGCAAAAATGGTGTCAATCAACATTGGCTTACAGAAATTCTTATTAGACTCTTACAAAACTAAAATTTTAATTAACAACAGGTTTGAGAAAATATTTTTAGACTTTTGGGCTGGCACAACACATCTTGACTAAAACCAGAAATTTTAGAAAAACGCCAAAATTTAAAAAAAACCCTAAGCCAAACCAAACAAACGCCAGTCAAATAAATCCAAAACATTAAAAGTCAATTAAGTCACAGCTCTTGAAATATTGGTGTCAATGAGAAACTACTGGTAGCAAGGTCCATCAGGTACTGGTTCTTGGCCCTGTGCCATTTGCCATTTCAGTCCTAGTCAGTGACTTGGAAGAAAGTAGTCACTAAATTTGCTGGAGCTACAAAGACAGGAAGAGCAGCAAGTAACAAAAGGCCCAGGTCACAGAGGCTGCTTACCAAAGCAAATGCAATTAAACACTACTTGGAAAGGGGGGTAAGCAGGAATGGAGAAAGCCACAAATCTAGGAACAGGAAAAACAGCTTCTCAAAGACATACCCAGATCCAGCAGCTGAAACCGGAAGCTGATCAAACTCAGCCAGACATAAGACACTCTTTAATTTTACAAGGGCCCTATTGAAGACACAAGACATGCACTCTAGGACTGGATCATCATTTTCCCTACTCTAGGATTCTGGAGGTGTTATTTAGTAAAGCATGGGCTGGTCGCTAAGATGTATTTCCCTTTCCCTCTCCCCCAGCACTTGGATCATGTTAAGAGTCTCATTAACCAGTATGAGGCAAAAGCCACCACCATCACATCAGGTTTTTATTGGATTTCTCATGCCTAGATTTTCTGGTCAAGATTGGTTATATTTATCCACAGCTATGGGATTTGAAGCAGGAATTAATTCAGAAAAATCCTACAGTCTATGCGTAACACGGGAATTCTCCCTCTTTCAGGACAAAAATCTATTAAACTTGAATGTCTCAGTCACAGGCATCTTAATAGAAAAGCAAGACCAAGCAACAAGGGAGGGGGAAAAAAGTCACAGGACAGTTATTAATATACACTAAGTCTCACGACATGCATATAATTCTAAGTTGTGAATATTCTTTTATTCATGCAACAAAATAAAAGAAACTCCCATCCACCTATGAGGAGAGATCTCGTTATCTGGATGGAGACAATTAAGGATTCCAACTACAAGTTAAATCAACTTTGCTTTAGCTTCTTGGGGAACAAAGAAAAAGCTGCACATATCAACCAATTTTTCAAATTTCATGCTTCCCCATTCTTATTAATGAAATTGCACTGTTCAGGGACTTACTGCAGACATTCCTGCTCCAGAGGATTCTGGGGACCTTAAATATCAATAACCTGATTCTGTAAGAGCAATATAGACACATGCATCCAGAAGAAAAGAACTAAGGATGTTACGACAGGTACTGTTTAAAAGAACAGGTATACCCAAGTTCTGCATAGCAACACACAGCTCTTCTGTAGCTTTTTGCACCAAAACGCCTTCCATTCTCAAGACAGAATGCAGGGTTATTATGTGCTGGGGTCCCTAAACAGGCCCTTGGAGCTCAAGAGAAAAATAATTTTTTGGCCTCAGAGTAATGTTTTATTCACTGTAGAACAGCATCTCCAGTAGAGAAGCTTCATTTGAAGCAATCAAGAAGCCAACAAGGTGCATGTTCTGCCAAACTGCCACTTCACTGTTACAGTAACTTACCACAGCAGTAAGCTAAGAAATCAAAAAAAGCAGCAAAAAACTACAAGAACTGTTGATAAAAGTGCTTCTGACTGACCATCCATCCTGCAGGACTTAATTAAAATTCCACTATTAGTCTGTAATTTTAATAAAAAAGCTGCAGCAGACCATCCTCACTCTTCTCTCCAAGCATCTCTCTCAACCAAGCTATTCCTTTTCCTCTGAGAACCAAGTCTAAGAACATTTTCTCTGATGCAATCCCAATCTCACAGCAAGGCATTTAAAATTTAATGAGCTAAATATGACATCGTAACAGCTACATATTGGAACTACAGTGCTGCAATGCACTTGCCTTCACAGCAGAAAAGTGCCCTGCCAAATACCCTAGAACAGGGGAGATCTCTCCCCTCTACAAGGAAGAGCAGAAAAGCAAAGCAAGTTACCAGGTTGTTACCAGGTTGTGTTGCAGTGCAAGAAATGGGAACAGGACTCTTCACCCAAATGTTAGCACTCTAGCTGGCAGGTTATCTCACTGATTACAACTGAAAATTCAACCCCAAAAAACCAGAAGTGATAAGTTATAAAGCTTGTTGCCACAGTGCAGAGTATAGCAAAATATGGATCATCTCCTGCTTCCCTCCCACGAGGAGTATTTTTGTGTGCGCGATCTGATATCGAGAATTACACAAAGGCATGCAAACTTCTTATCTCCAATCAAAAGTCTCAGAAGCAGAATTCAAGGAAAGCTAAGGACTCTGCAATGGCTGTCTCAAGATCACCTCAAGATAGAGCAATCGTGCTGGCAGGCTGAGTTGTAATCTTCATATGGATTTGGAGGGGTGAAAGAATCCCCCAATTTGTAGATACCGCACCACTGACCTGGCTAGTTGTTCAAGTCAGGGGTTGTGGGTTTCTGTTTCACATTTTAACTCAAGATCAGGAGGTTTACTGTATGACTATCTGGTTTCCTTCACAGCCAGTAACCACTAATGCAGGACCTGACTGGAATCTTCTCATGTAAATACTTGCATTTTATTACTTTAGAATATAAACCAGAAAATACAGACAGCACAAAATGGCAAAGAATTACAACAGGAGAGTTTCAGTAACTACCAACTTTCTATGCATCCTTAAAACATTTAAGTTTTACTTAATGGTAGAATAGGATCTAAATTTAAAAAAAAAAAAACCAAAAAACTAAACTAAAATCCAAACAAGCAAATTTTAACACTAAAAAATGAAGTGGGAGTTGCTTTTCAGTATCTCAGTTCAAAGACAGTGCCCTTATTTGTTCAACCTCCAGGTATGGAGTTCCAGCAGGCAACGAGGTACAACTTTCACTGATAAGAAACTATAACAACTAGGTAGGAAGCTTACGAACAGATTAAAAGAGTCAAATAGCTAAAGAATGAGAATGCACAATAGCAAAAATCAGCATGGACCAAAACATAGAGGCCCAAACATTTCTCAAACTTGAGGCAATTTTTTTCAATTTCTAACCATGTTGCATTACTTATTGCAGCAAAATAAAAAACCTGAAACTTTCTTCCCGCTTGGAGACAATCCGTTAACGCTTCACTCCCAAGCAAAGGTAAGGTGACATTCATTAACTACCAGTGTTTATCTCCATACCCCACACTCCTAAGGCACAAACTTAAGAATAGCTTTGCAGTAGATGGAATTGATCTGCCTGGAAAATGCCTCCCACAGAAAAGATAGGATTTCCAGCAGCATCAATTCACTGCTCCACTTTATTTCATGGCCACAGTAGTGCTCGTATCACAGATCAGCAAGAGCCAGGTGTACTATCAGGAACAACTTGCCACAAGCAGGTATAGCAGAGGTCCAAATCAGTTTACACCACGGAGGAATCCTCCCTCTCCCAGAGAAGCTGTCTATGTGGAAGCACAGGACACCAGTGGCTTTCACCCCAACCTCAAGAGATACATATTGGCATAGTGCAGAAGCATTAGAGGCATGAGTTAAACTGCCTGAGATATGAGCTATATTTCCTACTCCACAACTGTCCTGTTTGAAGAGAGTTGCCTTCCCTCAGCAATTCAGTCTTGCCTGACATTGTTTCCTGTCTGCAACACAGTTGCCTACCGAAATCCCATTAACTGAAATAATTCAAAGCTAAAAATCAGCCCAGAAAGGGTAGGTACAAGCTGCTGAATCCACTTAAACAAGGACTGCCAGTAGAAAAAGCTTCTAGCAAACCCCAGTTGTGATCTAGAAAACTCCTGGAGTGTGACTCAGTTTCAACTTCTTTACCACAGGAGGTCATTTATATCATGATTCATTACTGAATTAACTCAATACATTATTCTTTTCTTTTGCCTCTCAAGTTACAGATATCCCTTTCATCATCTCGACAGAGATTTTTCAGATCCATACAGTAATCAGCAAATGGGAATGAAAACATGATTCTCTTTAGGAAACTAAACATAATTATATCACCAAACATTGAAAATCTGATGATCTTCAATCAATAGACCCATGAAAACAATTGAACATTTCTGAGTCCAGAGGTGAATATACTGAGCTTACTTGTAAGGTAAAAATTGCCAAGAGCATTTTTACTGTTATTTGTGATTGTAAGTCTGTCTGGTGTAAAATAAACCTCCACAATAAGCCATTACATAATTGCCTCAATGAACAGTACACCTTGACTCCAGCTAGCTCACAGCATCCTGAAAAATCTTATGGTATGCAAAGATCCACCACTTTATTAAGTCAAGTGATTATTTCACTATAACACCAGTGAGTATATCTGAATTCTGATTAAGAAGCTAAATATCTAAATTCTGATTAAAAGCAAAGAAAGATCTAGATCATGGAAAGAAAACGGAATCATGACTACAGTGAATATGAAGCACATGTGATGTTTTGAGAAGGCTTCCCAGAAATTCTGGAAAAGTATCCTTAGCCTTTTCAGAGGGACAGCTCAGTTCTGTCTCAAAAGGAAGGATGATCTAGGCAAAATCAGAAGGTGATACAGGCAGCTACACAAAAATGAAATGGTAAACGAAAGCAGGGCAGAGGGTCACAAGTTATCCTCCTTAAACAAAAACCCTGAAAACAAATCAACACGCGGAGAGGAGTATCCTAACACTGAAAGACAAAGAATTCATACTAGCTACAGGGCAGGTTATAGTGACTAATTGTCATCACTGAAGTCACACTTGGAAGTATACAGTAAGCGAGGCATTCCATGAGTCTACAACACAAGGTGCAAACCCAAAGGAAGCAAAGATAAGCCTAACAATCCTCTCCAGCTTTATGGCTGTTTGCACAGCAGTAGTCTTAAGAATACAAAGGTACAAAGTAAGCACATGACAACTCTTGCATACAGCAAGGAAGATACAGCTGTATTACTGTTGTTATTCTTGTGCCGACAGAACCAAATAGTAGCAGAAATATTCTTCGTTATCCTTCAGTCGCAACGGGTTATGCCTATGCGCTAAAGAAGCTGCAAGCCCTGATATTCCTCTGGAAACAGAAAAGCATAAGCACAGCTGATGACAACTTTGTAACAAAATATTACAGCAGAAAAACAATTTGGTGCTGAAATTAACTGCGGGAACTGAAATTGCCAGATGTGATGGAACATTACTCAGTGTAGACTAGGAACAGTAAAGCTCCCCTAAAAAAAAAAAACTACACTCGGATGCAAGAAACCCACAGAAAAAAGCTGTAAAAAAGCCTGACCTTCAGGGTTTAGTGAAATTTTCCCAAAGAGCAAGTGACTGACAAATCTCTCTCACACTTTTTATGTCACATAATGTCTACCATCATTTCACATAGCAACTCTTGGAGTCATACTAACATTTTAGGCTCAGACACACATCAGCAAATCTGTAAGCTATGCTTGTAGGTGAGCTTCTCAAGAGAAGCAGCCCAGTTTCTTTGAGGCATTTTCTGTTCAACTACAACTGGGGTTACACAGAGCTTCTATTTTTCCTCCTTGACAGCAACATGGGACAGGAGAAAGGCTGCTTAACATCAGCATTTCTAATCACACTTTTTGAGTGGAAATACAAATGACTACACAAGAACATACAGAAGATAAAAAATTAATCATTTTTGCTTGCCTTATTTCCAGACTGGAAAAATTTCCTGGCCTAGTCCAGTTACACCAGCAGGAACAAGTGGCAGGACCAGGAACATCTTAGACAACAACACTCTGGAAATCAAGATCTGTCCTACTTAGTTGTTTGTTCTCTCAGACTGCCTTTCCCTTATTCAGATTTGAGACAGACATCTGAAGTAATTACTGGAGCAGAACTGAAGATCATAGCCAGAAAAGGTCCCCTGGGATTTGGTTGATGCAAAAGTAACACGATAGAGAACACACATTTCATGATGGCCATTCAGGACTTCAAAGTTATTCCCAAGTATCTTTTCTGGATAGCTACAGTGAATTTGGTGTCTAATGGTATATTTAACAGCTTATAGTGCACTTATATGAGTCATATACACAGTAATTTCAGTTCCTATCATCATCTTTAAGTCTTCCTCAAACCAAGCAGTTCTTTGCAGCTTTTTGATGCTGCTGTCTTCTCCATCTCATTTATTCCAGACTTTCTGGAATTCCTGAAACATAGCATATATTATTTGCCTTCTTTAGTCAAATGTTTAATCCACTGTACTTTGGTTGAGGCCACCCTATCCCCTCACACATTTGTTTTCAACCTAGTTAAAGTTCTTTGCTTCAAAGCATCATTTGTGATCTGAACTTGAGAGAAGGCAGCAGTTCCATACTTTCTGCATGCTAAGTTTCTCAATGTCACTGTGTTGCAGCAGAATCTCAGGATATGCTAACAGTTAAACAAATTACAGGTTTCTACTCAAGAACATCAAGCTGTTACAAAGTCAAAACATCTGGAGATAAGAGTTCTACAGCCAGTCCTGCTCTAATTTTACACTTGGTATCTCAATAAAAAGGTCTTAGTAAACATGCTAGTGCCTCAGATCTTTTCAAAGAATGAAGTCGCTATTTAGGATGATCAGAAGATCTGAAACCAATTCTTTGACGCTAAGTGAAGAAACACTGGGAGAGCACTCAGTCTTCCAAATCAGAAGCTGGTCCTTTGTTCCCAATCAGAATCAAATGTTTCAGGTAATCTATACACAAATCTTCCCAAGCTTGCCCACTCTGTTGTATTACTGAATTCATCAGAGACTGAAATATCTGGTACAACCTTTTATATGAAGAAACAACAGAAACCCTTCACAATTTTGAGTCCTGCTTTGCTAGAAGCTTCAGCTTCTAAGATCAGTATCATTTATATTCAAAGCAGCTCTTTTTGTAACTTCTTAATTGTTCTTTTAGAGCAAAATCTCACAAATAGATTTCCTAATCCATGACTAGGAACTGCAAGCAGTACATCCATATAAACAGTAAAGGAATTTGACAAAAACTGAGTTTCTGCAGGCTACACTCTAATCATCTGATCCTAAGGGATTAAAAGGCTACAGTAGCATTAACAACTATTCAAAGTTGGTTGTAAATATCTTCCCTTAAGGTAATTTTTTTCCCCTACAGAATTCTTCATACATAAGTTTCTTTAAAAGAAAAAGACTATCATGCACAAGTAACGAACGAAGTATGGCATAGAGAGTGAACAGTAAATTGCTGATGACTGTGTGTGTGCAAGAAGCATCAATAACTACTTCATGTGAGTGCCTTGATCCCCACTACTGTCAATTTTATATCTTAAATACTCTGAAGATTATTTCAAATATAGCCAACTTTTCAAAAAACTGTCTTTCACACCCGAAATATTTCCAAGCTCAAGGAATATTAGACTTCTAGAACATATTGGAGCAACATTAACACACTTACTTTTCTATAAAACCACAGCAATAATACCAGAGGTATGAGTGAATGAAATCAGACACTAAAACAAAATGCAGTGGGATACTAGAACAAATGTTACAGAACAACTTGCACAAGCTCTTCTTTTGCCAAAGTAGCCAAGCTAAAGAAGAACTGCAATTTTACCTGGATTCATTACCCATGTACAGAGCTGAACAGTACAAATTAAAATGCAAGCAGAGAAATTATACCTAATCACTTTAAAATCATAGCCAAGAAGGTAAGCAGCAGTTTTAACAAAAGAAATTCAAACCACATGAAGAGAAGCTTCCTTTCATTTACAGGGGAAAAAGAACAGAAGCACACTGGAAAACTAAGGCTGGAGAGGAACCTGCGAAATCCACAACCACACAATGAACACCGCATTCAGTATCCTAGTGACTTCAGTATTTTAAATACTTGCTTATATTAGTGTTCAATAAGTAATTCAATTAAATATAGTAGTAGTTGAATGCATGGAACACTCCAAGAGTAGCTGAGTCAAAAACCCAACATTTTTCAAGAGAGCACATATTTTAATGCTGACTTTGAACTGCTAATTACCTCCATACAATTACTTACATAACAGAAAACATGCAATACCCCATTTTGCAATAGTGATACAATCACAAAACACATTTTAAAGGAAGTTGCAACATCAAATCCGCAAAAATAGTTTAGCATAGGGCTTACTCTTCCAAACAACTGGCTCCTTACTAGTCCCAGAATAATAATATGTCCTGCAATGCAGGGAAGCAAAATCTACTTCAGTGTGCAATTTTGGATTTTGTTAACGCTTATTTGGTGCAAGTATTTCTATAGATATTTGACTATTTCAAGTATTTAAAAATCTCTCTTCATACATTCAGAAGTCTGAAATGGTCTTTCATAAATATCTTGAACATAGTCTAAAGATTTTACATGTTCGTGGATTAACCTACAGTTAATCTTATTATACAAAGAGCCAACATTTTCAAGAATGAGTGCTAAAGCTGTAACACTAAATAAGCTCATTTAAAAAGCAACCCTGAAATTCTTTTTACTCCTGCACCCATTTTAAAGTCACCAATAAGCACTAGTCAGACTGCAGAATGTTTCTACCAGCAGGCTTCTGAATATGCATAATGCCAATAAAGTTAATTACATTTAAGAAATAATAATCTATGTGCAATTAAGATACTGGCAACATTTTAATGCAAAAAAAATGTTTAAATATACTAACATCCTAGTCTTGGGATATCCAGTCAAGCTACGCAAAGAGATGTGTTTGTCCCTTGCATACTCCCAAATGTGGAAGTAGGATCAGAAACTGGATCTGGAAGAAAGGGTAAACAGCACGTTAGTTAAATTCACAGAGGATACTATGTTCGGAGATGTTGCAAACATTAGTGAAGGCAAATACATAAATGACCTAGAGAGAAAATAAAATTAGCTTGGAAACAAAAACATCTCATGAAAAATAACTCCAAACACTCAATGTAGAAGAACCAGAAGGATAGCGGAAGAAAATGTAAAATGAAAGGAACCTAGAAGCAGCAACAGTGGACAGTCAGCTAAATATTTGCATTGAAAGACAGTCTGGAGTTGCAGAGGCACCAAAGAGAGCAGGGAAATTAAAGTTCTTTCTACAGTCTTTGAGCCAATAACAATAGCCATCTCTCTGCACAATTGCCAGGGACTGAAAAATTCCCCTTCACTCCCAGCAAGTGGAAAGCTCCTCTCAATGGCAAATCAAGTTCTGCAGGAGGTAGGGTTTAATTTTTTTTAAGCAAAGTTAACATACGGTTAGCATAAGCCTACGCAGCAGGCTCTTCCAGTACTTCAGCTGCTTGTGGCTTTGTGCAGAACAGGAGGAAGCTAAGAAAATGAATCCATTTTTACAGGTGCAACTCAACCTTGTATTGTTCAGATTTATTCCTGTGGTCCAGGAATAAATCTGAACCAAAACAGCTAGTTCAACTAAGTAGAAAGAAGAATAAAAAAAAATCCTTCACCATTTACTTTTTGCCTAAAATTTACTTTTCTCAAGAATGACATCCACTCATCCACCAAGGCAGATGTCAGCACTATCCAGCTTCAATAGCGACAGTAACAGGAGGAAAGAACAGACTCTACCTTTAGAAAGGCTACAAGACGATCCCCACCCACAGCAGACAAACGTAAAAGCTAAAGTAACCAGCATACATCTTCAAGGACTGTCAAGCCTTTGTTTTTCAGAAATATTTCTAGGCACAAACTAAGAACCATTTATTCTGATTCATTCCCAAATTAACAGAATATGCTAATTTCACAGGATTTGTTTCTCTCAGTAACAAGGCTTCCATGAGGCAACCATATAGATGCTTTATACTCATGGCAGTCCACAGACAAAAAAAAAAAAGAAAACAAAAATACCAAAAAAAACCCCACCCAAAACCAAAAGGTCCAACATTTTACCAGAAGCTATCTTTCTTCCTATCATGTTGCTGAATCTTAGGAGAAGCTCCAGCATGGAGACTCATGCTCCAGTTTATGCATCCCATCATCATAAGAAACAGGAGACTGAAGGTTTTCCCTCCGCTTGACAACTGCTAAACGATGTGATTTCTGAAATAAGTCACCCTATGAACATCTACAGCTGCTGCTTGTGGTGTGATGGCAAGAACAAAACAGCTCCTAGCAGTTTGCCTCATCTTTGACAGAAACTGGTTAGCCCTGCATATTTCAATGGAGATTTAAACAACAGATTGGCAGGCATCCCTCAAGCCAAAGGCACATGAAACACAGCGTGGACAGGTTTTAAAGTAGTTCAAACTATAAAGACAGTACAGAACCAAGAATCACATCATCTCATGGAATAATTCAGTGCATTTCAGGAACATGCGAGGCTTCAGATATAACAAAAATTTATCTCTGCTTTTTGCACCAGAGGACACTGGCAAAGAATCTCTGTAATCTTTTGCCCCCTTTGAAAGATCAGTGCTAGCATGAGGCAAGATTCATAGAGGCAAACTCCAATCAAGCCTATAGATTCAAAGCACAGTCTCCTGAGCAGATCTTTCAGTAGCAACAGCAGGCTTTGCAGCCCTTTCCTTCTACTCCATCACTCATTCCTACTCCCACACTGCATCAGCTACACTGGTAGAAGTTTATGAGACTGCAGAAAGGATAAGCGGTTTTGCACACACACCCCTCACTTCTTTTTTTTTTTTAAGCAGTAACTTCTACAAGTTCACCTTGCATGAGAATGGCTGTTCAGGGTTAACACAAAGGTTTAACTACCCCAGAATCCCAATTCCAATAAACACAAAAGTGTAAGGTGGCAACACAAGGGGTTGCCTTGAACAATGCCATCTCGAAAAGCACGGCCAGCAAATCCCAGAATACCTCTTTTCAGAAGCAGAAGTGTAGCTGCTGCTTAAAAGTCTGTTAAAGAACAGAACATGCAATTACTCCAGTTTGTTAGATGTGTAACTGCACTGGACTCCTTACAAGTGAAAAACATGAGAGATGCATGTTACAGCAAAGATGCTGGAAAATCAAGGCCTATTAGAACAGAAAGGAGATAAAAGTCAACAATACTCCGTGCGCTGTAGGTTTTGGCACAGTGTGCTGCAGAGAACAGATGAGACACACAGGAGCAGGACACACTCGTGCTCCTGCAGGGGAGACCACCACACAGATCACACAGCTCATGTGGAAGGCAATGGGACCTGCTGTTGAATGAGGAGACAGATGTTTTCTGGGAGTGGTTCTTATTCCAGTACTCTCATGAACGCAGAGCTGGTTTGACACAGCCCTGTCGTACTCCTTGATCAGCCATCAGGAGCTGCTGGCTGATGAATCTCAGATGAACTCAGCACAAGTGCTAACTGCCCTTAGCTCTACCTGCTTTTTTTCCCTAGTGACTCCTGTTTGGAAGCAAGCCCTATGGCAACTTTAAGCATTGTCTTAACACAAAATCCCTAAACCAGTAGTTGTGCTGAATATGCATCCTGACTGGCTGACCACGTAGAAAGCCCAGTCCAGACCTATGTATCCCCCTGTGATAGGGACTGTTTCCACTGAAAATGGAAGATACTGCACTAGACCAAGAGTGCTTTGAAGCTCAGTGTAATGAGGGGTTGAGGCTCAGGAGGTTCCCATGGCTAGAAACCTACTGCCCCTGCCGTTTGGGAGAACACGGACCCCAAACAAGCTGTTTCAGCACTGGCCCATCTCCCCTATTGGCATCATAAACCTAAGGTATAAGGTACCCTAGCAGAGATTGTTGTCATTTTGTTAAAGCCCAAATATGCAGACTACCCAAACAGGTAAAGAGAATCCCTTCCTTCAGGCCAACATTCAGAAGTGTGTTGACTCTAGTTCGAAAGGAGAATTTAGACTACCTCTATGTCATGGGAACCAGAGTAAGGAAATACCTATCAGATCGACTACTATGGGACATAAAGACAGATTCAGCTGGTTTCATCCCTGAAAACTTTTTGCTAGCAGTAACTAGTGATGGCCCTAATGTCCCTACTACAGCATCAGTTTCTCTGTAACTTCCAGTCAATTTTATGAAAAACAAACATATTGGATGAAGATCTTTATCTACTCAAGGCTTCTGCAACTTGAGGCACGTTCACTAGCAAGAGGGCATCAAGAGTAGAATGAGACTTGCCTGACACAAGTGCATTAAAGGAGGGTGATAAAAACTAAACAGCAGTAAAATGCATGTGCATGCAAAATGTATGACTGCAAAATATACTGTGCAAAAATTGTTAATTATGAGAAGCAGAGTAAGAAAGCACAAAATACCACAATTCATTTATCCCAAGTCACTAGAAGACAGACTACTGCAAACGGAAGGTTACTGTAACAGGGAAGTTCATTCTGCAGCATGTCTTCAATGTTTTGAAGCTATGATTACTGATCACCTGGCACTTTAATCCGTGATAAATCCACCTCTCCACTGAAAGAGCTGATCCCACTCATCCTCCCCACCCCCCCAGATGCTCACTCATCTTGCATTTGCACAGTAACACGACAAGATGGTTCAGGGATCAGTTTCCTGATCCAACCCAGCATGCATTTACACAAAGTGAGGGCAGTGGCACAAAGAGGGTGGTATGATCACCCTTTTCCTGCAGCATTTTAAATCTAGATGGTAGTAAAAACTGCTGTGCCACCATGAACTGTGTTTTTATAAGGAAATTCACTTTTACTGCTATATGTTCCTTGAACATGTATTCTATTTACATGTGGTGGAACCAAAATCTTTCCTGAATAATCTTATATATTGGTCAGCATTAAACAACTATAGTCTCCCATACTGCTCATTTAGGTTAAAAGACATACAAGTGTGATTTCTCAGAAATTATTGTAAAAGTTACTGCCCAAACCTGTACCTACTCTTAATGTAACACAAAGTTGCAGTTTGGCAAGGTCTGTAATATGGACTCACAGTTTCTTCAAAATCAGGGTGAAATGCTTTATTACAGTTGTTCTAGCATAACCTCTCCCTTATTTCAAAGAGGGAAAAAGTCTACTTAATGTTTCCTATAGCATCTTCTACACACACTGAACATCACTTTTAGGGTATATAAACTATAATCAATACATTTCAATATTTTTCACCAAAACAGTGCTATTGCAAACAGAGTAATTTCATGCCTTTTCAGAAATCTGATCCTCTAGAAACCTGCTTAATGTGATGCAATACAGTTTAGAAAAATAGCATAATGTTTAACTTAATTCTGGACAAAGAATAACTCATGGCTCAAAAGCCAACAGTAATTTTACTAGATATTCTTGAGGACCATTTTCTGTTAATTTCCTTAAAAAAAAGATTCAGAGAACCTACCTAGGCACATCTCTATGCTGTCCTAACCTTTAACTCTTTAACTGAAAACAGTATGTTTTTAGAATAGCTTTTTCATGGTGACTTCTATTTGACTTCTTAAGCTTAAAACAACAATAACAAAACCAAACAAAAAAACCCCACAAACAAACAAACAAAAAACCAAACTTGCCTGCCTTCTCCCACCAGTGCTTCCCCAAACACTGTCCCCTCAAGTTTCACATTAGAACTTTAATAAGCAAAGACTTCAAAAGAATACACTTTTCTCTTTGATGGGAAGTTCAGGTAGTTAGTTACCTGAAACTTTTTTTTCTGAAGTGGGAAATATTTTGCCTATTCCCCAAAAATGCTTTAAAATGTATTTGGAAGACTTTAGTCTTTATACAGCTATTAAAGCTCATCATCTAATTTTCAAAAGCATTCTTTGTAAAGTTTGACCCTCATTTATGCTAAATCTGGATTTTCAAGAGACCTTGTTTTGAAGAGATATTCATTTTCCTTCACTGGTTCCAAAAAGAAAAACTCTTGGGATATTTCAAGGTTATGATGTCCTGTTAGTTCATTTTCATCTCTACCTCCCCTCAAAAGGAACTAACAGGGAGGAGCCACCTGAGTTAAAGAATGCCTTACCAAGGAGCTTGAAAACCCACAGCCAAGTATTTTACATGTCATTTTGAAAACAAGAGTAAGCTTATGACCTTCTGTGAGGTCATCTGAAGCAAGAGATCAATTTCATAAGACCACCTGACTCATGCTGCTTTAGACCCCAGCCCCACATGAGTGTGGACTGACAGCAGAGGGTGTGGCAGTTATTGCACTAACAGGCAAAGCACATTTGCACGCTGGCTGCCACACTGACAGAAAGCAGGAATTAGTCCTCAGGAGAGCCTCACTTGTCACACATAACCACAAGGTGCTCCAGCAGGCACTGGTGTCCTTTCGCAGCCACTGAGAACAGACGGTTCCTAGCTCAGAGGCAAGGACACCCCTTACGGGGATTCCTCCACACACCCACATCCACGGCTCGCATTCTGTCCCACTCACAGCTAAGGTCCCATAGCCTCTGATCAGACTGATCTGAGACTTCTCATTAGAGTCAAGGCTTATTAAACCTTGACTTCATGACCCAGCTTAAAAATAGACCAAATACAGCTACACCGGCAAAACTGTGGGGCAACAAACCAGTGTTCAGAGCATGATTTATTCATTAAAGAAATTTTTGACACCACCAACAGAATCTCAAAACTACACAATAAATTCAGCACTCTTAACCCTTCAAGTCTGCTAGTACAAACCAACTCAGAAATTAGCTCTGTGTGCTGCTTACCAGCAGAATCATGAAGACCCCCCTAGGCAGCACCATGGCATGCTGAGAGCAAAGATCCATCTGCCTTGAAAGATGAGATCAGAGAATTGCTTATCTCTTTCCCCTAACTGAATATGAAACAACTATTCTACTTCCCTTACAGCAACGGAAAGCCCTCCAACTTTCAGACAATAGAAAGGCAGACAAGAAGGAACATCAAGAAGGATATAGGGTTGTGATACTTAAATGCCCACAAACATGATAAGCAGAAGGTGCCAATTTCCTGGGAAAAAGTGTTTTTGCATAGACTTTTTTTTAAGTAGGTTTAGTAGTTTTAGTCCTGAGGGGAAAAAAGTTTCCAAAAATAACTGCTTACTTTCTGAAGTTTGTGAGGTGTCATCACAAGCGCATTTAGCTGCTAAAGTTCATCACCATGCCAGTAAGTATAGACCAAAGCAGCTGTGATCGACTTCTCGATACATGCCTTCCTCTCAAGCATCTCCCATTATATACCAAGCTGCGTAAGGCATTTCCTATCCTAAGGCCAGGAGCAGTCCTTGGGCTACAAGGAGTTGAGAAAATGTAAAGCCGTATCTGCTGTTCTTATTCGGAGCACAGAATTCATTTCAAAGTACAAGCAGCAGAAAGATACAAATTCAAGATTAGTCACAGGCAAACAGATGATTTAGGAACAAGAACCAATCTGTCACAGCCAAGGAGTGCAGCCTCCATGGCGAAGTCAACTACAGTTCTGCAACATCTTTAACTTATGAAGTCAAATTTTAATCTAATTTTAAACTGAGTAACTTGTTGAGCAGAGTAACCTCTGAACTCTATTCAATTTTGTACTGTTAGTATGCTCAAACTGTGACCTCAGCTATGGTTCTATCCAAAAAGCGTCAGCTGGACAGTGGCCAGGATGGAGACTATTTGGGTTTTGATACCCAGAACAGCAGTGCACCAAGGGATTACCAAACAGTTTAGCAACCATCCCATACTTCGAATGCCTTCTAGTCATTAAAATAAATAAATCCATGTCCTCTTGAGACCCAAAAGGTGGTTTACCTGTTGTTTCAGGGCATCTGCCGATGCATCACATGGAGACTACATCAGTGTATGCTCAACCCTGCATTTTTAAAGTTCCTTTCACAACCATGTAAGGGAGGAACGCAATGAAATCTTTAGATCTAACACAAACTAGCAGGAGTTTGGCCTTCATAGCAAGATTCTTGGAAGGGAAAATACAGAAGCTCTACGTACAGGGAGTGCAGTTCTGTAAACAGACCTACTTAACACCACTCTAACCTTTTTTCAGAAGTCAGCCTTCAAGCTGAAGTTTTCCAGGCTTAGTATCCTCCATGATATCCATTTTTAGATAAAATACACTTTTAAATAGCAAAGTATGAGAAGAGGAAGGAAAGAGAAACAATCAATCCTAATCTAATGGATCGCTAAACATCAGCTCATACTCCTTAACACCTACAGCCACTTTGGAAAGGAAAAATAGCCCTCATTTACAAATCATTTAGAGCAGTAATTTCCAAATTGTGGAATCTTGAAAAGCATAGAAACCTCACACAAGTTAAACTATTGGCAATAGCCTTGTTTTTCCACAGTTGCTTCTTGCCAACTTCAGGTTGAAAAACACTGATTTAAGAGAGCTCTGACAAAACACAGTTCTTCTCCCAATGGTTTAGGTTTGTTCAAGAAATAAATGCAGCATTCCTGCTGAATTCAAAAGATCATATGCAAAATGGACTTCTGCATGGCCTATCTCAACTGAGCACTAAAGCCATTCATTCCCAAATGACTGCACATCACTCAAGGAAAACTGCAGAGGCAAGACCAAGGCATTAGATTTTGTGAGGAGTTTACAAAAATACTCCTGTAAGATACAAGAACGAGGTTCTCATAGCATCTTATCGTACAGTTCCAGATGATTACGTTTTTCTTATTTTGTATGAATGCACAGGATTGACAAGGATGACAGAAAAGTATAAAAACCCAAGAGAAATGTGTGGGCAGTGGTTAGGCATTTAACCAGAAATACCAAATTTATACTTGATACAATTTTGCCCAACAAGTATAAGTTAGAATAAATGAAACATTCATGGGAAATATTTCAGGGAAAAAACTACTTTTCTCCCGTCCAAGACACTTTGACACTTCATTTTGACAAAGACTCAGTGCACTTGTCTTACACAACACATTCTGAAGTATGGATACTCATCTAAACCTGCACATAACTAATACTTCACACTTAGTTTTTCCCTCACACATCTTCATTCTTTTCTCAATCTCATAATATTTTGAAAGATAGTAAGGTACAGCATGCAGCTAAAGAATAACCACTAAGGTCACTGAAACTTTTCATTTCCAGTTGAATAAGAGCACAAATGTGCTTTTCTAAAGCACATTTAAAACTAGCAAAGGACACTCCTCTTACTTAGGAGTAAGGACAATTAGATCAAGAAATGACAACTGACACAAAAGTGCAGTAGGTTTTTTTTAAGTTTTTTCACTACTCGTTTGGAAGCGAACACTGTCAGATGGCTTTTTTCTTCATAAGATCAAAGTAAGACCCTTGAGAGAAACCCCAGAAGAGCCATTCTGGTATTATATAAACTTAAGTTTCACTAATGACTTTAAAATAGGAGAGAAAGCTAGGGATAAGGTAGGTATGCTCCTCCTGTTCTGAAGAATGTAAATGGAATCACTGCTTTAAGAAGATTGCTTTTAAGTTTGTTTAGATCAGAAAAGGAAATTACCTGCATGCTTTCCTATTCTCTTGCTTTTGCAGAGCGAAATGGAAGTTAAGCATCCACTTCTGCAAAAATTTTCTTTAGGCAAAGGATACAATAGCTTATTTTCAGAAACACATCTAAAGACCATGATAAAGCATCACCTAGAAAGCACCTCTCATCGTTTTTGCCACAGTGACAAATCTTAACCCAGGAGATGACCAAACTTGAGACAAAGGTCTGCTGTAACACTAGCTTATCTTCAACTTGTTCACAATGAGAACAAAATAACTGCCAAAGAAGGCAAGAAGTAAGCCAGGTTGCCGTTTAAACCAAAGCCAATCCATTTTCTGCATTCCAATATATATAAATATTTCTCCAGAAGCCCAAGACTACAGGACACAACGCACAAGCTGTGAGGACTCATCTGTTCACAAGACTCCCCATCTGAAGTGCACAAGCACATTACTCCATTACTTTGACTTATCTGTGACAAAGTTTCAAAACTGACCTGCAAGGTAGCCTGCACATTAAGCATAGGCAAACCACCAAAGAGCTTTGTGCATATGAATTGCTGTGGAGAGTTTAACAGCTGCAGGACTAGGCTGTCCTTGCAAGGTTGCAGGCTGAACTCAGAAGTCTATTACACAGGTAACAGCAAGCTGCCTCCTGTCACATGAACACAGCAGCAAAGGGAGCCAAAGAGCACATTGCTACAGACTCATCACAGACACCACAACATGCACAGGAGCACACAGTAAGGAGCCTCAGGACTAAGAACTGACCTTGAAGTTTTGAGAGTGGGGAATTACAGGCTGTGGGCTGAAGCTTTCACATCCTTTTGTTAAGGCAACCAACAAAAAAGCAAATAAAGAAATGAAGAACTCTGACTCTTGACTACCTGTTCCTCTTCCTATTCTGGCAGTTACTCCATTTTCAAAACGACCACCACCCCTGCAGCAGCAGAGGGCAAAGGACATCAGACGGACTCACCTCTCCGGTTACACACCGAAACACCTGTACTGTAAGTGTATGCAAAAACATTCAAAGACAACCAGGAAAGTTCTCATTAGTAAACTCAGCTCAAGAGTTAAGATTGTCTGGTGGCCTCTGATGTCTTTCCACGCTGCTGGATTCAGCTTCTGAAAGCTTCCTTTGTTAATGAATACTAGGCTCTTGTCCAGTCCTCTTTTCTCCCCCTCTACTCCCTCCCATAAAATATCATGGTCCTCAGGGCATAAGGAACATCCTTTGTCTTCCTCCAACTCTTCCCTGTGCAGCCACTTTGCCACCCCTCCTAGAAAATGCAAGAGGAGTACCATCTTTCCTCTTCTCTGTAAGATGAGTGGAAAAAACAGATGGAGACATCATCTAACAGCAATTTTACTACAGAGGAAGTGGTGACCTGCAGAAATGTTGCAAAACCATAACCTCCACTTCATCTTTCATGTGTCAGCAGCATTGATGCGTAACTCAAATCTCCCACTTAGCTTTGAGAGTTCAGTTTGTCAACTCACCATAAAGAGCACGTGATATTACACACAACATAGAAGGTGAACTAAATCTGAGGTAAAAGGTAATTGACTTAAAGATATCCACAGAAATAACAGTAAGGCATTCTTCAAGAGAAAAAGAAAGAAGCTGAAGCTCTCATTTCCCAAAACGGCCACACAGATTTATCAGAGAGAAATGAGAAACCCCAGAGGCCTGCAGAGATACTGGGGAGAGATGGTACAAAGCTGCAACTTATTAATAGAGGAACTGGTTGGGAAAGCAAAGCCCACAGTTCATTATCAGGGAGGGAGCATGAAGCAGGAGATTGCTTCAATCTTCCTGCTTCTTTAATGAACATGAAGCACACAAAAATTAACACCTACTCAGTGAAAGATGTATTTTTGCATGTGTGACAATAACAGTTGAATAGTCTCAACTCCTCATTCTCTGCCTCTTCTTCCTCTGCAGATGTTGTAGAAAAAAAGAAAAAAAAAAGAAAAAAAAAAACACCCAAAAAATAGTTTTCCAGTCAGGTCTAGTCAGGGAACTGATTCACCAAGCTGCCACACATAGCTGTGCTAGAACAGAGGGGACTATTTAAGCCAGTTTAGACAGCACTACTGTCAAACATAACCACAGCCTGTAGCATGGTTACAAGAAACAAGATACAAACTAGAAGACTTTGTGCCTTTGGAATAGGCTATTCTACCCACTTCCCTTCCCCCCACAGATGTGATCCCATCGAGTGTTTCAGATGAGCTCTCCTGATCATCTCATTCGCAGCTAGGATGACTCAGGTTACTACGCATCACCAGAAGATTAGCTGGTTTTGCAGACTTCTGTCAGTTTAGTAAAAATAAGCACTAACATCCCTCTTAGCCAGAGGCAGACCCTAAATTGGCTCAGCCCATCCCTTCCAACCCTGCCCTCAGAAAATCCCAAAAGCTTTGTATTTCTCAGTTATAAATATCCATCCCAGTAACCTTTGAGAACCAAAGCCTCATCCTCTTAAGACTGAAAACATATATACGCAGAAGGGTGAGGAAGACGATTGGAAAATCTCCTGTAAAATACTGCAGTAGTGTTTGCTCTGTCCCAACCTGTAAGACAGAGCTAATTTTCTTTAACCGTATTAAATGCCTGTTTTTCCTCAAAACTTGCCTCAACTGACTTCTAGGAAGTATTCTTATTGTGGTTTTACAATAGCAATGAGAGAACACAAGTTCTCAGACAAAAACAAACAAGCAAACAAAAACCAAAAACAAACAAACCCCAAAACCCCCATAAAGACACATGACAGTACTTGCCTGGATGTACGATAGCCTAAGATGGCAGAACGTTGAGTCATGAAAGTACCACACAGTAAGGATTTAGGCAACTGAGCAAGGAAATTGGGATTTTTTTATCACCCATTCTCAATTAAAGTGCAGTTATTGGACTTCTGTACACAACAGTATTTGGACTACCATCAACATACTGCACAAACTGTCAAGAAACAGCTTAAAATTTTGGAACAGTCCATCAGATAATCTTTTAAAATGGTGCTGTACCACAAAACTGTAAATCTGTAACATATACATCCCAACATAAATGATAAAAAGATTTTATCTAGGTGGATTTTTACTATTTTCTACATGCATGAAATGGATTACTGTAATTATTTTTGGAAGTCCTATTAGAGCACATGAATTCTGAATGTCATTATTTCTTAGTTAAAATGTCCAAACACTATACTTCCTGCAGGGAAAATATATCCCAAGAAGAAAACCTCCCACCTTGCAATCCTTGTTTTTACCTCACACAAATTAAAACACATTTTTGTTGAAATGTGAAACAAACCAAATGATTAGGCCTAGTCTGAAATTTCATGTCACAGACATCAGAAGATCACAAGATGGTATAATTTAAATTGATTATCAAGATTTTTTTGAGTATGCTTTTGATTGGTTGACATCGACCCTGAAAGGATAGAAGTTATTCTCCACTTGCAAGCAGGGAAACAAGGGCAAATCCAGAGTGACCTGTAGTGAATTCAAAGAGGTATTTGTAACAGATCTAGATTCATCCCCCACAGTTCAACTTCTACTGTTCTTCAGACACATACTATCCTTCCATGTACATTTAAAGTAAAACTAAATATCAAACTGTAAATTTTACTCCTTATAACTAAGCGTTTTTGTTTTTAAATGACAGTTGCCTCAAATTTTTTCCTGGCGTCATAAAAAGGTATTTCTCCTTCCCTCTACTCATACTGCCAACAAGTAGAAAGGTTGGAGCATAGAACAGATCTTCTTGAACAAGCCTTCAGCTACTATACTGTAAAACTGCTGTACAATGGATTTGTATTAACAAAAAAAGCCACAAGCTACAGCTACATTGCAAGCAGGTTGAGAGAAGGCAAACAGCACCACTCAAACGTTTGCTGGGGACAAGGCTGGGGGTGTATCTAAAACAAATACCAGTAGAGAACAGCCCTACATTTAAACTTTAACTTGCTTTTTATTCTTATTTTTCATCAACATCACAGCTATAATAAGCTTTCTCATTTTGGAACAAAGAAATACAATCTGACCTTTGAACTAGAACTACGTTAAACACTTGGAGACTCGAGCCTACTTCCAAAACAAGATAACACAGCTAACTGTTTGGAAGCAGCAGCTAATTCGTATCACACACAGGCTGGAGCTATACAGGAGCCATAATCAAGATAAGAAAAGTAATAAAGATTTCAGAATTATTCAACTGCTATACACCTTCTCTTGATTATTATTAGCTTCTAACACTTCCTGATGTATCATATTTCTTCCTCAAAATCCACACGTTAATCCTAAGTATCCAAGGTCACCGAAGACCACCACTATATAACAGACTAAACAGAAAAAGATCAGGTACTTAGGTTGCAGCATTTCCTCAGCAACAATAACTTTAAAAAGAAAAAAAAAAAAGGAAATTACTTCAGCTTATTTTGACAGCATAAGACTAAAATCAACAGCTAAGCAGCATTTCAATGAAACACTGGCAGAGCTCAAGATGATTGGAAATCTTTTAAGAATGTTACAGGTTTTCCCTTGAAATCCTCATTTGGCTCCCAAAACAAGGATTACTGCTGAAGAGTAGTGAACCATTCTCTCCCTGCCCCCACACCCCCAATACAGACCATAATTCAGTCAGGGAGTCTCCAAGAGTACAGCTAATATTTAACAAAGGGCCAAGCATCACCAGCTAGAAGAAATGCATGCGATCACCTCACACTACTACTCCAGTGACCACGCAGCATTGCCATGCTATTACTGCCTGTATAAAAGGTGTCAGGAGGGTTTCAGGGATCTGTGGGTTATTCCCTTCCTCAAACTCCCCATTCCTTAGCCGATCCAATCTCATCAACCATTTCAAATTCAGCAAGTGTCTGAACAGAAGATGATTAGAGGCTGGGAGAGGGAAAAAAAATTAAAATCACCACATGCCTTTGTCTCTAGGTATCTGCTTTTGACCACTGAAAAAGATGTTAACACTCAAGCCTGGTACAGAGAACACATGTCAGCATCAAATAGTTACCATCCGACACACTGTGTCTCTATGAAGCCCTACCAGGGCATCAAGATCCAGGTGCCAGTCCCAGCTACCCCTGCTCTGGGGTTCCACAGTCCCATTACAACTCACTGCTAAGAGAGCTTAGACACCCCTTCTCCACACTTCCTTCCACCTCCAGGCTATGGCATGCTGCTCCCTTCATCACTCATCAATAGAACTGCTCACGGACCTAAGCTCCACCAGCCTCACCACCTCCCCTCCTCACAAAACGGGGATGAAATGCATGACAGTGAAGGAAGGTTTCAGCCAGATCAGTTCCCTGAGCTATCTCCCACAAAAAGCTGCACTGGGACAACCAAAGATGCAACTCCGTGACAGTTCAAGCTGATCTCTATCTCTGCTGCTGTGTTCTCACTCTTTTCCTTTCCACCAGCTTTGCATTCTCACATTTCCTTGTGCTAGTGGTGGTATTTGCTTGACCTGACAGCCAGCCAGTTCAGGGAGCTATACCAGCAGAAGATTATTCTACTCCCTCCAAAAGATGTTTTCTGCTAGGACAGCTCCCCTGAATTGGCTCCTTGTGGGCAGGTGGTCCGTCAGGCCCTCTGTGGTTTTGCTCCCATAAGAGCACAAGCTTAGTTTGACAAATTGCTGTGAACCCACACTCCAAAGGAGCAGCTGATTGCAGAAGCAAGAAACAAGAGGGGAAAGTGAATTACTTAAGCCATTTTTCTTGCTAAATGCACTAGTTCAAACCACAGGTATATTTTTTTCTGAATGCCGCATGGTGTGGTATTAGAATGACTTTTCAGGGAATGATGTTAACACAGAAAATCCCACACACCTCATTTACTTTCGGAACTAAATATGAATGAGTATTTCTGAAGTAACATGAAAGATTTTCCCATACTGATACATAAATAGTGGAAAGCAGTGTTTATTACAGGAAAAAATTCTCACAGATTTTGCTACAAACGGCCAAGGTGAACAGAACGTTACATCATTTAATGTTCCAAATCTCAAGGAATATTGTCAAAATTCACTTAAAAAGATGACAAGTATATTTAGAGCAAGGGGTTAAGATCACAACATAATTTCAGCTGGAGATCCTGGCCTAGTGCAATAAACCTTTTATAATTTTATAAAAACAGGAAAACAAAAAAGGTAACAATTAACACATTTACATTTACATGACCCAACAATTTATGCAAGATTCATACTAGAACGGGGCAGGTCCTGAGATCTCATAAAACTGATCAATTTGAAGCGGAAACTATTTACGACATAGTGCCATCAAGATAAAAGTCACAGAGCACTGTTACACTTTGGACTTTATTTTTTTAAATGGTTTTGTACTTTACCTCCAAAAAACCCCATTCAATTCTGTGCTTAATAGTGTTCACCGTATCTTTTGTTAAACACACACAGAGGGACTTTCAGAGAGAGAAATCCTTTGGAGGAAGAAAACGTATCAAATTTAGGTATGAGGAAGAGATATGGAGGGGACAAGGGGAGAAAGCAACTTCACCAGAAGCTGGCAATTTAAATGGCTTTAGGGAAATGGAACAGGGTGTGTATTAAGGGAGGTGGAGGTGCGGTGTTTGTTTTAAGTTTTAGCACTTAGGGTTGCTAAGAACTTCAATAATGTAGTGTTTCCCTTGAGTGTGTAGATGACATAAACTTCTCTAGCTACCCAGAATTTTCCCAAAGAGCAGCACAATGAATAGAGACAACTTTTGCATTTCACCCCAACACAAGATCTTCAACAGCAGCTTTGAAACAGTCCTTTTTGGTTTTTGTTTTTTTCTTTCTTTTTTTTTTCCCTCCATATTTACTCCTCACAGCTATCTAGTTAAACTCCGAGCAGTAGGACAGCTCCACTGGAGGATTCAAGGACCCAATGCTAGAGCAGCAGGGACTGAGAGGAAGACAAGATGACATGCTGCAAATAAAGAGTTTAAAAAGGACTAGAACAGCTGAACCCCAGCAGCTTGAGGTAAGAGGAACTGAGAAAAGGAGATAGAAGTAAAATAAATCTGGTTCAAGCAGAGGTGGAATAAAATGTAGCAGAGATAGAATCAAAATAAAATCCCACAAACTGAATCTAGAAATAGCAATTACTCGTTGGAAAGAAAACCCAACACTTTTATGTAGTGCGAGTTTCTCAGTAACATATTGCCCTTCAATTGCTTTATGCATAAGACAAATTAATTGCTTGAATTAATCTGAAGTTAACAAGCATCTAGAGCACACTTTTATATTACAGAAAATTAAACATTTAGATGAAGCCAAAAATACACACAGCAGCAGTTACACATCCTGGTGTAACCAAAAATGGTGTTTCAAATCCCTGATAATGAACTGGGATGCTGACCTAACTGACAATAAGAGGTTTAACTCTGCACACAAGGAACTAAAGTGAATCTGTGACTGTTATTACAGATTACCTATGCTGAGCAGTCACTGGCAGATTATGGCCATATTTGCATATTTAAAAATAAAACGAGAATTTGTGCTCAATTAGAAACAGGAGGTCAAACAAGATGAAACATACCAACGTTCTAGGCAGGGATTTTTAAGATTACTTTGCAAGTTCGCAGTCTACTGTTCTCAAACCCTTTTTCTTTGGAGACACACACTGAACTACTGGTCTAGAGCTGACATTAATGTGAATGTTGGGACGCATAGAAAAGGTCTCAATTTCTTACTAGGGAAAGAGAAAAGGGCAAAATCTGTATTTTGAACGGAAAAAGTTACTCGAGATGAAAGAGACTTCTTTTTCAAAACCCCAAACATTCGATTGCAAGGAGCCTACCAAACAAGAAACGCGCAAAGGAGAGGAGGAGGGGAAAAAAAAAGGAGGTGGGGGGGAGAACAGAAAAGCAATCACACATCCTTTTAACCCCGCGGCCCCGCTCCGGATTCACGGCGTCAATCCGGCACCGCGATCCACAACTTTCCGCCTC
>VWZT01000764.1:41213-60044 GCA_013397055.1 Pachycephala philippinensis
GAGGGAGGGAGGGCCGCGCGCGCCGCGCTCTGACAAGCCCACTCGCGCTCGGCGCCCGCCCCGCCCCGCGCATGCGCCGCCCGCCCGCCAGCGGCTCGCACGTGCGGCGCCGCTGCACCCGTCCGCGAGGGGGCGCTGTGCAATCCCGGAGCCTTTCGTGAGGGAGCGGGAACGCCCTGAGGGGTCGTCGTGTTCTGAGAGGTCATTGTGTCCTGAGGGGACATGCCACCCGTGAGGGGTCACCGTGTCCTGAGGGGACATCCCACTGCTGAGGGATCATTGTGCCCAGAGCTGCAATCCCTCCTTGAGGGGATGTTCCAGCGCTGAAAGGGCCTCATAGTTTTCCATCAGGAAGAGATGAAATCTCCTCATCTGCTCCACGGTGTAGTTGTAAAAACCCCAGGTCTGTTGGTGGCCATGATGCAAAGGGAAGGCATGTGCCTGCAGTAGCTGGGAGATCCCGCAGTGACAGCTCCATGACTCAGCCACCGCCTGTGCTGCAGCCTTGCACCACAATCAGAAGGCCCTAACTCTAGCTGAGCTCAGATATTGTAAGGGCACTGGTAATGTAGTAACACCAGTTCTGACAGCAAGCAGGGAATACACTGACAGTGTAGGGAAGGCATGGCACTGCCTGGTGCCTGCGCAGGAGGTCAGGAACATTGGCACCTGCTTCTTTGAAGCTCAGGGGATGGGACTGGAAAGTGAAATCTCTTACTCCAAACCTTGCCATGAGGCCAGAGATGAAGGTCCGTGAGCCTTTATTTCCCCACCCTAACCACCAGAGCCGTTACCCTCACCTTGCCCAGCCACACCTGATTAGGGAGTTAGAAAAGCGTAGAGCTCAGAGTTGGCCGTGCTTAGCTGGCTGGTCAAATGCTGCTGCGGTATTAAGATGTCCCAGAAAAGGTATTTCCTGTGGAAAAAGAACTGTTTGAGCTATTGTTCAGGTGCTGTTGCAGCTGCAGTAAGCCACCTGTCCTGTTCAAAGGGAATTCCAGGAGGCACTTGGTGCAGGTAGGTAGGAGAGCAATGAATCTGTCCTACAAAAGGAGATCAGTACAGCTCAGTTTGGCTAGTCCAGCAAAAGGAATGCAAACCCAAGGTGTGCTTGCTCTGCCAATCTACCAGGGAAGCTGCAGTGGATAAAAGGTGGACAGAGCTATCTGAAGGCCCATGGTAGCATAAGGACAGATTATTGATTGACTCTTAATACTCTCGTGGAGAAAGTCAGAGTATGATTTCTCACTGTAGGAGGTAGAACTTCCCGGAGCAGACAGCAACCAGAGTAGCAAGAGGCAAAACCCATTTCAAGATGCAGCTTCCGTGCAAGGAGAGCAAGGTGAAGCTTGTTTTGATGAGCAGAGCAGACAGGTTTAGGAAGTCCCAGTCCGGGTCTGATTAGCAGTGAAAAAAAGGAAAGCATGACCTATGGAGAATTTCTATGCCACAAAGAGTGGGAAAGCTCTTTGGGCACCCTTGCTCAGGAATGATCCCCTTAGCTGCATCTCATTCCAATTGTTGGCGATATCCTGGTCTTTGTTCCACCCCCTTTTTAATGTGATGAGCCATTGGGGTCTACTTGTCTTCATTTCCAGAAGTGGGTTATCTTCCTTCAACTCAAAGCCCAGACGTGTGTCTCACTAGAGCATGAGTTCGTAAGTTTGTTAGGCACTGTACTAATCACAGAAGTATGTGTTCCCTGAAAGGTAGATAATCTAAACAAAGGGATTGCAACATGAATTCTCTAAACTCCAACAGGTAACTTCTGTCTGCAGTCTGCACGGCAGCCAGAACAGTGGGTGAACTCCCAGCACTAATTATTAGAGAGTTCCAGTTTTGTGGTTTTTTGCAATCCTCTGTTCTTAGACTGATGTTTAGATAGCAAACTCTTTGAGACAGCCCCATGGTTCTACCCTGTGCTGGTGTTGAACGTACCATAAAGCTTCTGATTCCTGACTGGGACCCATATAAAAATTAATTCATTTTCCGTAACATGTTGCCCTCCCCAGGGCTAAGCACAGACTGTTAGCATGATAAATACCAACAGTTTGGATTTCTTACCCACTGCCAAAACAGAGAGGAAGAGGATGAGGAAAGCATGAGCCAGAAGATCCAGTACATAAAGCAGGAGAAACTGTTTGAGAGCTAGAGAAGTGCAACAGTCCTGTTAGCTAAAAAATGGTTTAATACCACAGGCTTCCTGTGGGGAAGAGCAAACAAAGAGCCAAGGTCCACTTTATAAAAGAGCAGCAGCATCTGGAATCACAAGCTAAAACTTTTGTGTTCAGGGAGATGGAGAAAAAGGGTATAAAGAACAGTGGGACTGGCCTTGAGAGTCTCATTGAGAGTGACAGCTAAATGAGCAATCATGAAATTACCGACGCAATGGGCAGATCTGACTTGATTCTAGAATTAGGCTGGACCAAGTTTGATAAACCAGAGCTTGCACCATGCTGCCGCCAACACCATCAGGCGGGTTTGTTCAAACCAAAGTGGATCCACCATTTTCCTGGCCAGGACCATCAGCAGGCCCCAGCAGCCACTCCTGTACTTGCTCCTGCAAACACCTCAGCACAAACTCTCTATCTGGGACACAGCTTTGGCCTCCCCCCATTTCCCAGGAGCCATGAGACTTGCTGCAGTTGGAGTGTTGTTTTCCCCCTGTTTCACAGTGGCTCCGCTTTGATGTTAATTGTTTGCAGGCAAAGCTTAGTGGAGAGTGTAGCTGTTCTCTGGTCCGTCTGCTAGTTACTACTGAGCCGCCCAGACCAGTGGAGAAAATGCTTTGATGTTAATGAGCTGCAGACAATTTCACTTAACATCGAGCAGGGCCTGGCATCTCAGAGGTAAGACTTTCAAGGCAGATCCTACAACAAGTCTCTCCAACATCCGTTTTGCCGTAAGAACAGAAAATACTCAGAAAGACATTTGAGCAGAAACCTGTCTTCTCATACAGTCTTGCACCACACCCAGTATCATTACAGCCCCAGAGATGCCAGAGGCAGGGAAACAGTGAGAGTTAAAAATGGCTCTACAGAATCACATGACCATTATGGGACTCAGTAGAAGCATGATTTACCCTCTTGCCCCATTGATTGCCTGCTTCTGTGGTCCTGCAGAAGGAATACACAGGAACGGGAGAAGGGGATAGACTGTAAATTGCTGATTTGGTTCCTGTGTGGCTGGTGTTCAAGGCAATCCCATTCTGAACATGGCACCTTCTCCATCAGCACAGCAGATGTCTGAATGAAATGGGCCAGCTGCAGTAAAGTGAGACTTGCACAGGCAGCTTTGGACTATCCTCTTTCTCAAGTGGATATTTCAGCAAAACCTTTTCTGTCAATCTGCTCCAGGCAGCAGCACGCTGCCAAGTGCTCACAAACCTAAGGGACAGTGATGGGCCTCTCAGAGACACGGTACCAAGGAGTCTGTGGACATGTTGTAGCTTCCTTGGCTTCAGTCAGCCCTTGTTGTGGGCCCCAGACCAGGAGGTTGGGATTTCTCCCTAGGGTAACACCTCATGTACTGGAGAGGGCCCAGATTAGGCAGAGCTCCTGCTGTGGGAAGCACAGAAAGGTGAGAAAGATATCTGTCCAGTGGAAATGTGAGGTACCATAGTCTCAGGAAGGAAGCACTGAACCACAGGTCTGAACAAAGACAAGTGAGAAAAAGGCACAAATTCAATTTTGTAACCCTCTGCCCATCATCAGCAAAGTATATTTATCGTATCACACAAACGCTGCTTCTATCCGGACTCTGCGAGGTTTTGAATGAAGAGTGATCCAGTCCTCTGAGAAGCCCCAGCCAAGCGGAAGCAAACACAGACTATGTCTCATCAAGTAGAGCAACAAATGAGACCTCACTGAAAGTTAAGGAGAAACATACCTTCTTCTGAGGAATGTGGCATAATTCCAATATATTGCCTTTGTTAAATGATTTATAGCAATGAGAGATAGATACTAACTCTTCAGTTTTCTCACTAGGACAGGATTATTCCGTGCAGCAAACTGGATTCATAGTTCGAGTAATGCAAGCCAAGTCCAAATGCTTGTGCCATGCCCATTGCAGGAGGAGCTCACACAAATGTATGTGAGCCTACACTGAAGTAAAACCTAACAAGGTAGAAAGTGACATAATGGAGGAGGCCATGATTGATCGCAGGCCAAGGAGACTGTCCAGCAAAAGGAACACTGCACTTTGGAAAGTTTACCCAAGTCAGCGGGAAGACAACATTTGACAACATATTCAGCATTTGCTGAGCACCAGAAGTCACTCCATCCAAGCAAAGTTTGTGGGCCATGTTTTGGCACAATTAGTACAACTGTACATCCTGCAGGAGATGAGACTGGCAGACAAGAGGCCATTGACAACAGCACGGAGCAACATGTACAATGATCCACAGATAGCAGTTAGGGAAACACTGTGATTTATACTGCTGGGCTGGAGCCTGAGAAGCACTATGGAGTGTGTGCAGGATGGATGAAGAGGGAAGCAATTTGATCCCTTTTTCAAAGGGATTTATTGTCACATGCAATAGCAGCTTCACTAGAGATGGACAGACTATCAGCCTGAAAGCAGAGAGATATTCATTAAGTTTAGGATGGATTTCAGTGCACAAGAGACAATGCATTGTCAGAAATTGTAATATTAATATAAATAGAAAGCAATAGATTTGTAGGGTGGATGGGAATAATCTGGGGTTTACAGCAGGGAGTTTATCCCCATTAAAGGAACAGGAAAGCTGGACAGTTGAATAAATGGACTAAAAAAGATCACCCTTGTAATAAAAGGAAGGGTGATGCAGCAAGGTGAACACTAGGTCAGCTTGTAACTCTTTCTAGGGGATGAGGAAACGTTCACCTGAAACCAGGGTAGAGCTGTGACAGCCAAGTTGTCTGCAATATGTTTGATTAAGAGTGCAGCATGACTCGAGACAGTTTTCATGCTCTGCATGCGTTGCTCCAGTGCCACTGTCCCTGGCACACACGAAGCGTATATTCTCTGCATGACACATCCATGTGAGGCAGCACCATTGGTCATACATGTGCATGATGGATGAGCCATTTTGCTGCCAAAGGAACAGATAACTGCTGGGTTCTGCTTTTCCCCCACTTAGGGGAACAGGATCAGCTATTTTTTGTCTGTGCTACTCCTGACTCAGGAAATTCATAGGAACTTAATCAACTTTGGTTTGATTCTATGAAATTTACAAGAATGGTGGCAAATCGCGGTATAGTTCCAAAGCTCTTAGCAGGGTGATTAGCAGACAGCAGCATCTTTGTGTGTGTCAGCTTGTTAAGGAGCTTGGCCCAAACTATAAGTGCTGTAGAAACAGGAAACAACAAAACATTAATTCAACTAAGCATGCAGGTAGCTCAGAGGAAGGCTTGGTGCATCCTAAGAGACAAGCGAGTGGAACAAGCAGTTGCACCTTACAAGCTTTCCACACCAGCAACCTGAGAGGTGCAGTGTCCCCAAAATGAAGGGCGCAAAGAGTTTGAAAATTCTAAGTTGCTCATCATAAAACCCCTCTCTCTATACATATACACTACAAGAATGAAGGCAGCGCTCAAAATGGCTTCAGATGTTCATGTCCTGCACTCAGCCACACTCAAAACTCTGCTCGATGTTAAACGTGTTCGTGGTCACCATGAAGGCATGAGGGAGGTGCTGGAGGCTCAGTGACAAGTGACTAATCAAGAACTTTAAAGCCTTTCAGATATGAAACTACTGACTTATTTGATGCGATGTACTATGTTCTGCTTAAGCTGGCTCTCATAATCAAGAAGTGAAAAGTGGCAAATGCACCGCAGTTCCTGAATAGAGACTGAGGAAATTAGGGAATGATCACCATACTCATCACCCTGGAAGAACAGTAGGGTATAAAAAAGCTGAATGTCTTCATACACAAGAGGCTGATCTTTACAAGCAATGACCATAAAATGCTTCTTGCATTACAGAAGAGGTGGGGGACTGCATGCAGATAGAAAATATCTCTGCCCTTCTCCAAGGTGATAGAAGTTTTCTTTCGAGTTACAAATGTACATTCAGCAAACTGAAAAAACAGCTGGTGAAAGAAGACATTTTCATGGAGCAAAGCCCAAAGCTAGACATCAAACGTGAATTTTATTTTAAAAAAGCAACAACAACAAAAGAAACAAAACAAAAAAACCCCACCCAAGCCAATGTAAGGTCTTGTCTCATTTCAGTAGGAAAATGATTACCAGAGTGGCAGCTCAAGATGTGAAGCCACAGAAAATGATTCAGACTAGTAGCACAGTATTTGTCCAGATTCCAGAAAGAAAAGAAAAGAAAGAGGAAAAGGGAAAAAAAAAAAAAAGGAGGAAAAAAGCACACCTGGGATATTGTTTAAACTACTAGAGAACAATTATGCGTTGACATATGCCTAAGTGATACTGAGCATACACTATTGACCACCTGATTAGGATAGTGGAATGAAAAGCAGCTGGAGGACTTTAAGAGGTTGTCAGGGGAGAAAACATAATGATAATGGGAGACATTAATTACCCCCATACAGACTAGGTAGACACCATGTCAAAGAATGATGCAAAGACTGCATTTTTAGCCCTCATAAATGGATATTTCTTGGAATGACCACTCAGAGGAGCCAAGTAGAGGATGAACTCTTGATTTAGTCACAAGTAGTACATATAAGGGAGTTTGAAATGCAATAATGAAGAGTCACCTTGTCTTTCGGAACACAATGTGCTCAAATCCAATATTATGGCAGGAGAGGAAAAAGCAACAGAAAAGTACACTGCAGTGCAATGTAACTTAAAAGGGAAATGAGCATGTTCTCCTTCCAAAGGGAATAAGTGTAGAAGCCAGCAGAGTAATTAAGAAGGATTTTTAAGCAGCTGATGAAAGGACAAATGCTTGCAATGACATTGAGACCCTTCATTTAAAGCTTTAAATATGGCATCACTCAAAGTATCCTAACAACAACCTAAAATAATAAATAACCCCAAACCTGGCACAGTTAATCAGTAGAACAAAGATGACATTTAGAAGCAAAAAAAACCAAAAAACCAAAAACCTTCAAAAAGAATAAGCACGGCCAAAGAAGAAACACAGAAAATCCCAAATTCTGCCAAGCTAAATAAATAAATAAATAATGAAGCCCTACAACCCAACACATTTAAGCCAGCCAAATTAATTTTCAAAGAGCAGCTTTCTAAAAACATGAAGATTACTAATAAAGATGTTTTACACAGTAGGGGAAAGCCTACAGGGACTCAGGGGCCCAACAGCGAGCTTTAAGGGAAGAACAGTGCAGAAAAATGACCTTGACTAGCAGCTACTATCACCAAGCACAGTTGTGCACATCCAAACATTTTTTAGCTGTGGTTTAAAAGCAATGGGTATATGTAAAATTTTTACTGAAGTTTGGGTCCAGCCTTGTAATTGCCTCACTCTAACATGTGGCTTCCAGCATGCTGAGGGAAATATTGTTGAAATAATAAGGTGGTGGCTGAGGGTCCCAGACCAGGTTTCAGTCCCTGTTAACATACACACATTTCATTAATAGATAGCTCTGAAGTGAATAGTCAAATGGGAAGCACCGAGGTCTGAGGAATTAGCCACTAGTCAAAGCACCAGGAGAGAGAGAAAACAAAGACAAAACTGAGCCCAGCTTGTGGATCTGGGAGGGGTTACTGGTTCACCAACCTTGCTATCACATGGAGATGTTTAGAGGTGTTGATAGAGATGGGGATTAAGAGAACAGCTGTCCATAGCAATAAGTGGTGTTGGCTGCTGTCCCCTCTTTCCCTGGTTGCTATTGGCACTCCAGAGATCCTGTCCTGCTCTGACCTATTCCTTTTATCTGGGCCATTAATAGCATTGCCTTCTCTGAAGTCTGCCTCCACCAGCATCCGGAGAAGTCTGATTTATTCATTTTCCTCCAGTGGCAGCTACAATTCATGAGCAGATACATCCTGCAGGTCTCTTCACTCATGGGAGACTGTAAGTGGAACTCATTCTTGTCCACTGGTGGAAATGGATCACAGTGAGGTCTAACTGTCCCTTAGCCAGGCTTCAAAGCCTATAAAAACCCAAATTTAGCCTGAAGTAGTTCCTCATTCATTGTACCAGGTGTTTCCCCAAACATCATCTCTTATTAACTTAATTCTCATCATAAGATCATCTCTTATTCACTTAACATGCATTTTTATAACAATTTAAGTGCTTTGCCTACATGTTAAGTGCAATCCCAGGTCTTGGAAGTTCTGATACACAGACATTGCCCAGTCTCCACATCTTCATTGCACCACACCATCAATGTTCTTTGTGCACTTGACAAGTTCTTGGGTGGGCGATAGACGTCGTGCTCCAGGCCATTTGAATGATGCTATCAAGCATGTATGCTCTGGGTTGCATGACTGGAGCTGGTAAAGTCCTGTTTCCTGAGCTTATGCAGCATTGCTCTAGTGAATGAGTGGGATTCAGGAATCACTTTACCCCCAGGTACTTGAAGGAGAGCTGCTTTACTTAGGGACAAGCTCCAACTGTCTCTTGGTAACTGAGAAAGTGTATTTTCTGCTACTTCTCTGCATACTTCCTGCCTCTAAAAATATGCTATTTGAAGATGCAGTTTCTAATACTCACCAGTTCACCTGGGAGCAGAGCTTGTATGCTATATCGATACCATACACGATTTCACAACCTTGTAACTTACGCATTGACTAAGCCGTCCAGTCACACTCAATTTACCTTATTTAGCATTTTCACATGGACTTGTGGGTCTCCCTTGGATTAAGCTGAGAGGTTTTAAATCCATTTTTCCTACCAGCATTATCTCCTAAGGTTCTGTCATCACCTAACCAGAATCTTTTGAGGTTAAACTGGAAACACCATGTCCTTTATCTGCCTCATCCATTCCCAGTACAAGTTTTTTCTCCTTCTCAGATTTTATGACAGCCTGTGCTACTGATTTTGTAGGCTTCTCCCCAAGTTTTGCTGTTTGCTGTGGCCACATCAGGCAAGCCAGACTGTTGGCATACTGGAAAGGTGCTGAGCAAGAGGATAGTGCATACCAGCATGCGTTGGAACGCTTGGCACAGGCAGAGTGTGCCACCTGGAACAAAGCCTCAGAGATAAGCAGGAGTGGAAGCTGGCTGGCAGCACCTGGTCGGTAGGAGGAGAGCAGGAAGTCATGAAGAACTGCTAGTAAATCAGGTCATTGTAAGGACATAAAAGGGAATGACATGGATAAGATATGTCCTGAGGAGGTGTGTGAAAGGGTGGTAGAAAGGACCCTGCACAGTTATTCTCAGGGGCTGGCTACACACATACCAGATGTAGTCTTGAGAATAAACTGTGATGTCTTCAAGGCTACAAGATGAATAAAGAGTAGGAATTGTGCAATTATAGGAGTCTTTAATTTCACAGTGAATGCCAGGCACTAAACAGTGCCAGAACAGCAGTGCTCAGATATCCTCTGACAAGACAGAAAGCAAATTTCCATATCGATTCAGTGTAATGTAAAACACAACATCATTTCAGACACGGCTTCAGTGAATGGTGAGCCTGCTCCATCAGTCAGGGAACAGACCTGCAGGGAGGAGCAGACACCAAATGCGGAGCTGCAAGGAGAGAGGTGAGCGGAGAGGAGACATGAACCAGCTGCAATCAAACCCCAAAAGCGGGTTTAACTCTGTTGCAGCAAAGGTGATGAGGGGAACACAGGGAGTGAGGAGATACCTATGGAAACAGGAACAACACAATAGATATAATCCCTTAGATGAGGCTGCCAGTTTCTTAGACTAAGGCACTCAGTTCAGAGTTAAGGATGATGTGCTACAAACCAGGAGAAACTGCTGCTAAAGGTGAAGATCAATCCCAAGGTTGGAGAGGACGTACAGGAGAAACTGTCCAGGCTGTATCAGACACAAGCACGACCAGGCTGCAGGACAGATATTAACCACATATTCTGAGAATAAATTCGGGCTAGTAAATCCATTGGTAATTTCAGAAGAGCCAAGTGCAAGCTCCCAAAATGCAGACGCAGCAGAGGGTTGGGAGGTACTGCAAGTGCTGAGAGCAGTAGTTCCTCATAGGGGAAGAAGGGGACCTTGACCTTGTCAAGGGATGAGGGAAGTAAGGTGAAATTTAATGGCAGAAAGGGCAGATTAAACACTTGGGGACCAGCAGCAAGGACATTTGCTATAAACTGATGAAATGAAGGCTACAAAGGAATAAAAAGACCTTACTGCACTGAAGGATGAATATGTAGCAGCAGCGTGATGCTTCTGTGAAAAAGGAATGGTACTATGCTAGGATGCTTCAGACAAGTTATTTTTAGCAGAGACAGAAACATTATTGCCATTGCGCAAGGCATTGTGAGACTTCCTCCAGAATATCCTTGCAGCTCTGCATCCAGGAAGGATAAATTTCCACTGCACAGGGAAAAACTGTTTGGATGCTGAGACAAACAAACACAAGCTGATTAAGAATCTGCTAAAAGAGTTTGGTTTGTTCTGGCCACACAGGAGCTGAGAGGGGACAGATGTATTTCTGAAGAACCATTGAAAGAAAATTGTAAATTAAAAAAATGTTAAGGGAATATGTAAGATGTACAGTAATGGCAAAAAATATTTAATAAGTTTAGATGGTGAATTAGAGCGTTTATACCCCTGCCAGGATTGATGTTCTGGACCAGCCTTCCAAGAAGGGTAATGAGGCAGAAAAACCTGGATCAATTTAACACACAGTTTGATAGAATTCCCTCCATTAATTCGTAAGTGCAGGAGCCCTGGCAATGGGCAGCTCAGCCTGGGATACAGATCCTGGCTGGCCAAGGAGTCAGCAGTGCTAAGGTTGTTTGGAGGAGGTGTTACTTTACCCCAGGCTTCCAGGCTTCTGCTGGTCATTGTGATGATGAAGAATAACCAATTTCCCTCTTAATTTGCTTCTAAAGGTACTGAGTTTTTCCTCCCTTTGGGAAACTAAAGGCAAGCTCTAGGTCTCATGCATTGGTGCTCCTAGCATTACAGTCCCAGAGGTCTGCTGACACATTAGGCTTAACGCTCTTGCCAGATTAGGGTCAGGAGGGAATTTTCCTGGATTGACAGAAAAATTGTGGTTGCAGTTTTGTGTGGTTGTGATTGGGGCCTTTTTGTTTTGTTTTGCTTCGCTTTGGGTTTTTACTTCCCCAAGATCACGTCTATTTTCTAGATCCTATGTAATTTTTTTTCATTAATTCTCTGCCATCGCCAAGCTGCAGACCAATGGTCCCCTAATCTCCCTGCCTGCTTCCTGTAGCATGTTACAGCTGCAGGTTTTTTTCTGAGAGGAGTCTGAAAGCACTTGCAGCACCTGGTTTGTGGGGTGAGTAGAGCAGGTGTCCAGATAGAGGCACCAACAGGATATTCACTGCATGTTTACTCCCAGCTGCAGACAGTGGACTACAGGGTGACGCTGGAGGACTGCCCCAATGCGAACACAAGCACACACAGTAACTGCAGCAGCGGCTATAAGAGGGAACAGGGGCATTAACCCAGGCTCTCAGCTGTACAAACACAGATTTAGGACACACAACCGCTGGCTGGCCTCCAGGGCTTACTTGCATGCAGGCAGGGATTTGGAATGAGGGGTGTGTAAGAGAGCAGAGTAGGTGTGGTGAGGGTGAGGGAGCCCCAAACTTGCAGGTGCTGCATGCCAAAGTGGGATGAGCACCTCTCCCAGCTCTCTGGGGCTTCTCTGAGCCCGCCTGCAGCAATCCCAGCACCACACTGCCATGGCCACTCTCAGCAGGCACCCTGGAGCTGGGTAGCCCTGTGAGGCTCCTGGTGGAGGGAACCCAGGCTGGGGAGGCACAGATATGCCACAGCTGCAACCTCTGCTTTGGGTCAGAAGCTCTGAGCCCTTGGGTGTGCTGAGTAAGTCTGAATCTCGAGGACTGGTGGTCCCAGAGACTGGAATGGGTGTCAACAGCAAGGACCATAGCCCGGTTCCTGCCTGGCACCTCTGCCCACTGGGGTCCCTGTCAGCTTTCAGGATGTGTATGCTGACCATCTTAAGCATGAATATCCTAAATGTGGGAAAGCACACCCACCTCACAGTAATGTGGGTGCTCCGCACCTGGCAGCACCCAGCTCCATAGTCCCAGAATAACCTTTCCTGAGGATAAGGGACTCTGCTGTTGCTGAGGAAATGTTGAGCTCTGCAAAGCAATGAGAACAAGGGCTGTGCAGCCTTCAGCCCCGGGCAGAGATGTGCAAGGAGTGCTGCTGTCAGACTCTCCTGCTGCCCCACTGCCTTCTGCATATAGGGTCCAAACCAGCTGATGCACAGAGCACAAGCCCCTCATCTTGCAGGTTTTACCCACTATGAAAGACCAATCTGGATGCCGTTCTAGCTGCTTTCTAGCTTGAGATCATGTTCAGAACATACTAAGAGAGAATGAAAAGGGAAAGGGAGAAGAAAGATGTGAAATTAGCATCAATCCCTTAGAGATTTGTTCCAGAAGACTGTAGATAGCAGGGCCTGGTGCAGGAAAGGACAACTGCTGGAAATTGGAATCTCTAGCAGGAACAGAAGGGGAAAGGGTGAGAGCACCTTGAAGAGAAACAGAGTGAAAACCGCAGCTCTGCTTAGTGACCTCTTGGAAAACACCCTCTGTGTGGTTCCCAGCCATGGGCTGCTGCACCTCGGGGCAGAGCCACTCACACAGGCAGCACAGGATGCTGCTGCTTGTGGGAGGAAGGTTGACTGTCCTGTGATGAAGTGAATTTGTTTCCAAGAGGACTGGGGTTCCTACAAAGCCTCAGCTTTGCTCCTCACCTCTGGCCTGCCTGCCAGGGTGAGGCATATGCTCCAAGTGCTGCTCCTTGCCACTGTCCCCAGTTCTCTCCGGACAGCTCCTGCCAGCACCCATGCTTCCAGAGAACCAGCTCTGCACTGCTTTCCACGCTCCTTTCTCTTTTTTGCAACAGTGCCTTTGCTGCTGGCTGGGCGGCAGGAAAACACCTTTCTGCAACTCTCACACCCTCCACAACAAACCTTAAATCAATAATCAAGAACACAGGAACAGGTTATTGCTAACGGAAACCATTAAACTGTAACACAGGGGAATAAAGCCAACCTCTAACACTCAGAAGATTTATAGGGCACAACAGCAGGGTGTTAATTCTTTTGGCAACACAAACGCTTTCACACCCCCTGCCTTTCCTCACCCGCAGGAGCAGTGGGAGGAGAGGGGACCATGTGCAGCCCAGCCGTAAGAACACAAGGACACAGCCTGGTTCACACAACAATCAGCAGCACACATATTTGGGGTGATGCCATGCTCACAGGGCTGCCCAAAAGCACACACCTAAGGTCCATGGAATAGCGTATGCCCAGGGGTTCCTAGCAGCAGACATCCCCCATGCCCAGCTCCACCTTGCCTGTAACACTCCCCACTCCTGCCTGCCTCTTCAGCTGCACCAGAGTTTCAAGGAAAGGCTGTGAAGAAACTTTCAGATCACCTAAAATGTTTGTAGAAACAAGCCCAGCTCTAAGGCACACAAGCCCTTCCTCAGGCCTGAATCACCCAACAGCTTGAGAGTATTTTCAAAGCTGGTTTAACAGACACTCTCTCTGTAACACTTGCTTGGATCCACATGCCCTCAGTACTGCTGTGGCAGCTCTGAGACCAGGAGATGCTGATCAGCACCACCATCAGCCCAGCAGTTCTGGGCAGGAGAGGGGCTGCAGGTATGCTGCAACCACAGGGCTTTGCATGAATTCACAGAAAGGGACACACATCCTCCCCACAAGACCCCACTGGGCTCTGGCTGTCACCCCCTCCTTTGATGTCCCTGGAAGAACTGCATTACTGATTAACAGCCCCCTGCCTGCCTCCCGCTATCCTGCTCACACCCCTCCTTGTAGATGCCTCCTTGGACCCTCCCTTGTGCAAAGTCCAAGTCCAGGCAGGAGAGGACAGGGTGGGAGCTCGGCCAGGGCCCACGCGCAGGCAGCCTCACTGTACCCCACATCCCTGCGTACTGCAGAGCCCTCCCTGGGCTGAGCAGCACAAGTCACCCAGTGTGCAGGCAGGAGCAGGAGCACCTCTCTCCATCTAGGGGAGCAGTGAGGGAAGATGTGGGCTCCAGACCATAAGATTGCTGCATCACACCCAGGCACAGCCACAAAGGGCTCAGAGCCTTGAACATGATCCAAGTGGCAACATCAGCATCAGCTTGGCTGAACCCCCTACCCTGGGTTTATTGCCCCTATTCGCCTTCCTGCTCTCACGCTATTGGAGTGGGTGCTGTCGCCATCAAGTAAGGGAGCTGAAGGGATTTTGACCAGCCCACTCCCACCCCAAACACCCAGGAATCCTGGGAGTGGCATGGGGGTCCATCCCCTGCCCATCGCTTCTCTCCCCACTCTCCCAGCTCTGCACTGCCCAGTTGGGCAGCTGCAGGCTTCCCTAACCCAGGGTGTGCCAAGAGGGGGCTCAAATGGGCACCACTGCACCCTGCCCAAGCCTGTCCCAGTCCTGAAGTCAGGGTACTCGGTGCCATCTTGGGGTTCCCAGTCAGCACTGCCATCTGCAAGGGACCAGCCCCACCTGCAAGGGACCCCCCAAGCGTGTCCCAGCCCAGGAGCAGTCCAAGGCAGGGCTTTTCTCTGACTTCCAGTGCAAGAGCAGGGTTCAGGAAAGATGCTTGGCAGCAGGCCCAAGCATACTCCCTTGGGGGCTGCCTGTGATCGCTCTTCTCCTCCATGAGCTGCAATGCACTGAGAGGGCCTAGACAGGCATCATCCATCCCTCCCTGTCTCTGTCCATCCTTTCCTGCCAAGCACCATCCCAATGCACACAGGTGTAAACTCTCTGCAGTCACACAAACACCTCTCCCTCAGGGGGAACCCAGAGATGAGATGTTACCCCTCTCCTTCTGGCGAGCCGGAGCAAAGCCAAGGAGCAGGCTGGAAAGGGACAGGCAGACAGGGTAGTGGGCTCAGAGCAAGCAGAGCCCTGCCCGAGTTCTGGCCAAGGCGGTGGAGGATCTTGCACCGCCCCCCTGTGGCCATCGCAGGAGGTGCAGGTGGCCCCAAAAGGGCTGGGAGCCGCGGGGTGCCAAGCCTTGCAGCCAGCAGAGCCCAAGAGACGGTCAGAGGGGTCCTCAGAGAGGCATTCACCCCGTGCAACGCCATTGCAGGCTGCCACAGTGACAATCATATGCTTGGTGACCTCAGTCCTGCCCCACTCTCGTGCCCCGTCCACAACATGTGCAGTATTTCATGGGGCCATACCACAGCAGAGTCCCCAGAGTCCTGAGGGGGGCACAGCCTGAGCCCACACCTGGGAATAGCCCACGCAAAGGAGGAGACAAGGCAGTGCTGCTGTTTGGGCATCCGCATTTATTATATGTCTGGGGCAAGCCCAGGGCTGCCACTTGCCTGGACCGCTCCAGTTGAAGGCCAATGACCCGTCCTCCTTAAATATTGGTTATAAAACAAATTTCTTTTTTTCCTTTTTCTTTTTATTAAAAACCTCATCTCTCTCTCCATACTTTTTTTGCCTTTTATATTTGAGTATAAAAGTGGGGGCGGGTGCTCCGCCTTGCCTGTCGCTACCTCCGCAGGCTGCGCTGTGCCTGCCGCAGCAGAGTGTCGAAGTCTAGGGAGTCAAACTTGCTCTTGACAGGAGCTGGGTCGAAATCCTCCCGGTTTGAATCTGGAAGAGATGGTGAGAGGCTGTCTCGAGCCCATGAAAACATTGGCACAGTTCTGGCCATTCCCACAGCAAACTTCTTATCTTGTTTCACATGCCAGCCTCTAGACCCAGAGTTGGGCCAGCCTCCAACACAGTGCTGGAGAGACAGGGAGCTCCCATTCAACCTCCCAGGGCAGAAGCGTTCTTGGATGTGGCTCTGCTGCCAACCCTGACTGACCCCAAGGATGGGGACTCCTACACCCCTGGAAAGGAGAGAAGGACCCAGGGTGCCCATTCCCCAACTTGAAGGCTGCACAACTCACCCAAGTCAGCGTAGTTTCTCCTGCAGAACTGCCTGCGGCCACCAAAGCACAGGTCAAAGGGCTGCTCGTCTGGGCGCCGCAGCTTGTGTCCACTCTCGATGGCGGCAAACGCTTCCTCAGCATAGCGGTAGGTGACAAAGCCATAGTTATCCCTGACAGCGGAGGAGATCAGCAGCAACAGTTACATTTGTCCCCCCTTGGTCTGCACCATCCCCTTGAGTAATAGGGAGAAGGGCCAAGAGGAGTCATCCCTGGGAATGGACTGACCCATCTCCCCACAGCGCTTACCCCTCAGAGCGGAAATGCAGGGTACACTCCTCAATGTCCCCAAACACAGAGAAGCGGTGCCGCAGCTCCGACCGTGTCATCCTGCTGGGGATCTTGCCGATAAACACAACTCGCCGCTCCTCCTGCAGGCAGGGATGCCCTATCCATGAGCAGGACCTCTCGCACAGAGCACCCTCCCTGCATGGCCACCCACCACGCTGTGCCTCGGCCAGGGCCTCCCAGCAATGCTGCTGGCAAGGCTACGTCCCCGTGGCTTTCTGAAGTGACAGAGGGGCTGTGGACCCCCAAATTTCCAGTCCCAGATTTTCAGCCCTCCATCACTCACTATTGCACGTTCCTTCTGGAGGATCCTCTGCCTTTGGTAGTGGTCCTGTGCATCGTAACTGTATCTGTCAGGGCAGAAATCAGACACATAAGCTAGGGAACCAAGGCGGTGTCAGAAGAGTGATTCCAAACACAAGGGAGATCCTGAAGGAGTGGGTCCATCCCTCCTCCACAGGAGGCTGGGAGATGGGTTGAGGAGAGCTCACACCCCTGCAGGGTGGCCATGCTCACCTTCTCCACCTATTACTCCTCCTGTGGGGCGAGGGGGAGCGGGACTGGCTGCGGGACGTGGACCTGGACGAGTAGGAGGATGTTGATGATGAGGATGAGGACCTGTCCCGGGACCTGCCACATGACCCACAGCTGGAGCGAGAGGAGGAGCTGTGGGAACATCTTGAGCGGTACCTGGGGGAAGGAGAGACACAGCTGAGCCCTCCCTTTGTCCAGCATTATGAGGCTCCAAAGTAGAAAAAGACCTCCATCATCCCCATGGTATCCAGCATCCCACTCAGACAGGACCCATCCCCAAGATGGGGAAGTCTCTGCCCAAGATTGCCAGGGCAGTAACAACACTACAGAAATGTTGCTCCACTTTGCTCTCAATGCCACAGAGAAAAGACAGCAGGTTCACAGGAGGCACAGCTCCTGAAGAACAAGAAATAGTCATGGGGGAACTGTGAAGCACAGGGCTGTGCCTGGGAGGGTCCGGGAACGGCCAGGACTTCTGTGCTGAGCCCCACATGATGCACAGGACAACACTGGAGCCATCGCATCCACATTGCTCTCAACAGCCGTGTGAACAGAGACTGCAAGAGCTTCTCCAGCAGGGCCAGGGAAAGCTTAAAGACAGCAGGACTGGAACACCTCTGGGATTAAGCTGTGCTGCCTCCAGCCAGGAGCCCAGTCCCTCTCCAGACATGCTGGCCATAGGTGGTCCCTGCCATGGGCAAACCCAGGCCTGGCAGGGCATGCTGCCTGGCTCTGCTCGTGGAGGACAGCAAGTCAGGATGGCACAGTACATGGGGACATTTTCCAGCACAAGGCCAGCTGATTTGCTGGAAAGCCAAGCCAGACACGTTGCTTGCCAGTCCCCAAGCTGCACATCTATGAAACATGGCACTTACATACCTGCCCTTTCCAGCTCCAGCCTCTACATTTACTGGCCATCTATGGAGGGGTCTTGGTTGGACAGGCCCCTCATGCCCAGAGGCATCTCCAGAACTGGCTGAACACCAGGAGAATGACAGAAAGAGAAATCCTTCACCAGCTCCAGTGCCTCCCAGCCCAGCTGGGACAGGCTGCACATCACTCAGATGCACAAGGACTCCGAAAGAAATGCATCCCACAGAGACCAAGGTGTCCCACTTTCCTATACAGACACCTCCATAAGGAGAACAGGGAGCCCCCAAGGCAGCCAAGCCAGACAGGTTTTTCCCTGCTTGCCTCCAGCAGCTCCCTGGAGAACTCCACTGTGGCTCCTCTCATTTCTACACCAAGGGCTGCAGCAGCCCCACAGCACAAGTATGAACACCTGCCATAATACCCCATAAAAAGCATCCAAAAGCAAAGATGCAGCCAAGGACTTGTAACATGGACTGGGTGTTCCAGAAGGAGTAAGGAAGCCTGGCTCAGTGGTGGCTTTGCAGGCACACCGGTCCAGATGTGGGCTTCAGCCAGACACGGATGGGCAGGGTGTTGCCACAGCTCCCCTAGCCTCTGTGAGTCAAGCATCTCTTCAGAAGGGCCACAAGGACAAAAAGATCAAATCCAGCCATCTAGTAGGACCATAAAGATGTGTCTGGGCACCTGCAAAAGACCACCCACTGGACAACTGCCCCAAGAGCAAACAATCTACTGCTTACCTTCGCCACCGCTTGGGGGGTGGGGAGAGTGACCGTGACCGGGATCGAGAGGACGAGGATGAAGATGAAGACGAGGACTCACTAGCTCCATCCGAACTGGAGCTGAAAGAACGGCTGGCACGGCTCCGGCCAGCCCTCCAGCTGTCAGCAGAGGGGCTGGGTGAGTCCTGGGGTCTCCGGTAGCAGCGCAGGGACCTCTTGGCAGCAGCATGGCTGGGCTGGGCACTGGGAGTCCGCACCTCCTGGTCCCGGCAGGGGGATGCAGCTGGAGACAGGAGCACTGAGGTGGGGGGACTGCTGCACCCAGTGGTGGCCTTGTTGGGGATGGTAGTCCGATAATCCAGGGGAGCTAGGCAGGGCC
>VWZT01000764.1:83812-117617 GCA_013397055.1 Pachycephala philippinensis
CTTCTCAGCTCCCCTCTCCATCCTTACCCAGTTCTCCTGTCCCTCATCCCTCCCCAGCTGCTCTATGCATCCTTGGCCCCTCAGCTCGTTCCCTCCGCACCAGCTCCCCTGTCTGTCCTCCCCCTCCCTGCCTGTGGTTCCCCCCTCTCCCCTGGCTCCCCTTTCTATCCACCAGGTATTGGCTTTTGGAGCGGCACCCCCAGCCTGGTGGGGTGCTGCCAGCAGCCCCCATGCCCTGCTGTGCCCTGCTCCATCCCAGCCCGCAGCTCCCTTTGTTCTTCTCCGGGTTCCTTTCCCTGCCGCAGCCCCTTGACAGCTGCCCCACACCCTCCCGGTCCCCCTGCATGCGCTGTCACGGGGTCTGTGGGGCCAGTGCCTGGCTCTAGGGGCTGCTCATCCGCTGCACCTCACTGCTTGCTGCAACTTCATCCTTGCTCGCGGCTCAAAGGGTCCCGCCAGCCTCCCACGGGTGCCTCAAAGGGAATAAAAGGTCCAAGGGGTGCAAACGCATGAGGGCCACTCACCTTCTCTCAGAAACTGCCTTGACGGGTGTCCAGGCTCAGGGGGCCATGGGCACAGGGGGCTTATCCTCCCTGGCAAACAAAGCACCAGCTTGACCTGGGCCAGCCAGAACCAGGGACCAGGCTGAGGGTGAGCGCAGCATCCTTGGGAGTGGGGAAGGCTCAGCAGCTGTAGTTTAGGAGTCAGCACGCATGCCACGGCTGCAGAGGGGTGTCTTAGCTGGGAGGGTGTTTTCTTGGAGCCCCTTTGGCAGGTCCTGCTGTGGTAGGCTGCCCTGATCTCAGGTGGCTGGCCTCTGACAGTCCCTGCCAGCCCGCCTTCATGGAATGGGTGATAAGCACCCTGGGGCAGCACTACTGGGGCTCCCTTGGCTTGGGCAGCCCCCAGTCCCATCTCTGCAGCCCTGGCTGGCAGAAGCCAGGCACCGTGGCAGGAACCTGCTGAGCAACTGCCAGCCCTAGCCAAAGCCAGTGCAGCAGCAGGAGCCAAAACCAGAGGTGTCAGCCACTCCCAGGGTGAGGTGTGAGCAAAGTGTTCGGAGGCTGTGGGGTCTAACAGAGACTCGCCTTCTGGGGACACACAGTGTGCACTTACGCCACACTGCATACCCTCACCTGCTTTCTTCTCATCGGGAGGGTCTGAGCCTGCTTGAGGCTGGGCCAGGCAGGTGTGAGAACAAACATCCCTTCCCAGGGTCTTCCCAGTTGTTCTCCACATGCTTTCAATGTGATAGCACCTTGTCTGAGCAGTTTTGCAGCGACTCCTCCAGAGCTGGTCAGGTATCAGCTCTACTGCTTCTGTTGCAAGTACGGGTAAATATCAGTGTCCTTGTTCCTTCTTTAAAGCCACAGATTTTGGAGTGTTCTTGTTGTGGGGAAATTGTGGTTTTCACTGAAGTAAAACTGAATGTGGCCTTTCCTCTCCTGACGCTGTAGAAATTCCAGGTTTGTGATCTGAGCACCCCTTAAAGACTGAGGAGTGCTGAGCAGAATGACACATAAGTTGTGTTGCTTCAAAGAGGAAAACTTGTGATCCAAGGGGGACAAGCTGGTGCTGGAGGGTTTGGTGACTCAAACGTTTTGCTGTGGTGTGGTGGGGACTTTTCCCCTCACCAGGAGCAGGTCACAATCCATGTAAAATAGGAAAAGGGCAGTGAAAAGCCACAGAAGTTCACTTCAAGCAAAGGTGCCCCAGGCTGGGGACCTGGAGCCTCTTTCAGCTTCTTTTCAGAGAGCAGTGATAACTGGCGGCCCTGAGCTTGCCCAGCGCCTGAGGATGTGGGACCAGAGGGTGACATGGACCAATCCAGCCCCAGGGCTCCTTCCCTGTCCCATGGCTGGCAGGGTGGTAGCAGTGCTTGTCCCAGAGTGGACTCTCTTAGCGTTCCATCTTTCATCTGCTTGCAGCTCTGCGCTGGCGTGAGCTTGACATCTGCATTAATATGGACCCAAAGTCCTGTATGGTGGCAGAGCAGGACAGCACTTCTGCTCTCCCTTGGAAACCTCCCATCCTCTGAGCGATCTGGGGACAGAGCACTCCTGCTGTTGTTTGCTCCGTGTGTGTGTGTCTGTGGGTTGTGACGCTTGCCGCAATGAGGTTTGCTGCCCCGTGGGTTGCTGTTGTTTCGGGTGGAGTTGTAACCAGGGATGCTGAGGTAAGAGGGTTTCCCTGGGGCTGGGTTCCTCATGCTTTCAGGAGCACCAGGTGGGTGTGCTTGACCATACCGTGTCCTTTCGCTTCTTGGGGTTTTGGCCCCATCCTGCACTGGTTGTCCAAAGGCCTGACACCAGTGGCAGCACGTGCTGCCAGCGCAGCGGTGCGAGTCCAGCAACCCCTGCATTTGCTCTGTCCCCAGTGCTGCCGGCAGCCTGTCCCTCGTTCAGCTGCTCCCATGTTGCCTCTTAACCGAGCACTGAGGAGAGAGAAGTTCTGCCTGAGCTGGAGGGCAGAGACTTGCCCTGGCAGGGCAATGGAGGTGCTTTGTAAGCTGCACTGAGTAGGTTCCCACCGTGCTCGCACTGTCCCTCCTCTCCGTGGGCATCTGTGAGTGGTCCAGACCTTGGGGCAGCCGCTGCACCCCAGCGTCATGGTTTGCCCCCGGGCACACGCTGCCCCAGCGAGGCCAGCTGGATCCTCACGGCGGGAGTTATCCAGCTTTTTCCCCCGCTCCGGAGCGGGCGTCTGGCCGGCTGCCAGGGCTGCGGGGCTCCACCTAGGAGGCAACATGGAGCAAGGCGGCCGGCGGCGGCGGGGCCGCCGTCTCCGGAGACTACGCGTCCCAGCGTGCAGCTCTCGGCGCGGTTGGCAGCGGCAGGGAGCGAGGGGAGCGTTGCATCCCGGGATCGCAAATCTCCATGCGCCACGTGGGGGCTGACAGCCTCCTGCGCTCCGAGGCAGCGGCACCGGGGGTCCTGCCGGCCTGGGGGATCCCTGTGGGTCGCCCTCTGTCAGTGTAGGGACAGACCTCAGCCTCTTGCCGCCACTTCCCTGCACTGTGGCTGTCGGCTCCAGCTCTCCCGGGCAGATCTTGTCCCTGTGGAGAGCTGCCCTGAGCAACAACCCCACAATACCATGCAGAGCTGTGTAGTTTTGCTCCACCATGTGCGTGGCAGGCAGGCAGCCGTGAGCAGGGATGTTGGCTTCATGTTCTTCAGGGCCATCGGCATGGTTAGCTATTTCTGAATTTTTCTGTGTTGCCGCAGAGCCTAGAAAACCTTTGATGATGAAAATCCTAGTTTGTCAGGAGGCTTTTATTCTAGGTATGCTGACAGGGGTTTTTTTCCAGCCCCATGGTTCCCACACCACATTGTTCGTTTGTTTGCCGGTGCCGCACCGATGTGTGCTGCAGGAGGGATGTGAGCCTGGTCGCTGCAGGGTGGTAGGGCCCCAGAGTGAAGGGGTCTGGGAGAGAGGGAAAGTGTTTGAAAATGTGAAAGGTGCATTCCTAAGGCTGAAACCGGCAGCGTTTGATTATGGATCGTCTTTGAGACAGTGAACTGAAAGGAGTAATTAGGGACAGTGGGATATTTCCCTGAGAGTTGCAGGAAATGACTGCCTCGTGGTAAGTTGATAGTAGTGGAGCTGAAACTGGGTTATCTGTGGGATTGCATCTGGGGCTTACAGCCTTGGACGTGATTCAATTTTCTGGCTGTTTTGCAATTGGCATGGTGTGCTTTTCTCCCTTTTTCCCTCCTGGAGAATTCCCCATCTACGTGTCTGAATCATCTGAGGAACAAACTGGGAAAGGGGAGACTCCTGCCGTCCTTAGGTACTGCAGGGCAATGCAGTCCCATGGGGCCCCAGCTGAACGTTCAGCCCTGCAGGATGATGCCTTTCTGGGAGACCCTGGACTCTGGCAGAGCTGGGGCTGTGGGACTACACTGAGCCCTGACCTGCAAATCCACATCCCAGCCAGGCTCTCCTCACCTGGTGCTTTTCAGATAGCACTGCTTTGCTGCCTGCATCAAGATTGTCACTTTGTAATAATTAGGTGCAGGTAATTATCCCTTCTCTTGCTGTCCCCCTAAATTTGTGACCTGATCTGCAGAGAAGAGCACCCTTGGGTTCAGATGCTTTGTGTGCTGCCGTGGGGGACTTTTGCACTAATATTGCAGGATGTGACCTGGAGCTGGGACACCATGCACAGCCACGTGGTGTGGTGTGGGCAGGGAGGCAGCTTGTGGTCCAGATAAGCTCTGTGGATGGCTCGGATGTGCAGCTTGGGAAAAGTGAGAGGGTAATCCCTGCATGCAGCAGGGCAGGTGGCAATGCAGGTTTTGCCTCCGGACAGGTCAGGGCCAGGCGGTGTCCTGGCTGGGGTCAGCCTCTGGGTGCCACTGAGTCCATGGCACATGGTCTCCTCCAAAAGTGGTGTCTCCTCTCCCCTGGAGAGCCCAGCCCCTTGGGAGCTTCAGCTTCATCAGTTCTGCATTTTTAAGGCAAATGGGGTTTCTGCAATTTGATATTGTCACTGATAATGTCTCAGGCCATGTCTTAGTGTGTTCCACCTGGGTTCCTGTGGGTTTAATAACAGCATTGGGGTTTGCAACTGGCCTTGCTCTATCCCCTCTATTCCAAAGAAAAGGAGAAAGAAGAGGTGAAGGCAGGCTTGTGAGGGCAGACCATGGACTGCTCCATGTGCCTCTGCCTGTCCCAGTCACTCTGAAGACTTTTCCGTGTTTGCCTCCCAGCCCTGCCAACTTCCCGGACACCAGGCACCATCACCGGGCAAAACCACGTGAATTGAGACGCTGCCCTGCACCCAGCCCCAGATAGCACCCTCCTGCCAGCTATGCCAGCGGGACTGGCCTGGGAAGATGTATTTCTTGCCGCTATGAGGGCTCCCACACCCCATCGAGGCAGCCCTGCGAAACAATGCCGCTATTTACACTTTAAAGCCTCGTTAGGCAGCCAGGAAGCAGGCATGGAGCATGCCGGGAAGCCCCGGCTGCCTTTAGCGAAGGCTGGCCTCTCTTCTTCCCGGGCTGCTGGGAGGAGCAGGATGCTCCCTGGCTGAGCTGTAACCCTGCGGCCCCTTTCAAGCCCCACTTCTTCATTTATTTTTATCATTTATGTTTTTAGCCTCTGCCTTGTTGCTGAGCTTTACTGCTTGCACAGAGAGCGCACTGGCTGCCCAGACAGGGATGGCTCCTCTCTGGTAGGGCAGCACCAATTCCTGCCAGCAGCCACAGGTATAGGAGGAGCAAGATGTCAATGCTGCTTTGCCTTTGTCCTCAGCAGTTCTTTGCTCTTTGATGGTGAACTGAAGTGATGGGAGTTCAGGCAGGGGCTTTTCTCCCTGGTTTCCACGTTCCCTGCCCAGGCAGGCAGCTCCACAGCTGGTGCTGGTCTGGGCTCGCAGTGCCCTGATGTCTCCTGGCTGTGTTGGCTTTGCAAGGTGTCCACCGTGCTTTTGGTGCCTTGGGAAATCTGATGTTCCCCAGCTCTGTGAGCTTGGTTAGGATGTGAATCATTCCTGCTCCAGCAAAGCTACCGGGCAGTGCACCAGAAGAACTTTTCCCATACGGCTGGCAGCTCTCTAGCAGGGACACCAGAGGAGAAGGCATGTGGAGGGTTGGGCAGTGCTGGGCTGTACCTGAGTCATGGGCAGAGCACCTGCCTTCCCTTCCCCAGGTGCCCACCCGCCTGGAGCTGTTTACTTGCCCATGCTTTTGTGTCAGGTGTGTGGACCTGGCCTCGGCAGAGGATGCTGAGCTGTGACATCGCTTCACAGGGTTCCCTTCTCCCGCGCCTCCACGCTGAGGAGGAGCTTCGGAGCCGCCCACCTGGCCACGAGCACTGTGCTGTTTGCCCAGACCTGCCAGGGCTGGTAGCTCACCAGCTGCAGCGTCAGCCTGATTTTTTCCCCTGCTGGCTGTTTTTGTGTTGCTGGGCTAGCACCCGTGAACGGCCACAGGAAGCATCTCCTGTTGGCCCAGGTTCCACAGGGGCATTGCATGCTCAGCCACCAAGCAGCATCCCTGTTTGCACCAAGCCTGCCTGGATCACCAAGCCTGCCCAGATCCTCTGTGCTCAAAGCAGGAGGGGCAGAGCAGGAGCGTGTGGAAACACCAGCTAGGGCCAAGCACTGGGCTTGGCTTGGGAAGGGCTACATCCTGCAGGTCTTTGTCATTGCACCTGGCTGGACAGGGCTTGCAGGCCGCTGGGGCAGTGTGAAGGAAAGAGGTGGTGATGGAGACATGTCCCAGATCAGCTGGCATGACCTTTGTGTGAGTAAAAGTTGGTGTTCCTGCTGCTGTAAAGTAACTGTGCTATTTCATGTAACTTGTGTCGTGTGTCTACAGTGAATGTAGAATTTGGGCAGCTTGTATCAAATCCTAAGGCTATTGTTAGTGTTATTTCAAACCACTGAATGCAGTGACATATTTTACACTGCATTAGAAATAATACTTGGTCAGGATGCCAGTCTTGCTGAGGTCACATAACAGGCTCTCTGCACTCCTCTAGATCCTGACATAGGTCACTCAGTAGAGCTCCAAAAGCAGGTTGTGTCCATATTAACCTGCTGGGAAAGGCCCAGGATGGAAAGGGAGGCTTGGGTAGGAATGCTGCTGTCCCACCTCCAGCAGCAGGGAGCTAGGGAGGAGCATGAGAAGCACAATGGATGGAGAGTGATGTGTCTTCCTGGTCTCAGCACCCCAGGAGAACTTCTTTCACCCTGAGAAACAAGGTGGGAACTGAGGACAGCAAGAAGCCTTGGGAATTTAATCTTCCCATGTCTCACCAGTGAATAAAAACAAAGAATTGAAGGATGAGATCTGCTGGGTCCAACTTTTTCTCCCCCTAAGGACATGATGACCAGAAACAAGCAGTGCTCCAGCCACTGCTGTCTCTGCCTAATGAATTGGTTTGTTTTCAACAGAAGTTTGGGGAGTTTTGGGAAGTTTCCTATGCATTGAACATGCTTCAATATCATATTGTATAACAACAGAATGGAGGAAATAGAAACGCTGTGTTTCTAGTACAGTTTGGGCTGAATTATTTGTTAGGCACAAGTTGATGTGGATAAAGCAGAAAGCAAAAATTCCTCTGCAGCAGCAACTGACCAGCACCGAACTCCCTATTAAAATTTTTTTTATCTACGAAAACATTCAGTAAGAGCAAGGGGCCGACATTGTTAGCAGCCATATGAGAAATTGTGCCATGTCCCACTTATCCTCACTGCAGGTGGGCAGGAGTGGGAACAGCGAGCCACAGCTGAGTGGCTGGGCTGGCTTCAGCCCCACAGGACTGTTAGATCCTGGTGGGCGCTGGAGAGAGGCTGGGTTCAGCTGCTGTGGGGAAACATGGTGAAAAGGCCCCAAGAAAATCAAGAAGTAAAATGCATATTTCCCCTGTTGCAAATTGGATTTAATGCTGGGGAGGTGACTCCCTCTATTTTTGACCAGCCCTTGCTCAGCAGTGTGTGCAATCCCTGTGACTGCTGACTTGGGGTCCCAGATGGCTTGGCAGGGGTGAAGGTGATGCCCTGGTCATTGGCCTCTGTTGGCTAACGAGCTCCTTGTTGCAACAAGCTGGACATCTTGGGTCCCTGTGCTGCTGGCACCGCTTTCCTTGACCCTGGTGCTTTTTGCTCCCTCCTGCATTCATCATGGTCGAGCTGCTGCTCCGATCCTGTCCCTGCACCCTTCCGCACAGCCTGGCCGTGGAGCGGAGCCCAGAAGGGCAGCGGTGCGTCTGGCGCCTCCGGGACGCTTCCCTCCGCTGCTGGGTTTGCTTTCTGCAGTAGCGGGTGGCAATCCTGGCAGTTCGTGGGCGTTGGGAAGTGCCCGTCCCAGGGCTGTGTGCGGGCGGGCAGCTGACGGGGATCCCGCCTTGGCCCCGGCTGCAGCGGCAGCCCGTCACGGCCGGCTCCGGGCCCCCGCCCGCGGCGGGACGGGGGGAGACGTGTCTGTGCGGCCGGGCTGGCTGAGCCGGTGGAGCCGGAGCTGCCTGGCAGCTCGCCCACCGCTGCGCCCCATCCAGGTCAGCCCGTCTGCCCGCCTGCCTGCCGGGAGGGAGCCGCGTGCCTCGGCAGCATCCTGGCGCAGCGTGCCGGGTCCTGCCAGCCGCGGGGTGTGCCGGGGCTGCCGCGGGGCTCGGGAGGGGCGCTGGCAGCCGCCGCTCCCGGGAGCCTGCCCTTGTGGTGGGAGTGGGCTGGTGAGCATGGCAGCCCCTGGCTGCCCCTAAGGAGCCTGGATGGGGCTAGCTGTGCCCGGCACCCCTAATGCCTGCTGGGCGCAGGTCTGGGGGCCGCCAGGTTGCTTTCGGAATGTGTGCCGGTTTCACACATCGTGTGCTCCTTTGCAGACCCCATCACACCCCATGCCCTCTGTGGGCTCCTTGTCCTTTGCCCCGGTTCTGTGGTGGGCAGTGAGGCTTTGGGGTGGTTTGATCACAGCTGGGGGTTGGTGTGTGGGATCTCTCTGTCCGCCTGGATCCGGGTGGCCACTGGCCTGCCTGAGCGGCAGATGGTGGCTGCCTGGGGACCCGCCGTCCGTCCCTCCGGACGATTATTCACCCGTCACCATGACGATAGAAAGGTCAGTGAAAAGATCCTGTGTGATTCCCGGGTCGGTCGGTGGGATTAGGAGCAGTGCAGGAGGGAGGGCTAGAGCCCAGCCAGCCCCTCCTCAGGCTCACCAGCTGGACTGTCCCCCTCGGGCACATCCCCAGAGCCCAGCCAGCTGAGAACTGACGAACTTTGGGCACCAGTGAGAAACCCTTGGGATAAGGTTGGGCCCCACTGGCTGCTGATCCTGAGAGCTCAGCTCTGGCCCTGTGAGTTACATCCTGCACAGGGGAGGCCTGGAGCTGTGTGTGGGGTGAAGGGAATAGGCTGACATCAAGGGGAAAGCAGAGGAGGGATGGGGTTGTGCTGATGGAGGCTTGACTGGTCCTGTATCCTTCCACCTCCTCCTCCTCTTCCTCCGTCTCACAGCAGCAGCAGCAGCAGGGCGTCTCTCCTTGCAGGGTGCCCCCGACTGACTCGTGTCCCCTCTCTCTCTCTCCAGGCTGTTCCTCTAAGTCGTTCAAGCTGTACTCGCCAAAGGAGCCCCCGAACGGCAACGCCTTCCCCCCCTTCCACCCAGGCACCATGCTGGATCGAGATGTGGGGTGAGCTGGGGCCCAGGGAGGGATCTGCAATGTTGAGGTCGCTCTGCAGTTTGCACCCCGGGGTCTCTGCGGTATGCTTCCCAGCAGCAAACAGAGACTGCAGTGCATGGAGTTCAGTTAGCACAAGAGCAAAGAGGGAATTGGAGCAGGCACAGGCGATAGTGGGTTGAGAAAGAGTGATATTCAGAATGAAGGAAGCCCCCAGGTCTTGAGCTCTGTCAGGCCAAGCCCTTTGCTAGGCCAAGCCCCTGGGATCACAGGGAGCACTCCCAGCTCCTGCCAAAACAGCCCATTCTTCAACATCTGTCCTGCCTGGCACCAGTCACTGCTGCAGAGGAGCTGGATATATCCCCAAGGAGTACTTGGCTAGGTCCAGGGGGTGGAGCAGCCAGTGATGTGGGATCAGAGCCCAGTTTTGGGCTACAGGTCGCCCCATGGGGCTGTCAGATATTGGCAGCCGGGGTACAGTCTGCACTGTGGGGAGGGTCCCACCTCCAGAGAGCCCAACTGCCTGCTGTAGCCAGGGAAGGAGGAGCTGTGGTGAGCAGGGAGATCCCTGCTAGCACTGACCTGCCTGCATCTCTTTCCACTGCTAGACCTACTCCTATGTACCCACCGACGTACCTGGAGCCTGGAATCGGGTAAGCATGGAGGGCTGGAGTGGACTCTGCTTGGCGGGAGCTTGTGCCTGTGGTGGGGGTGTCTCAGCCCGGCCAGCATGCTGGCTGGCTGGGACTTGTGGGAGGATTGCTCAGACTCTGCCAGTCCCGGAGGGGCTGTATATGTTCCCACTGTGGGCTCAGGACCCCTCCACACGTGTGGCTGCCTTCCCCTCTGATGGCTTGCTGTGCTCTCTGGGCAGGAGGCACACGCCGTATGGGAACCAGACTGACTACAGGATATTTGAGCTCAACAAGCGGCTGCAGAACTGGACAGAGGTAGGGAAGGGAGCTGGGAGAGCGAGGGTTGGCCAGGGCAGTATTTCGGCAGTGGGGGTCCCCGCCACCTTCTCCCACATGTGGCTGTGGGACAGGGCTTAGCCAGCCCCATCTCCAAGTGCTCAGCTCGGAGCGGAGCCCTCCATGGGTTGAGCACGTGGCTGCTGTGCCTAGAGGCCAGTGTCTGTCCGTCTGTCTCTCCTCCCCATAACTTCGCATCTCTCTGCCAACCCCAGGAATGTGACAATCTGTGGTGGGACGCTTTCACCACAGAGTTCTTTGAGGATGACGCCATGTTAACAATCACTTTCTGCTTGGAGGATGGACCAAAGAGATACAGTGAGTACCACCTTGAGCTCTCCTTCCTAAGGGCATTGCCCTTCAGCAGGAGACAGCTGTGGGCTCAGGGGATGTGGGTAGGGTGTCGGAGTTCAGCTGTTTTCAGCCAGAAGGTACAGGGGAACCCTCTTCATGTACATCCCAAGGAACATCTGGATGAGCCAGGTTTACTGACCTTATTTTCCTGCTTCTCCTGTTGCAGCGATTGGCCGGACTCTGATTCCCCGTTACTTCCGCAGCATCTTCGAAGGGGGGGCCACAGAGCTCTACTACGTGCTCAAGCACCCCAAGGAGTCCTTCCACAACAACTTCGTCTCGCTGGACTGTGACCAGTGCACCATGGTCACCCAGCATGGCAAGCCCATGTTCACCCAGGTACTGCCTGCGCCCACAGCTTCTGCTGTCTTGGTTTTTTGTGCCCTCTTGGTGGCTACAGTCCCACAGGGCTGTGCATTTTGGGCTCGTGGGTATGGCTCCTGCTGAGTCTCCAGGGAGGCAGAGGCAAGCCACTATGGGAGTGTTCCAGTGTGCAGCAGTGGGTTCCCAGGGGGTCTGGGCTGGGGGAAGCTGGGGCAGCCTGTGCCTGACCCTTTGCCCTGCTCAGGTGTGTGTGGAGGGGCGGCTCTACCTGGAGTTCATGTTCGATGACATGATGAGGATAAAGACATGGCATTTCAGCATCCGCCAGCATCGAGAACTCATTCCTCGCAGCATCCTTGCCATGCATGTGAGTACAGCTCCAGGAGCTCCCCTGGGCATGAGTGACACAGGGCTGCTGAGCTCCTCAGCCTGCTGTGCAGCTTGGGGGGACCTCAACCCAGTCCCACATCGCAGGCTAGGGCACGGGAGGGCTGTTCCAGCCTGGATGCAGCTGAGCCGTCTGTCCTTCTCACTCCTAGGCACAGGATCCCCAGATGCTGGACCAGTTATCCAAGAACATCACACGCTGTGGGCTCTCAAACTCCACACTCAACTACCTCCGAGTAAGTGTGCGAGAAGAGGGGGGACGCAGCTCTGCCATGTGTTGTGCTCTCAGCTGCCTGATGCCTGGCTGCCCTGGGGTGTGGGTAGGCTGCAAGGCTGGCTTTGCAAAAGGGATTTTACAGAGGGGCTGTAGAGAGCTGTGGGGTAGCGGATCTGCCAAATCCTGCAAGCTCACAGTGTGGCTTGGGTCAGTGCAGCACAGACGCCTGCCTGTAGAGGGATTAGGGTTGGGGTTATGGGGTCTCTGTTTTGCTGGGGCACAGAGCATTGCAATCTAACCCAGAGCCTGTCTGCTCCCTGCAGCTCTGTGTAATCCTAGAACCAATGCAGGAGCTTATGTCACGGCACAAGACCTACAGCCTCAGTCCCCGGGACTGCCTCAAGACTTGCCTCTTCCAGAAGTGGCAGCGGATGGTCGCTCCGCCCGGTGAGTCTCACACTGCCTGCTGTGCTGCCTGGGGGTCTCCAGGACTGCCTGGTCAGGCCCAGCCCTCGGTGCAGGCTTCTCCCAGCCCCAGAGCTGCTCTTGGCCTCGTTTTGTGGGGCTGGGGGTGGTGAACTAGGCATTTGGCTTCCTTCTATGCTGGTCTGCCTTCCCAGAGGGGCAGAGCGGGGCTGCAGGCAGCCACTGCTCCCTGCCTGGGGGCTGCTAGCTGCTTGTGGAAAGCAAAGCAGGGATGGAAATCTTCCTGCCCTCTCTCCTGTCCCCTGGTCTGGGGAGGACAGCAGAGCTGTGGAAGCGAGGAGGGTGGTGATGCTGCCTGGAGCGGGAATGTGGTCCTTGAAGAAGTGGGGTTTGCATAAAAGGGGCTGGGGGACACCAGCTTCCTTTTGTTGGGACTGACCGTGCATGTCTCCATCCTCCACCAGCGGAGCCAGCACGGCAGCAGCCCAGCAAGCGCCGGAAAAGGAAGATGTCGGGGGGCAGCACCATGAGCTCCGGTGGGGGAAACACCAACAACAGCAACAGCAAGAAGAAGAGCCCAGCCAGCACCTTTGCCCTGTCCAGTCAGGTACCTGTAAGCATCCCGTTTCCATTCTCTCTTCCTCCTCTGGGGTGGAGGGGAGGGTTCTCTGCCCCTGCCCCTGGGAGCTGCTAGGGGGAGACCCCCAGGGACTGCCTATCTGAGCCCCCCCTGGTTCTTCCCATGTGATGGGGAAAAGAAGGAGGGGGTGTCCCAGCTGCCTTCCCTGAGCCCCTTTGCTGTCCTGCAAGGGAGTGAGGATGTGTTTGCCCCACTCAGTGCCCAAGCTGGGGTTCTGCAGTAGAGATGAGGAAGTGGCCCGACAGCTGGGGAAAGGGGCTGTGTTGATGAGAGGGGGGTTTAGCGGCCGAGGCTCCCCCCACCTCGATTATGTTTCGGGACCGTCTCCCCTTTCAGGATGTGATGGTGGTAGGCGAGCCCACGCTGATGGGGGGGGAGTTTGGGGACGAGGACGAGCGGCTCATCACCCGGCTGGAGAACACGCAGTTTGACGCCGCCAACGGCATCGACGATGAGGACAGCTTCAACAACTCGCCGGCGCTGGGGGCCAACAGCCCCTGGAACAGCAAACCGCCCTCCAGCCAGGAGAGCAAGTCAGAGAACCCCACGTCACAGGCGTCGCAGTAACGGCCCCCCCGCCGCCCCGTGGACTCAGTCCCAACCAATCTACCTGTACATTTGCAATGGAGAGTGACTGGGAAGCGGCGAGGTACCGGGGGCGGATCAGCGCCACACGGATGATGGGGTGCACGGCCCGGGTGCACACCAGGCAGGCAGCCCCCAGCCGTCACCCCCGCCGCCTCCCCGCACTCCCACGCCTGCCTCCCCGACGGACGCCAGGGCAGGGGTGGGTTTCCGGGGCTGTAGCTTCATTATTCCCCCTTCTCTCTTCTTTCCTGCTTCTTGCCCAGAGAGCTTCTCATCCCCGCCCCAACATGCCCAACCCCTCCCTGCCGAGTGGGGGGAATTAGTGGGGAGGTGTTGGCAGTGGTTGACGTGACCAGATGCCATGTGTTGGGGTCTGGCACAGCCCAGAGACCCTCCTCCTCCCTGGGTCCTATGGCTGCTGTTTGCTGAGCAGCCGCCTGCAGTGGGGTTGCACATCCCTAGTCCAGCCTGGGGCTGGTTGCAGTGGGGGCAGTGATGGAAAGCCTTCCCTGTGCCTCAGGCTCTGCCACGGAGCCGCCTCCAGCCAGGGTCAGATTCTGCAGCACTGGGATAGTGTTGAGGATATGGCCCCGTCACATTTTCCCACTCTCCTGCACCCTCCCCTTCCCCTCGCTCCCCAGAGCGAGAGCGCAGCACGGCCATGGGGGGACTCTGTATATAGGAAGTGCGTGGTGGGGGGCTGGGGGGGCACGGAGGACCCACGGCTCTGCCGGAGCAGCCGGTGCCCTTGTTCCCTGCCTGCAGCCCCTGTGTTTCCCTCCACCCTGCGTGAGTCTGCCTGGGGCCCCTTTGCAACCCCCGGCTCCTGGTACCTCCTACTTTTGTCTTTTTTTAAGAAAAAAAAATAATATTATTAANATTCCCCCCTCCTGTCCCGAGCCCTTTCACCCTGTCCTGACTTTTGTACAGGCTTCTTCTCTTGGAAGTCTCGTTTTATATCCAGTTCGGAGAGCTTCAAACCAAGGAGAGACTTTGCAGACTTCCTTTGTAATCCCTCCAGAGGTCAGGGGGGTCCAGCCCCCTGCCTCCCTTCTCAATGTAAATCTTGTGTGCTGTTGTCCCCGCTCCCCCCCTCGGGGTCGTGTACCTCGTGCTTGTACATTTCCGCGCTGTAGACAGGGGGTACGATACTGTTCTTTCAATGTGTTATCACTAGAGCAGGTGCCTCCATTGATGTTAGGGGAAACGATGAGAAAAATAATAATTTTTGGGGGTTTTTTTTGGTTTAAAAAAAAAAAAAAAGAGAAAAAAAATAATCCCTTCCAAGGCTTCTTCCAAGGAGAAGATGGGAGGTGCCGGGGGAGGGTGTTTGTGCTAACTAACCAGTTCACCCCAGCAGCCTTGGAGTGGGGTTTTGGGGGAAGACGGGAGTCCGGGCTGCCCGTGGGAACCCTCTGGCATGCCCCGTGGTGGGGTTGCAGCAAGTGCTGCCGTGGGGGGGACTGCCCTAGTGGGGGTGTACGTGTGTGTAAGAGTGTGTGCGAGAGGTTTGTGTGTCTGTCTGCGTGCGTAAGGGAGCCTGGGGCAGGCGGAGCAGCCCTGAAGTTGGGGGGAGTGAGGGGTGCACTCCATTCTCTCCGTCAGACACCCCCCAGCTCCCTGCCGGGGATCCCACGGTCCATGTCCCGCTGCCCCGTCGGGCTTGGGGCTGGCAGGTGTCACTGAGGGGCTGCCTGTGCCGGGGGGCTCTGGCTGCTGCAGGGGTGCTACTAGCACCCCATGCCTTGCCCACTTGTGTCTGAGACTGCAGGAGGCTGCTGAGATGGGGTGGGGGACACCCTGTGTGTCCTCTCCTGCTGTCCCTGTGGTTGGGTAGGGAGACAGAGCCTTGAGTCAGCCCTGGTCTGATCTCAAGCTGAAGATCCCTGGAGAGATGCCTGTGTTGGCTCCTGGGCCCCTCTGTGGGCAGGTCGGAGGTGGAGGGCTCGGCCCCTCAGACCCCCAGGCACGGGGGTCCCCATGGCCCCTTTCCAGGTGGGGGTGGGATCCCAGGGTGGGAGCCCGGTGTGGCAGGGAGGGGGGCTCTGCATTGCAATTAAGGTACGATTCTCCACGCCGTGCCACAGGGCTGCTGTGGAGGGTGCAGAGCCCTCACTGCCACGGGCACACTGTAATGCCTTTTTGTTTCTTCTTTTTTTTTTTTTTTTCTTCCTTCCTCCCCTCCATAGTTTGTGCCATTTATGAGTCATGTATGGTACCAATAAAATGACTTTTCGGTTTGATAGCTGTCCTGATCACTTATATCTGAGCAAGGGACCAGGCTGATGTGGGCAAAGCAGAGGGGGGTACCCTCATGTCCCTGGTGCCCTGGCAGGGGGTGCAGGCACAGGGCTCACTGTGCTCCCGGGATGATGCTGGCACGCCTCTGCCTGCTGGTTCCCAGGCAGGCCACAGCTGGCTCCCTGCCATGCCATGGAAAGCAGAAATCTCAGCAAGGGTAAGGTACAGGGCTGCTGGGAAATGGCCCAGTCGCCAAGCCAGAGCAAACAAGCAGCTCGAGGCCTGCTGGAGGACACCAAGATGATGGGCACCTTCCCTGGGGAGCAGTGGGGGCAGTCCTGCTGTGGGGACAGGGCAGGAGCAGCTGAGCAGCATGGAGGTGTCCTGGGGGGGGCAGAGGAGGGACAGGGAACCACCAGAGGGCCAGCCTCCATGGGGACTATGCCAATTTCTTTCGAGAAGCTGGGATGCGCTGTGCCAGCATTATTAGGGATATGGGGGAACCCAAGCTCGTAAAGCAGGGCCGATGCAGCAGAGGGTGAGGGCAGGATGGGCCTGCATCTTCGGAGGAGGGGCAGGGGTTGGGTTGACATCTGCAGTGAGGGATGTCACCAGGCTATCCTTTCCCCTGACAGGGCTGAGGTCGGGGGGGCTGCAGGATACAGGTGCTGTGGTGGGAGCTCGTGGCTGGGCAGGTGAGGGCAGGGTGGCCCCGGTGAGCCCATGGTGTGGCACCCAGAGCTGAGCCATCAATACCCTTGCTCCTGACATGCCCCGAGCTGTGGCAGGCTTGGTGGGATGCCCTGGGCTGGAGAGGAGCAATGCCTGCAGGAGCAGATCCTGCCATCTGTGAAGGATCCTGCATGTGCACCTGAGAGCTACTGGACGGCCCCAAGGCAACACCTCGGGGCTGAGGTCTGACCTGGAAAGCCCAAGGGTACCTGTGAAGCCCCCAAACCTCCTTCCCCACATCAGCTCCAGTGCTGTGAGAAACTCACCAGTTGTCGCTTTTTTCCCCCCTCCTTTTTTGGTGGGATAAATCTGTGTCCTTTGCTGTCCCGCCCTAGTGCCAGTGCTGTGCCAAAGGGTCCCACATGACACTCTGGCACTCGGCATGGGCCAGACCAGGAAGAAACCCAGAAGCAGGGCTGCCCTCCTCCCCGTGCCACCTTCACCTAAGGTCACAGAGTGCAGTAATGCCTGCCTGTGCCGGGGAAAGTTAAGCAGTACCTGGGAGATGGCGATGAGCAAGCTATAGGTGCTGGAGGGGCCAGGCAGCCCACCATGTGAACGTCATTCAGGTACACCCGGCGTCCCTGCTGGTGCCTGTCCAAAAGCCTGTGGTGTCCCATGCAGGGACACAGGGCACGGGCAAGGACCATGCTGGGGGCTCCAGCTAGCCCGGGGCAGGTGGTGAGGGGTGCAGAGCACAGCTGAGGGCTGGCATGGGTGGGCAGCGGGGGCGGGCAAGGGGGCTGTGGCAGGGTGGGCTGCTGGAGGGGCCAGCAGTGGCTCTGGCAGTGTGGGGTGAGCGCTGGTTCTCTCAGGCAAAGAGGGAGCATCCCCTGGGCACGGGCAGAGGGCCTGTGGCCGGCGGGACAGGGCAGGGGCCGGGGTCTCTGGGACAGATGCAGGATGTCAGGGTGGGCTGGGGCCAGGAGCAGGGGTGCCCCCGGGAGGAGGAGGAGTGCCAGGGTGCAGCGGGGAGGGGTAGGGCGGAGGGTTCCCCCTCGGCAGAGGAGGGGGCCGGCGCGGCCGCACGCCTCGGACAGACCCCGGCGGGCCGGGGCGGAAGGGGCGGCTCTGTCCGGCCCTCCCCGCACCTCCCGGGGCCGCCCGCGCCGCGGGCTCGGTGCGGAGCCGTGCCGCGCTGTACCGCGCCGGGAAGCTCCGCCCGCCGCCGCTCGCCGGGACGCGACCCCCGGGGCACCTGCTCCGCGTCCACCGGGTGCGTCCGCGGCACAACCGGGAGCACCCCCTGGCCCCTCCCCGCTCCTGCCCCCGGCTGCGGCTCCCGGAGCTCCGGCGGCGGGGCGGGGGATGGAGCCACACGGCGTGGGAAAGCTCTGCGGGGAGCGGGGATGGAGTCGAGCGGGCGCCCAGCCTTGAAAGAAAAATGCTGTCTGGGGGCCCCTGAGGCTGTTCCCCGCTTGGGGGGACCGGGACGCATGTGAAAAATGCCGGATTTGCCGCAGTGCCCCATTTCGGAAGGTTTTTAGATGCAAAACCTGCTTCTGTGGCTAGAGCTGGTTTGTGTTGAAACTGTGAACGGCTCCACGCACCCCATTCCGGAGGGATGCAGAAGGTGTGGGGCGGAGCGGGCGGGACGGCTGCCCTCGGGATCACCCCAGGCCACCCAGCTCCTGGGTCCCGACAGGAGGAAGCCAGCACGGGCACGAGAGCCTAGCGGAGGGCGGGGAGAGGGACTCTTCCCGGTGCCTGGGTCGGGACAGGTCGGTGGTGACCCTGACCCCGTTATGGAGAGGCGGCCCGAGGTGGCCGGGTGCCAAGAGCTGTAAGGGGCAGGGTGGGGCGATCCCGGCATCGCCGCCTGCCCGGCAAACAGCTTGTCGGCAATCATCGCTGAAACTTAAACAAACCACAGACCTGGGCGCCGGCACGGTGCGGCCGGACCCTGCGGCAGCTGTGGGTGCAGAGAGGTGTCAGAGGACAGGGTGAGTGCTCTGAATCCGCTTCATCCCCCACAGCCCCCCGGTCTCTCGTGGGCACCTCCTGCCTGGCTGCCAACCCCACTGCTCACAGACTCCCCATCCTTCCTCGGTGCTGTCCCGCAGCTCTTTCCTTCCGGGCAGGAGCTGGCAGGTGCCTGATTTTTTTCTCTCTGCATTTCCTGGTCGGAGGCAGGAGGCAGGGCAGGCTGGGTGGTCCCGTGCCCCGACGACACCGGCAGCTCCTGTCTGTGCCCAGGTGTCCGCTGGAGCTGCTGCGATGGAGCTGGGGAACATCTCGAAGCCGGAGTACGGCCCTGGCCCCGAGGCGCCGGGGAGCAGCACGCCGGGGCTGGTGACGATGGCACACGGCTTCCTGCGGCTGGTGCAGCCTAACCCCCTGCCCGTAGGTGGGTGCATGGCGGCGGGGGGCTGGCAGTGGTGTGGGGGGGCTGCTTGGGGCTGCAGGGTCCCCGCTGAGCATGAGCCCTCCTGCAGTGGTGACTGTCCATCCAGCATTCAAACACTGGGTACCGGGTAAGGAGGGATATGGCTGGCACAATCAGGAGTGGGATGCCAAGGATTGCCACCTGTGTCCTGCTCACGTACCATAACAACTGTGGGGCTATCTCAGCTGGGCCCCAGGACAGGTGCTAGTGGTAGTGCCACCTTGCAGACTCCTGCCCCATCCTCCCTCCAGGTATCTTAATCCTAAGCCCCCGAAAATGTGCAGAGCAAACCCCACTCCATCTGAAGGGTCTTGGCCTGTCTTGCAGCCCTCTGTGCTTGCTGGCCACCAAGAGCAGTGTGTCGCAGTGCCAATGCCCGCATGGCAGCACTGTGTGCACTCCCTGTGCACTGCCCTGCTCGCCAGCACTTGCCCTTGCTCCTGTCACTGCCACAGCTCTGTCCTGAAGCAGCTGCAGGTTTGCACAGGTGACACCAGGACCCTGCAGCTGCTCAGTATTCGTGGGGCGAGTGCTGCCCACCCAGAGGGAAATGCCACTCTGTCTGCTGGCACTTGTGCTTCCTCCTTCACTGGGTTCAGCCCTTGCTCACCATCAATGTGCTGGCAAAGGTGTGGCTGGCACACACCTCGGTGGCTTTGTGGACTTCTGTCACGTAGATACCGGGGTACAATCAATGGCCCCATGTACCGTCATGGCTTGTAATGAGGGCATGGAGCACAGGAGGGAGAGCCATGGGAATTAAAGAGGCAGTGTGGCCTTTGCCCCAGCACTCATTCCACACTGGCAGTGAGTGCCCTTGGGCATCTGTGTGGTGCTGGGCTGCAGGAGGGCAGCCCCAGGGCAGTGTCCTTTATGCCCACTGGGGTGAGGAACCCCCTTGTTCTGTGGACTCCTGAGAGCCTTGGGGCTGGCAGCACTTTTCCCAGGTGCAAAATGCTGCATGTGGTGATGGCTGGGGAGGGCAGCTGGAAGGGAGAAAAATGCCAGACTCAGAGCTGGTCTGAGCTGCAGGTGATGCCTGGGGCTGGGAGCAGGGCCTGGGGGCCTCCTGGAAAGCCCCCCAGGGCCCAGCACCTGCTCATGGCCTTCTGTGCTTCTTGTCCCCCAGAGCTGTTTAATTTTGGGCAGTCCCACAGTGAGTTCAACCAGGAGGACATCCACGAGGTGAGCAGGCAGCTGGGGCAGGGAGCCGGCAGTCCCAGACCACCGTGGACTGGGGGATGCTGGTGTGTGCTGCTCTGAGGCTGAGCCCTGAATGCCGGGCAGCAGCAAGGGGAGATATTCTGCTCCCTGGGGAGACCCATTTTGTCTGTTTGGGTCTGGACAGGGTGCTCAGAGCTGAGCAGCCTTCAGGGGCACTAGTGTTACGCTACCTCTTATTCTTCCTATCCCAGCTGCTGCTCTATGAACTGGGTTTCCTGGTCTGCGCGGGCATTGGAGTCCTCTTCATCATCTTCGTGCCGCTGGTGGGATGCTGCTTCTGCTGCTGCCGCTGCTGCGGGAACTGCGGCGGCCGCATGTACCAGAAGCAGGGCCGGAGGATGGGCTGCCGGCGCCGGGCGCTCTGGGCCTCGGTCCTGCTGGTCTCCGCTTTCCTCCTGTGAGTGCGCTGGCCGGGAGGCTCCGGATGGAACCCAGGGGTGGCTGGAAATGCCGGCGCTTGGCGGCCGTGCCAGGAAGCTGCCATTGTTCTCGAGTAGATCGCGGCACGGTGGGACAAAGGAGAGGAAGCGGCGGCGGTGGGAAGCTGGCCCCGGGGGGCTGCGCATTGGCACCGTGCAGACCTTTCCCGACAGCTTCCCCAGGGTGCACTGGGCTCCCCCGTGCCTCAGTTTCCCGCGTCCCTCCTCTCTGGTCCCTCAGTGCAGGGCGCTTGCTGGGATGCACTGGAAGCAGGGTTCACTGGTGTGCTCCAGACCCTGCAGGCTGGGTCTGTGTGGATGGATTTGGAGGGTACTGGGGGGGAGCACTGGGACTGAGCTCCCCACATGCTGACCCTGCCACCCTTCCCTTGTAGGGCTGGTGATGTCTGTGCCTTCATCAGCAACACCCGCTTCTCCCAGGCTATGAAGAGCGCCTTCCCCAATGTGAACAACACTCTGGACAACGTCCGCACCTACGTGGCCTCCATCCCCCAGGCACGCATGGTCCCCCTGCCACCAGGGGGCAAGGGGCCAGGCAGGAGGAGCAGCCCAAATAGCCCCCTGGGGAAGGGCAACAGCGGGGCTGGCAGCAGAGAAAGGTCCCCACCCTCACTAACACTACATCTCTGTCCCTCCAGCAAGTCGATTTTATCATCGAGAAGAGCGACGTCCCGCTGGACTATGCCAACCGCAGCCTCCACGGTGAGGGTGTGCGACGGGAGGGCCTGGAGCAACCCCGTGGCCGTGTGGCAAGCTGCTCCAGGGTTGGGGCTTCTTGGGCAGTGGGGGTTTTGTGTGGGTTTGCCTTTCTGCCCTGTGGGTGGTTGCTGACCCTGCAGGCCACTGGGCTGGTTCTTACGGGGGTGTCTAAAGGGACTGGGTCTGGAGGCTCCTCGAAGCTCCAGCTCTGCTCCACTTGCTGCTTTTCCCCATTCAGGGGGAATCCTCCTCTCTGGGAAGGGTGATGCAGGTGGTGGGCGAGTGGGGGTATCCCCATTGCCCCCCACCTGAGGGGTGGGTGAGGGAGGGGTGCTGGTGGTGTCAGTGTTTTCACCAGCTTTCCTGCAAGCCCTAGGACCTTGCAGGGATCCTGTCATTGACACCACCTCTCCCATCTCTGCAGACATTGGGCACAACCTGGGCAGCATGATCACCTCACGCATCAGGAGCAGCACAGACGGGGCTCTGGGATCTCTCCAGAGCCTCTTGCAAGGTACTGGCCCCATGCCTGTGAGGCTGGCAAGGGCCTCAGGGGGATGCTGGAACCGAGAGCTAGGGCAGGTGCATGTTTGGGTGAGGCTTCCAGGGAGGTGGATCCCTCTGGCCTCACAGGCACACCCTGGGACAAGTGCCGTGACTTTGGGGGTGCCCCTATGTTGCATTTTTTCATGGGTTCCCGAGGTTCAGCTGGGTGAGAACGAGTCCCTGCCACACTGGCAGGATGAGGCCCTGAGCTCCCCGCTGTCTCCCCAGGGATGGAGATGCTGAAGGACACCTTTGGCAGCATTGCCACCGGTCGCTCAGACCTCGAGGAGCTGCAGAGCAACTACAGTCAGCGGCTGGCCAGGCTGCGGGACAGGATCAACCAGACCCTGCAGAGCTGTGGCGAGCCCTGCAGCCGAGTGTCCCTGGACGGGCTCGCCTTCACCGCCAACTTCAGCACGGTGAGGAGGAGCAGGGTGTGGGTGAGGGGCCCCAGCAGCCCCTGCCCCAGCCCCCCCAGCTCCCTCACGCCAGGCTCTTCCCCACAGATCCCAGGTGTGGAGCAGCAGCTGAAGGCACTGCGTGAGGTCTCTGAGTCCAACATAGAGACCGATTTGGAGGAGGTAAGGGGTGCCCCCTTCACCCAGGCACAAAGCTGGGTGCTCCTGCAACTGCTGGGGCTGTGCTGACAGGGAGTGGGTTGGGAAGAGCTCTGTCAGGAATTCAGTGTGTGACATGGAGGGAAGGGCTGGCCAGAGGTCTGCATGCTGTCCCAACCATCCCTGCACACTGGTAGGGTGGACTGGGTGCTGTGGGGAGCCTGGCTGTCCTGTGCTACTAGAATCTGGGGCAAGGGGATGTGCTGCTCAGCCCTGGATTGCAGGCAGGGATGTGAGCTGTATGCTGTGCTACCCTGGATGCAGGTTAACAGAACGCTGGACACGACCCCTAACAAGGTGCAAGAGCAGTCCCAGGAAGTGGTGGCAAGTAAGCAGGGCTTTGTGTGCTGATTTCACTGTCTCCTAGGGCTCCCTCCTCCCTTTTCCAGCCATTCTTTCCTGGAGGCCTTTCCTGCAGCCCTGGCTGTCCCCAGGTGCCATGATGACAGTGTCGTCCTAGGCCATGACTGTCCCTTCCCTATCCTTTCTGAGTCCCCGCTGACCTGCAGGAGCTGGGCAGCAGCTCGCAGTGCCAGCGTGTCCCCTTTCCTTGCAGAGAGCCAGGACCAGCTGGGCCTCATCAGGCAGGAGGTCAGAAGCTTGCACGAAGAGTTGCCATTCCTGGATGTGGAGGAGAAAGTTGGGGCCTTTCTGAACGATGCCACATCGGCGCTGGAGGAGTACAGGGAGCCAACCATTGCCTGGGATGGGGTCAGGTGGGCGAGGGTCTTCGTCCCCAGCTCTGTTGTCTGGAGAGTTTTAAGGCTCCTGCTCGTCCAGTTGCTGGAGGTGGGGGCTTGCTGGGTGGTGTAGTTGCGGATGCAGGGTAGTCAGAGCTGTTCCTTGCAGACACACATGTCCCTTCCCTGCTGTGGTGCCTGGGACCGTTTTTCCTCCTCATGAAGGCAGCTGGTGGGCTGGCTGCTGGGGTCCCAGGTCCTGCTGCCTGACTCCCGCTTTGTCTTGCCTCAGGTGGATTGTGTGTGCCCTCCTGTGCTGCACGGTGCTGCTGGTGGTCCTCTGCAACGTTTTTGGGCTGCTGCTGGGGCCCCTGGGGCTGAAGGAAGGTGTGCTGCCCACACAGCGCAGCTGCCTCTCTGATGCTGGCGGGAACTTCTTCATGGCGTGAGGCTCGAGTGGCTGCCAAGGACATGTGTGGGAGCAGTGGGATGGGTGGGCAGGGCTGGCCTGGGAATGCTCAAACTCCTAAATCCTCATATTACTGCAGCTTAATGGCCTGCCCCATGGTGACTCCCCGTGCAGGTGGTAAATTGAAGGTAAAACGTGGTGCTGGTGAGAGGGGTTTGAGGGGGGCCCGTTTGCCCCATGACAGCGAGGGCTGGCAGTGTGTGCGTGGTCCTGCAGCTCTGTGGGGGAGTGCTGCCTTGTAAAGCTGTGGGAAGCTATTCTGGAATCCACGCTCCAGGGTAGAGCCTGGTCATGCTCTGGGGGCTGAAGGCAGAACAGAGACATGTTTGTGAGATGGATGGTGTTCCCGCAATTGTAGGGGGTGAGGGGTGTGCAGCCCCTGGGCTCTGCGAGCTGGGGGCAATGCCAGCAGCAGTGCTGGGCCACAGGGCTGCGGGTGCTGATGGCATTTCTGTCCTGGCAGAGGAGTTGGCTTCAGTTTCATCTTCTCCTGGCTGCTCATGCTGCTGGTGATGATCATCTTCGTGCTGGGGGGGAACATTTACATGTTGTTCTGTGAGTCCTGGCGCAACCAGCAGCTCTTCCAGGTAAGCTTGCTGCGAGGAGACAGCCCTGCCTGGAGCCACTGCTTCCTAAATGAGGGCTGCTGGTGGAGCAGAGGCAGCACTGGCCATTTGGGATGCTCTTCCAAGGTGTCCTGCCATGCACTATGTTTCTAGTGTCTCCATCTCTTTCCTTGCTTTTAGCTCCTGGACACCCCTGGTGTGATCCGTAACTTCAATCTCTCAGAGCTGCGGGGCCTGGAGGGTGACACGGCAAACTTGTCAGAGATATACAGGTGGGTCCCAGCCCTGACAGTGTGTCTTTGTGGGGGGTAGAGCTGCTCAATGCCCTCAGATGTTCTCCAGGAGCGGGGCAGCTTGCCCTACCTGCCCTGGCTGTGGGTAGGCACTGATTGCAGGGAAGGAGCAAGGTGTAACCTACCTGCACAGGTGAGGACATGCTCCTGGGAGGGGATGGCCCTCGTCTGCCCTGTTTTCAACCCCGTGCCTCCATCCTGCAGGCAGTGCCAGCAAGATGCTTCCCTGTGGCGAGTTCTGCACTTGGACCAGAGAGTGCCCCTGGATGAGCTCTTGAATATCAGCCAGGTGAGCGTGGGGGGTGCCAGGGTCTTGAGGTCAGGGATCCGGACCTGGGGCTGAGGGGACAGTGAGGTGCCAGCACATGTCCCATCATGCCTCCCTTTGCTCTTGCAGTACACAGGAAACATCTCCACAGCTTTTGAGAAGATGAATATCACCCTGAGCCCCATCTCCCTGCTCAGCCAGAACCAGAAAGAGCTGCTGCTGGACACCAGTCGGGCTGCACAGCCCCCCAACTTCACCCTCACCCTGGAGCAGGTGTGCTGGGTGCAGCCTGGTGTTGGGATCGGGGGGGTTGGATGTAGGTTGAGGAGGTCCACTGCTCTCTCCTTTTTGCTGGTGTGAGAGTCCTCTGCCATCTGTGTAACCCGTTACGGTAACAGGGCACATCCTCTGCCCAGAGGGCCCTGGCTCCACTCTGCCCCACAAAGAAGGGGTATGGCTCCCCTCATGAGCCCCATTCCTCATTTTCATGGCTCTGTCTCTGCCTTTTCCAGTTGGATCAGAATATGACCCAGGGAAGCCTCCTGGATCTGGCTGCAGAGTTGGAGCAGCTGGCAGAAAAAGTGGTGAGAGACCATGACACCGCAGGGCCGTGGCCACCCTGTCCCCAAAGCCACTGGTTGCAGGGTCTCCTCTGTACCTGCCTGGGTGTTGAAGGGGGGCCCTTAACTCTTGCCCAGCTCTTTTCCCCAGCCTGGCCCATCAGGTGGCTGTGGTGAGGCTCAGAGCTGGGCACTGCTGACTGCGGCACTTCCAGGGCACAGATGTGAGGAAGAACCTGGAAGATAATGCTCGCGAACTGAGGGAGCTGGACAAGGAGATGCAGGCGAACTTCTCTGGGCCACTGGTGAGCGATGCTGGGGGATGTCCTGGGGATGCTGGGTTGGGCTTCCCTAGAGCTCAGAGCCTGAGCTGTGGAGTCTGCACCTCTGACGCCCCTCTCTCCGTCCCCAGCAAAGTGTGAAGGAGAACATCCACTCAGTGCAGAGTGGGGCTGCCCAGCTAGAGGTAAGCTGCACAAAGGGAATGCACACCAGTTCGGGGCACCCTGCAAAGCACCCTTGAGGTCCTGCAGTGGAGGTGGTGGGGCTAACCTTCAGTCTGGGGGGGCTGGTGGCTGCTGTGGGACTCCTCATGTGCTGCAGGGGCTGTTCATGGGGTAGAGGGAGGGAGGCCATGGACGCTGCCAGGCGCAGGCTCCCTCCACCTGAGGTATTTGGTACTACCAGTGTGTGGCTGCTGGGAACACCCCAGCTCAGAGAGGCTGTGCCCCAGGGATTGCTGCTGTGCAGGGTCGGTGAAGTGCAGGGACCCCACTTAGATCACACTGCTGAGAGCATCTTTCATCTCAGGGACAGACAACAGCTGCGCTGGACAAAGCCAGCAAAACTCAGGAGTTCCTGGAGAGGGAGACACCAAATATCATCAAGAACGTGAGCTTGCCTTACCCTGCTGCCAGGCCCCATGGACCGGCCCATCTCAAAAAAACTTCCCTCTACACAGGGAAGCCAAACCTTGTCTGGCTGCTCATCTTGCCTGCCTTCCCTGGGCATCTCCTGCATCCCTGGGTGCCCCATTCCCTTACGGCATTCCTGGCAAGGGACTGGGGTGGGGTGAAGCATTGAGCCCTGTTGCTGCCGGGCTGAAGTGGTCTGAGAGCCCTGATCCTGACATGGAGGGGACATGGGGCATGGAGGGGGCTGGTGGTGCAGCATCTCCACTCTGTGCTTGCTCCTCCAGGAGACATGGGCCTTCGTGGAGCAGCTGTTGGATTTCTTTCAGACCTACATTTCATGGGCCAAGAGCAGGGTAAGCTGAGCCTTCCTCAGTGAGGTGGAGAGAAGGGGAGGATGAGCTGCAGGGCTTTGTGGATGCTGACATACGCTGTCCCCACCATGTCCCCAGCTGACAGAAGATGTGGCACGTTGCAAGCCCATAGCTCAGTCCTTGGATAATGTGGAGGTCATTGGCTGTGACTACATCATGGACTCTGTGGTGAGTGGGGCAGCCATGTGTAGAGTGTGTGGGGTGGCAGTGAGGTCCTCCTGTCCTCATGCACAGGATGAGGGATGCACAGGAAGCAGTGCTCAGCTTCTCCCTAGCAAATTGCTGTGGCTAAGAGCAAAGGCCAGGCTCTGAGGAGTGGGTGGTCACTGGGGAGCCCTGGGAGCAAAAGAGATGTTCCCAGTCACTGTCTGTACCTAATGGCTCTTCCTCAACCCTACGCAGAATGGCTTCTGGTTCAGCCTGGGCTGGTGCACCTTGTTCCTGCTTCCCAGCATCATCCTGTCCGTCCGACTTGCCAAGTTCTACCGCCGCATGGATATTGCTGATGGGTACAGGTGAGGAGCAGCCCCAGCCCCTGTGACCACACTGGGTGTAGGGTCCCCATGCCACCTGTCCCTTCATGTCCAGTGGTAGCCTGTGGGGCTGATGCTAAAGTAACGTGGGCTGGGAAGGACCTGAGAGGTGGCTTGGGGCCCTCAGCCTCTGAGGATGGAGATGTTCTGGAGAAGAGCTTTTCTCTGCCTGCTCTGAACCTCCCCTTTGGGCAGAAAAAGGTGCATCCCCTTTGAAGAAAGGAGCCTGGCAGGGCTGCAGCACCAGCCTGGCTCAAGTCCACCACCTGACTCGCTCTGTTTTGTACCATTTGTGTGCTGGAGCAGTGGCACGGGAGCACAGCTGAATGCTGTGCAGAATGCAATGTGCTGTGTGGTTGGTGGCATTGCCACGAGGGTGCAGTGCTTGCTCACACGCCTGTGGCCGCCTGTGTCCTGGGGCTGCCCCCCAGCCCTCTGGGACCCCCTGCCCAGCAGCTCCACCACCAGCACAGGCACTGACCCCTGAGGGTAGTGAGCAGTTTCCAGTTGGATTTCCAACTCCTGAGGGCTACATCATGGCCCTGTGGTGCAGCTGGTGTGCTGGGGCTGCCCAGCCCCCCACCTGCCACCCCTCTGAGCTGGCTGGAGACGTGGGCTCAGCTGCCCAGGAACCTCAGGGAACTGAAGTCGTGGCATAGGGAGCTGGGTGCTGCTGAGCCGTGAGCGTGGGGCCCTGCTCTGCCTGCCTGGGGAAGGAGCACTGATGCTCTGGGGGGCTGTAAGAGCCCATGCTCTCTGTTCAGATCAGGCAGCCAGGATGGAGGGGACCACAGCACCCTGAAGGCCATGTGTTCTCCTTCTGTGACCCATAGGACACCTTGTCCCACCATGAGATGCTGGGCTGTCCCACAAGGCTTCTTCTTGCCCCACTAACACTGTTCCTTTATTTTTCTCTCCTCCAGGAATGAAGACTTTGAGATGTAAGCTACTTACACTGCCAGGTCCCTGTGTGGGGTGGGGGGCAGCCCCTGTGGTACGAGGGGGGGTCAGGGCACAGAGGGAGGTGGGTGGGGACCAGGGTGAGTGCGGACCAAGGAGTGTGCTGGTACCAGGGGATGGTTGTGAAGGTGGGACTTTTGTAGTGCACATAGTTGTGGGGTCCCCTATCATCTTCCCACACTCCTAAGTTTGGATCACAAGCTGGTCCCAGTCTCCCCAGCTGGTGGGTTTGGGGAAGCTGTCTCCACACCCTATTTCCTGTGGGGTGGGTGACAGGAGTGGGATATTTGACCATCCCAGTGCATCCTGAGCTGTCCCTTACTGCCCTCTGTGGCTGGGGGTGACATAGATGACCTTGGTTTTGCAGGCCACCCACATTCAATTCCTACAAAATCCCCAGGCCTTCCACAAGGCATTAGGCCCCGTCACCTGCAGATGGAAGAGGAAATGGACAGACCCCCTCACTTGAAAAATGTGGCTATTTATTTTTGCAGGGAGCCTGCCTCTTTCCAAGGCTGTAATTTTTGGTGTCAAACAATAAATGGTGTGTTTGTGTGCACTGTGGGATGTGACTGCGCTCCTCAGGTCTAGCTGAGATGGAAGTACACAGGGGTAGGGGCATGGAGGGTTCACCACTGCTGGCACAAGCTGAGGCTGTGCCTGGGACCAGAGGGCTCTATCTGGTGTTCCCAAGTGTGCTCTGCTGACAGCCAGCCTATGGGTCGATACAGGACCACTGCTCAGCATCACCAAGACTGGGTGATGTTCCCCTCACTGGGCAGCTCTTTCCACCTCTGACTGGGTAAGTGCCAGGTCCCTCCCTGGGAAAAGCCACACAAAGAACCTCCTGTCCAGGAAGTGCCACCCAGAGCTGTCCCCAGTGCGTGAGCACTTCCCTCTGGCAACCCTGGTATGTATCATCTGTGGGTTTTCAGTGAGTTTATGGGGTGCCTGCAGCCCACACCTCCTTCCCTCTGCAAGATATGCTGGCATGGGTACTTTCTGTGCCCACCCCTGCACACCCCATGCTCTGCACAGAAAGAGCTGCAGGTACAGATAAACCAAGGGTGACTTGGTCTAGAGCCTTGGGGCGAGTTCAGGTGTTGTTTTGTGCTGCTCCTTTGTGCAAGCGCAGGGACCATCCCGAAAGCCGTGTCAGGCACAGGGGATATACGTGAGCAGCTTGACTCATTTCCTTTGTTGCAAAGTCCGAGTTTCTCTGGAGCAGAGTGAGAGGGCCAGGCCGGCCAGCTCCCCCTCCACTACGTGCATCTGCTTTATTGCTTTTTCTACTCGCCTTCAGATCTAATTGCTAGTTTTTCCTTTGGGCGTTATCTGAAGCTGCACCGGCCTTACCTCCTGCTGTCTCCCCACAGCAGAGTCTGGCTGTAGAGAGAGCCCTGTGCTTGCCTATCACTCAGCTGAATCTGTCCTTCAGATAGGTTTGGCCCCTGCTTCCCCCAGGGATGCCCACCCTTCCTGGTCCTTGGAGTGAGATATCCAGCACCCCCTTGGGAAGCATGTCGCTCAGTTTTGTCTCGTTTTCTTCTGCCCTGAACCCTCAGCCTCCAGAATTCTGACAACTTCCTGCTTGTCTAGAGCTCACATGTGGAGACTTCTGCCCCCAAGCCTCAGGCTCTCCCTACTGCATCGTGTTCCCTGCTTCCTCTTCCCTTGCTGTGCCTCAGGGACACCAGCTCACACAGGACTGCTGCTGGCTTCAGTTTCCGCTTGATGGCTTTGCAGGCATTGCTTCTTCCCTGCTCTGCCTTCTCTGCAGAGCCAGTGCTGGAAGGCAGGGAGCTTGACCCTCATTCACCGTGTCACTGTGGCCACCTGCACCCAAACTCAGCCCTGGCACTGAAGATGTCCCCCCCAAATGACTGCATGTGTGAGAGCAGTGTCAGGCAAGGCCAGCAGCTGCCTGGAGAGGAGGCAAGGACAGCTCATTACAAAATGCCCACAGCAGATGCCACCAGCTCTCCTTTCAGGCCATGCTCCCTCCGCTCACATGCACGGCAGCTGCCAGAATCAAGGTGGCTCCACCGTGTGAGAGGGAAACTCACATCACAAGGCCCCCCACAAGGAAGGGCTCATCAATAACCAGCCAGCCTCTAGGGAACCATTGCAGCAGTTCCTCTTCCTCTTTGCCAGGCCTTTTTCCACCACAGGGACTTTCCACAGCCAAGCCCTTGTTACAGTGGTTTCACAAACAAGAATCTCTCCAACGGCAGCTCTGACACTTCGTGCCTGGCAGCAGGATTTCGCTGGGCCAGCCAGGTGCTCTCTGTTGCTAGTTTTTTGTAAAAAACAGACAATTTGCAGCTCTTGAGAAAAAAATCCTCCCTTCCTCAGCTCTCTGTTGGGTCCAGCCACAGCCATGCATGGCCTGGATGGCCCTTCCCTGAGGCACACATGCTCCAGCCTGCCTGTGCAGACTCCTGCATCCATGGCTTCATAGTGGTAAGCAGCTGAGTACCACAGAGGGAACGGGTTGTCTGGGCACGCTTTCTGAGCCCAGCTGTACCAGTGGTGAGCCACGCTGGGCAGCACCAGAGAGATGAGCCCGGCCACTTTTCCTCAGAAGCAAAACAAAACCACCCTCCTCCTGAGGGTGTGTACCCTCGTAACATCCACCACCACCTCAGCACTGCTTTAGGAACCTTTATTTTTAAAAGGAGTCTGTCTTCCACGCTTAAGACCACTCTCAAGAGGATTAATGCAGGTCAATCTCCCGCAGCCCAACAAGGCAACAGACATCTCCTTTACACCACAGTCCAGAAAGCAGGGGCAAAGGCACAGCCAGGGTCTCCCTCCTGGTGGAGGGGGCCAGGCACAGGGCACCCGAGAGAGGCTTGAACCTGGATCTTCCCGCACAACTGCTCTCAAATTACATTGATTTTGCAAACAGAGGCACAATATGAGCCAGACAACCCTGACAAAGCCCCTTTGTATGCAAAGGGCAAAGGTAGAGGAGATGGGAACAGAGGGCCCGGGTGTCCTGCAGCATAATCTAAGCTTCCACAAAGGAAAGGGAAAGGCAGGGCCAGCCCCAAGCTCACACAGGCTGCTGCAAGCTTCTCAGCTCAGATGAGAGTTTGGGTACTGTCTGGGACAGAGAGATAAGGGAATTAGGCTGCTCTTTTCAGCTAAGTAGCTGCAATCAGTCACAGCTACAAGACTGATCCCAGAGGAATTGTGGCGAGACAACGTGTGGAGTGCTGCAGCTGCCAGCGTGTGTGCTGGGACCCCCAGTGCCATGGAGCTGTGCCACACTGGCATTTAGCATCTGACTGAGCCCAAAGCAGCAGGACTCAGTGACCCAGCTGCAAGAAACATGCTCTGTTTCTCACAGGCAGAGCTTGGAGGTACCACCCAACCTACTGAGCAGAGAATGGGGGGGGAAGACTGTGGGTATCCCTGCCTACCACTCCACCCCCAGTCCTAGAGGATCAGGGAAGTAGAAGTGGCATTAAAAAGGAACCAAAGAAGCCGAAAACAAAGTGCTTTGGGCAGGGAGCAGTTCTGTAGTCGTGTAGTGCAGCCAGTGTTTTCATCTGCAAATGCACCTGGCATTTGCTCCTCCACTGGCACACACACAATTGCACTTGCTAGGAACAGCCAGAAAGCCTGCCCTGGCTCAGAGGAGATCCCCAACCCCAGCCACCCAACAGGCTCTTCGAGATGCTGCTGCAGGGACGCTTCAGAAAGGAGCAGGCTTCCATACTGCCAGGACAGGTAGCATTTCCTAGGGTGGATGCGGCTTTCCCTTCCTTGTACATCCAGGGCTTGGGATCACTTTGTCCTTCCCCCCTTCACACACTGTCATCCTGTAGCAGTGCTGAGGGCGAGGAAGTCCTTGCCATGGGTGGCTGAGGAAAATCATCGGCCACTGCTTTTGAGATTTTGTGCTCTCGGGGTGGGGTGGGAGGGGGGAAGGTGGTGCTCTGCAGGGCATCCGAGTACATCTCCTCCTGGACACTGGGACACTGCACAACCCTTTGCAGCAGTGGCTTAAGCAAGCCCACAGTCAGCTGGTTCCCCTCACTGGAGAAAGGCACTGGGTCCTCCTGGGAGTGAGGGAGGTGCTGCAGGACCATGGTGAGGATGTCTGAGGTGGTGAGCTCAGTGGGGCAGAGTGGCCACAGCCTGTCCAGATAAGGGTCCAGCTCCCGGTGCTGGGCCAACTCAGCCAGCAGTGTGGTGAATATCTCCTTGTTAAGCAAGGGGCTGAGTTTGGAGAACTTCTCTGCCACCTCCACCACCCGCTGCCACTGCTTCATACGGATGAGAAGGTGCAGAGCTTGCAGCACGGCCTTAGGCCTCTTGCTGCAGAGCAGCAGTTCCAGCTCCATCTCATCATCCACCTCGCCGTGTTTGTTCTTTCGGGCCAGCACTCCCAGGGCCCTCTTGTACAGTGGCACCCGGCCCTCTGGGCCCTCCTTGCTGCTGTATGACCAGGAGTTGCTAACATACTGCTGGGTCAGCTCCACAAAGCTGGGCAACCACTTGGGTTTGAACCTCAGGAAGGAGGCGCAAATGAGTTCAAAAAGTGGGACCATCCCATTCTGACCCACCTCCTCCAGCTGCGGCTGACACAGGACCTTCTTCCATACCTCTGGGGTGGCCCTAGCTACCAAAAGGCCGTCCCCATTCTGCTGCAGCTGCAGGCAGCTCCTTGTGGCCTTCCAGGCAGCCTTGGGGAACGAGGCAAAGACAGAGTTCAGATAGGCCAAGTTGTCCTTGTCCATGTCAGACTGCAGAATGCGGCTGATCTCCTGCTCCACCAGCTCCTTGCAGTAGCTTTCCACCTCACTCTCTGGGGCACACACCACACAAGTCTTGAGGAGCTCCAGGCTCATATAGCTCTGCAGCTCTAGGCTCAGCGTGCTCAACAGCCTGGCATAAGTGTCTTGTAGGCTTTGGGCTGGCTTCTGCTTCTGGTGGAGGCTGTGCTGCAGGATGGCAGCGAGGACCACAGGAGCCTGGAATGTACCACCTTTCTTCAACTTCTCCACCGTCAGCTTGGAGCTGCTGAGGCTCCTCCTCTGGTAATATCTGCAGGCCTCCTCAAACACCATCTCCACTAGGCATGGCTCAGGCCTGCTGCTGTCCTCAGGTTTGGAGAAGCTAAAGCTGTAGATTCCAGTTTGAGTGAGGAGCTGGATACTGTCCTCCTCTCCCTGGGACTCCACGAAATGCACCTCTTTCATGCTCAGGACTTCCTTTTCTATGAGCCTTCCACTGTTCTGGTTGACAAGGTACACTACTCCACCCAGCACACAGGCCAGGATGCTGCCAAAGGTCTTCAGCCGGACAGGACTCCCTTGGGCCAGGGGGCCCCCCTCCAGGTCAAAGATATGCCTTTGTGTCCCATCTGGCTCCACGACACTCACAGAACCTTTTGTGCTCACCAGCAGCAGACCCCCACTGTTGGACACAGTGGAGGTGTGAATGTCCAGAGGTGCAAAACCTGAGAGAAGGCCCACAGAACCCAGCAGGAGTTTCCTGAAGTCTGACTCGCTACTGGAGCGGAGCACCTTGCTGTGGATGAAGCCTGCAGAGGGGGCTGTGATGGTGAACTTTGCCTTCTCTGGATGCCAGATGAGGAGGAACTTGGAAGTGGTGGCAAAGCCGGAGGCAGCAGCAGGCACTAGGAAGACGTGTTGGGGGGAAGCCAGGACCTGGTACTCGGGGCTGTTGTGCAGGACTATCCGCACAGCGCCCAGCCGCACACCTTGCTCCCCCACCTCCAGAGCACGGGCACAGACACAGAACCTGAAGGCACACTTGCTCATGTCCGAGTGAGCACCGAGCGGTGGCCTCTCCTCACACCACACCAGGCTGGCTCCCTGGCTGCACACGGAGACGACTCGTGCCCGAGCACCCTGGCAGAGCTCCAGTGTCTGCAGCAGCTGCCAGCCCACGGCCACCACAAAGTGCCAGACCTCGGTCCGGCCATGTTCCCACACCACGGCCAGTACCCAGGAGCCCAGTACCACAGGGCTCTGCAGGAAGAGCAGTCCCACAAGGGCTGGCTGGGGCGGCTGCCAGGTCCTCTCCAGGTCGGCTCCAGCGATGCTGTGCCGCTGGAAGGCCACGACCCGGGGCAGGGTGGGCGGCCGGCTGTTCTGCAGGAGCAGGAGATGCTGCCCGTCGGGGCTGGACTGGACGTGGCTGGGCTCTTCTCTGCGACACAGCAACTCCCGCAGCCAGTGGCCTCGGCTGAAGTCACTCAAGTCGGAGACCTGCCGCAGCTTCATCCTGTCAGCG
>VWZT01000764.1:118543-250477 GCA_013397055.1 Pachycephala philippinensis
CCCGAGGAGGCCTCGGGGCCTGCCGCAGCCCAGCCCTTGGTCTGCTCGTGGGCCGCGCTGTCCCCCGGCTGCCGGGTGGTTTGGGCTCGAGATAACTCCTAGGAAAAGAACGAGCGTTCGCTGATCATTCCAGTTATCTGGTTTACCTCACGCTTCTCCGAACACTTGTATGGGCAAAGCAAGGGGGAACAGCAAACAGTGGTAAAGCAGTGGGAGCTTGCAGTGTCTATTATGCTGGAGGCAGAGGCACTTGCTACACGGGCAAGCTGCGGCCTCGGTCAAACCCTGTTGCGTATGTCGCTGGAAGAAAGTTTGCTCCTCAGCAGAGACTGTAATCGGAATATATGATGAGAGCCAATTAGGGTGAGCAGGTGGGTGGAATATGCAAAGCAATGAGATAATTTGAATCATTGCGATACGTGGTGATTGCAGTTTGCCAGCTGTTTGAGCTCTAGTAGGAAATGTGACAAAAATGCAGAAGAGGAATTTCGAGTGGGGGAAAGGACATCAGTTTGGCTTTCCAATAGCAATAGGATGATCCACTGTGTCATTTATGGCACTTTTGCTGTGTGCAAAGAGATACTGTGGGCAGGGTATATACAGTGTAAAAATGTTAAACAGTTATTGGCTAGCATGCACAAAAGGAACAGTGAGGCTTTAATGAGCTGCTGGGCTAAGCATTCATCTGCTCCCTCCCCTTGCTAACACACCAGGCAGCCATGCAGACATCCCTCAGGAGGGGAAGGGTCAGCCTGTGCTGCTCAGAGTTGCTGAGTTGCTATTTTGTTTTTTTTTTTAGAACTTACCCCTTTTCATGTTTGCATTTTAACTCCTGAGTACTTGTGCTGCTGATGATCTGTATCTCAACAATGTTACCCACTCTACAGCTCCTGTTTTCTTATCTTGGCATGACTTTACTGTGCAGCTTCTTAGAACATAGCAGCTACCTCAGAAGTCAGAGCCGAGGTCACGCAGCTGTATTCAGCATGGGCCTTGGATTCACACCACCAGCTGAAGCCATGGGAAAAGGGCAGGGGAAGGTTACAGGGAGAGTGTTTTTCTTCAGAAGGAAAGCATTTGAAAAGGTCTGCAAGTGACATGAGCTTTTAGGTGGGAGTGTAAAGGCAGTGTGGAATATTTAATAATAAACTATGTGGGATGGGTTCTAAAGGGCTCAAAAAGTGAAAACCCAAAGTCATTTTCTGACATGAGAGAGCTGGTCATGATAGCCAGGAATACAGAGAGAAAGTGTGGTGAAATGAAAAAATTACCTTGTATGAAAATGGTGTGAACAGATGCTGGTGGAATCATGCAGCTTTTGTCTGGATGGACTTGACACAAAGAAGTGTAGCTAGCTGGTGGTGCGAAGTTGATGGATTGGGTGTTATTTTAACTGGACAGATAGAAATTAAATGCAATTATGGATGAAGTGTTAAAATCGTAGCTCAAATGTTACTCTTTTATATCATTACTAAAGCAGGTGCAATGGGAGGTAGTGTGTGGCTGTATTTGCGTTAGGAAGCTGCTTTTCCCGTTTTTCAAGGGGGCAAAAATAGGTCAGAAGTGGTGTAACTTTAGATTGTACTATGTAGAAACACATACACTGCTCTGCTCTGAGCGGGATGGAAGGAATTTCTAGTAAAAACATATATACTGTGACTGTGCTGGGGGTTGTTGCTTTGTGCTGTAGAAAGAGAAGTAGGATCTCTGTGAGTTTTTTGTCATCAGCACGCCCTCAGAATATGTTTCTCATACTGCCTGAAGGCACCTGGAAATTCTACTGCATGGATCCAAGGCTTGTATGCTGTGTTACTGTTTCCCTTCCCTTGTTGGTGGGTTGAGCACCTTACAGTTGTAGAGGAAAGCACAGTTTGAGCAGTTTTTATTCCAATGGACAATATACAAATGAAGTTGTAAAGAATGGATGGAATACAAAAGCAGTGTGGATACACTTGCACAAGCTGTAACTGCCAACACCAGAGTTTGTGGAGAATAAGCTGCAAAAGGGCTTATGGCAGACATTTGGCCATGATGGTTGCTAAAACCTTGACAAAATCTAGCCCGATCTGTTCTTCCTCTGTTTGTTTTCAACAGTGGTCTTCTGGGTTGCTGATGGGTGGTCCTGGGGGTTTTAATAGAGGAGCTGGAACTGGGCCCAGGTGCTCCTTGTGCACTGGGATTCATAAACTCTTGTGCTGGGTGCAGGTTGTCTGTTGCTTCCAGTGATGGATGGGTGCTGGGACCTGTCTTGTAACTGCCTGTTGTTCAGCTCCAGTATTTGCTCTGCAGATTCATCACATGGATTAAGTGCAAGCTTTTCCTGGTACTTCACTGAAGAATTTAATGAGTACTTAGCTTGTGACACATTACTTTAGAAGCTGTATGCTAACTTTTAGACAGGGGTTTATCCCTGCCTCTTGCATGATTGAGGCAATTTTTGAACAACTATCTTTTAATCTTGAGCGATGTACCTGCAGAACACCTTGAAAGGCAAAGCATGATCACGCTGAGTCCCAGGTGCATACACTCAGGGAGGGAGGGGGCAACTGCTGGCCTTGAAATGTTTGAACAGGTGAGTCCAATCTTAGTAGCTCTGGCAAGTCAAGGGACATTGGGTTCTAAAAGCAAAAGTATCTCAGTTCTTTTTCAGAGTCTTTACAAATATTGTTTGAGGTTCAGAGCTTTGACATTAACAGTTAAACTAACACAGATCACATCATTTGCACAGCCTTTTCCAGGTAGGGAATAAATGGTCTGCCAACTAAGTCACTGTGTGAAAATACAGTTTTGTGTCATCTGTATTCCTTTTGTCTAGCCAAGAAGTGTTACAGTATATTTTTTGAGGGGTCCACAATGAAAATAATACGCTTATTCATGGGTGGTTGCATGTGGGGGTTTTGTATGTGCATCTATAATCTTGAAAACTTTCAGGTTGGTTAGCCAAGGCAATTGAATGCCGAGTGCTATGCTTGATGGGCTGCGTGCAAGATTACACAAGTTACAAGTTTTGGATCCTGATGGTGTAGATGTCCATTAGTGTTATCCTCTCTACAGTATTTTTGCTATTAAAAGACACTCTGTGTAATACTGATAAGTCTGTACAGGAGCTGAGTGACAACGTGGAGCGTTGTATAGCAGTTTTCAATGTGCACAAGTCTGCGTAAATCTCAGACTCAAAATATCAGCTTCATTTTCCCTGTGGCTACTCTAACAAAAAGCTAACAGAGCAGTGTTCATTGGAATGTCATATGTTTGGTTGGAATCTCTGTTACGAGTTCTGGAATGAAACAGAAAGGAGGTGCATGGTTGGATGTCCTCATCCCTTCCTGACTGGCTCAGCTGATCTTGGGGTTGATGAGAGATAAAGCAAGAGTCTGCCTGAACTTGTGTCTGCCATGACTTTTATCTTCCTGCCTTTGAGCTGCCAAGACTTGTGCTCTGTCAAGTTTTCTTTTAGTTCCAGATGAAGCATCTTGGATCTTCTGCTGCACAGCAGAATATTTGTTGTTCTAAAAATCCCCATGCGTATGCTTTTCTTGGCCCTGAGGGACAGTTCTCCTGTGCAGTCAGTGAATACAGCAGGATTCACTTAGCAGCATGTGTTAATGGGAATGACCTATTGACAGAATAAATTATCCATTTGAACCTAAAATGTGGAAAATGCACTGATGCTTTTTAAATGTGATGTTTAAAGGAAAATTGTTAATTATATTCAGTGTCGTTGTTTTCATAAGCTGTCATGGCATCGTGATAATTTGACACCTCTACAACTTATTTATAAATGTTTTGTGCATTTAATTGTTGTTTTCCACAGCTGCCTGGGAGGTCTTCATTAGCAAAATGCATTTTTCTGTTTGTCTTTATGTCATCTAGAAAATGTAGTTGCATAAAGTGAAAAGAAAAAGCCATTTGTATGGCCTGATCATCATAGGTCATGAAACAAACACAGCCTAATAAAGCATTGGCATGAAAGGCAAGGTTTACGTTTCTCTCCTTGCTCCTCCATATGCTCATTTGTAGAACAGCAGATTATAAACAAGAACATTATTTAATCCTTGCCTCTAGCAGTTGTCTTTGTATGTGCTCTGTGCAGCTTTGGTTGAGAGAATGTGAATCCTAAGTCCCATTTTGACAGAGACTAGAATTTTCACATGATCATGCGATCCTTCTGGTGCTCACCCTTTGTGTCTTGAGGTATTTAGATTTTTCTCTTTCTGGAAATGTAGGAAAACGGTTAAAATGCAGCTCTGAAAGTCCAGGGACTAAGCAGAGCTTATTGATCCCCTCCCATTCACGTACACATTTGATGTGAGAACGCTGACCTAGAAGCACTGAGAGTTAGTTTATTAGTTTTGACATTGGGATTCGTTAGCTGTAATTCAATTAGAAGCACATTGATGGATGTGTTTGTATGCTGGGGCTGGCAGCTGTTTTAGGTTCGGAAACTTACAATTCTAGTAGGAAAATTGTTTTGTGCAATCTTACCCAAGATTTGTATTCCTGGGCTAAAAGTGACATCACTCTTGATTTGGTTTTTAATAGATTTCTCAGTGTTTCCAATTATGTTTCTAATTAGAATAATGTCTTATTTCCCATGACGGTTTAAAAATAATGCAAAGTCTGTAAAAGAGAAGCTATCAAGATGATTGAATAATGTTTTCTTTTTCGTTTTTTAGTTGGAAACCTTCTTCCATCTTAGTTGGATACACAGACCTACTAGGCTACGGGAATAATTTTGGTGTTTACAGAAGGTTATGGTGCAGTAGTTGCTAAGCTTTCTTCTGTCAGTGTGTCTTTGGGCTCTTTCCGTTCTCACCCCAGCCCATAACCAGCCAGCTGGTTCCCTTTCTAGTGAAGACAGAACACCTCTCTGCCTATGTAAATGTTAGCTTTTCAGGTGTGAGATCTGCTACTCTCTGTCCTACCCTTTCCCATCCAGGCAAGCTCCTTCCCTTTGCACCTGAGGTAGGGTCTTTTGCAGCTGCATTGTTTCTCCAGGCCTAAAAATGTTTTTCTGCCACTTAGAACCAAGGTTTGTGGCTAAAGGGATGGATGTTTGAATAACTGGCTCGGGAAGCCTGAGAGTCCTAGTTGAGAACATAGTTGTAAGTCAGCTAAAAATTGTCTGTGGTGGAAAGAATGTAGAAGAGATCTGGAACTGGTATTCAATAGTTGATGAAACTTGGTCTTTGAGGGAAAGACAGACCTAAAGCTGCTGTGGTTGTGGGAGGGGATTCAGGCAGTCTGGGATTGAGGCTACATCCAAAGTTATCTCCATGGCTTCCAGCTCAGAAAGCTCTGGGTTCCTAGATTCGAACAGTGAACTTACCTCTCCATGCATAATTTATCATGGTTGAGGGCAACTACCACAAGAGCCTGCCCATGTTTTTGTGGAGCATGACTTAAGTCAAGCCTCTGTGTGTGATATGCTGTTGCCACGTGTAATTACCTTTGGAGGTATGGGAGAAAGGCTAGGAGCTCAGGGGTATGAGAAGGGATGGCTTTCCCTTTCTGCTGAGTACTTCTGACATGCTGCAGTGATGGAGGAGGTTAGAACAGTGCTAAAGCTGTGATGTTTGCCAGGAAATTCTGTGATTGCAGATAAATGCGTATTTGCGAGGTCAGAGTAGTGCTGCGCTTCGTAGCATCACACGTGAGGTTGAGAATATGTGGCAAGTTGTGTGTTCTGACTCAGCCCCTGGAGTGCGTTGTCTGTCGCAAAGGCTCAGGACCACATTACTTCGTGTAACGGCTCATTTTGTAATAAGGATGCTACTTTTTTTTTTAATAGTATAATCAATAAGACACCAATTAATAATAGTAAAACTCTGTGGTTTTAGGAAACCCTTTGCTGTCAAGTGGATCGTGAAATTCATCTCGTTTAAAAAAAAAAAATCTCTGTAAAACTTGTCCCCTGTCTTCCATCCTCTTCCCAGAACTGAACCACATAGGGTGCTTTTGAGGCTCCTCTCTGGCTTGGTTTGCAGAGCAGCTGGCACAGATAAGGATGCTAAGGTGGAGAGGTAATTGTGAACAAGGGCAGCAGGACTGCTTTATGGAGGCTTTCCTTGTGTTGGATGCCACCTCAGAGTACGAAAGCAGAATTTGAAGTGCTTTGCTAGGCAGCAAATTAAACAGGTAAAAGAAGACTTTAAAATAGTATCAGGAGCTTTTTATCACCAGATGCCCTTAAGGCTTCACCAGCATCAAAAAAAGACTGGGTACCTATTTGATATCAAGTACCACAATTCCTCCAATAAGGTTAAAAAATACATACTTTTCTAGATATAAACTGTGTTAGTCTGGATCATGAATCAGTTTCTGATAGGGAAGAATTAAGGAAATTTATCCATAGGAGATTTTTCTGTTTCTGCCTGTGTGTGGACTTTTGCATGTCTTTGAAATGGGATATAGGACTAGATGGGTCCTTTGATCTGATTTCTTATCTGGTATAGTTATAAATGCCCCTACTTACAGCTTGTGAGAGACTGTTAGTATTTCAGTGCACTGAGAAAGTCTTTCATGGTTGAGGCAGGCCAGATATGCCTTGAAGAAAAGATCAAGTTTTCTGAGCCTTTTTTGTCTGTTCTTACCTTCAGGGTATACAGCATGGCCCAAACAGAGAAGAAAGGTGGGCTGCTCCGGAAATCTTCAGCCTCCAAGAAGCCATTGAAAGAGAAAGTGGTGTTGATGTATGATGAAATTTTCACGGTAAGGAGTTGAGCATCTCTTCTTTCTGAAGTGTAGTGCTAAATTTTCTTGGTTTAGTTTATGCTGAGGGTTTTTTTCGGTGGATTTCTTTCCTCAGGGTGAGGCCTGCACAGTGTAGGCACATGCTCCAGGCTCTCCTACTGTCATGCAGAGCTCTGTATTTTGCTCTTCCAAAATGTCTCCTTGTCCTGTTGTTTACCAGAACCATACCATCTATGGGAATTCATGGCTTTCCCAGTATTTCTTACAAAACAATTCAGAGATAAACAGAGGCATCCCAATTGAGAGCTACTTCTGTTGGTCCTCCTTTTTTTGGGAATCTGTGTAGGCAGAATTCTGCCCTGTGAGACTGCTTGGTCATCTAGTGGGTGATGCTGACTCTGAGCTACTTATGATATGGACTTTCTTTAAATTCTGCCTGAATGATTTATTTGCCCTCATGCCTGTTCCTTTTCCTTTCAGACAGAGGACCCCAGTAAATGTAACCCTAGGTTTTGGGAGGAGCTGTTTCTGATGAAGGTAACAGAATGTGAACATCCTGTTGCTGTTCTGCCTATGAAGTGGCAGACTGTCAGTGCAAGGACTTCTGTTTCTAAGGTGTCGGTGATGGTGTAATGTGCATGAACTGCCTCTTAACCTGACAGGTCAACCTGGAGTACCTAGAAGGCAAGCTGGAGGCTCTGGATGGGGAAGAATTAATGAAGATAAAAGATAACATCAACTGCTTGTTTCAGCACTGCATCCAGGCCCTGGGTGAGGAGCACCCAATCAGAGTGGTGAATGCATTACAGGTACCATGCTGGGAGACAGGGAATGCTCTCTTCTGCTTCTGATGAGGCAATATATTTGTTGCTGTTGCACAAACACCTTGTGCTGCTTTCTTTGCTACTGAGAAGAAGTGATGTCTATGGAGCAGTTGCTACTTACTGTCTGTGGAGGTTCCAAACATTCATAGTCTCTTTAGTCTTGGCAGAGCAATAGAGGGTTTCAGAATTCAAGAGGATCTGATGATGGAGGATGAAGTGGATGGCAATGAGGAGACAAAGGGGCTTGTTCACATTGCAGGCTGTTGATTTGGGGTCTCAGAAGGCTGTGACCTTTGTGTTTTAGGCTGTGTAGCTTTGTGTTTTACTTTCTCCTCTTCTCCCTCATTTCAGCTGCCTTTGTCAATTTCCATATGGGTCAAAAAAGAAATAAAGCTCTGGAGAAGTTTGTGTGAAATTTACACAGGAAATTGCCCCAGCTGGACACTTCCCAATTGGAAGCTGTGAAGAATTATCACTCAGAATTAATAGCCATTTTCATGCAGGTTGTTCCTTACCAAAGCTCTGCTGTTCCGTATCTTGAATGGGAGACTCCCCTCCTCAGTCTTGATACTTGATGTTACTAGTTCACAAGCTGATTCTCACAGTTTGGTGAATGCATTTGCTTATCTCAGCTTTAGGAGTACAGGATATGAAATTCAGGTTTGGAGAAGTCATCTGTAGGAGAATATTGGACCAGCAGTGAGCTGGGAAAAGTTGATTTAAAACAGAATATTTACATCTCTGACATACAGTCTTGTGTTGTTTTATTGTTCTTTTTAGAATTAGTTTGAAAGGGTGCTATTAAAATTTTAGGTATAGCTACATAGACAGCTTAGACCAGCCCCGAATTTCTAAACTTGTATCCAGACTCTTGGAAAAAGTTAGGGCAAGTCACAAGAATCCTGACCTTTGCATGTGAATAGGAACCAGGTAGCACATCCTGAGCTCAAACTGGGAGAATGTTCCCTTAATCAGACTGTGTTTATGTGGAAAATGATCCTGAAGCTAAAACTTATTTAAGCAATCATTTTTTGAGAATGAGCATGTTGACCAAAGTTTTGTTTAGCCCAGTGTCTGTTTCTGAGGGTAACCAAAAAAAGAATGCCTACCTTACCTTTTGCTTCTGTATGGTTCTAGAGGTCTGCTAATTCCATCAGGTCTGTTTTGTTTCCAGCTTTATCTGAAACTAATTACTTCTCACTGCTGAGTTTAAGCTGGAATCTAAAACTGCAGTGGTTATATTCCTGCTCATTCCGCTCTTCACAGGCCTGAGAGGTGCCTGATGACAAAAGTCACCCCAGACATTTCCCTCTCTTAGGACAAATGAGTCATTTGCTGCCCATAAATTTTCCAGAGAATCTGCTGGAAGCATAGTGTGCTAATACCTGTGTATTAGCAGTGATCTTCAAGAACTTGGTATGAAGCAGTGGTTAAGTTGCCTAATAGACTTGGAGCCAATTTGTTTTGTTTTGTGTTGTTTTGTTTTGTTTAATGGGGAGCCTGGTTCTTGTTGTTGACAAAGACAGTTTATTGGTCTGACTTGGTATAGCAGTGTGGCAACCGAACAGAAATTTGTGCTCAAACAAGAAAAATACGGACAAGTATGTTCTCCTCCAATTTTTAATGAGTTTTCATAATCCAAGATCCTCTTTAGAAATGACAGGGCTGGAGGAGAGATCAGACAAAATGTATGGCTTCCAAACTGGTGGTATTAATTTAAGTACTGCCAGTGCTAGGAGAGGGTCCTGCAGTGGGTTTTGGTATTGAGTTGGAGGTGTTGCCTTACATCTCACCTTCTGTTTTTTCCCTTTGCAGACTTTGTGTGCATTAATTCGGGGTGTCCATCAGAAGAACAAATCCACTTCTGGGTTTGACATCATCAACATGCTTGTGGGTTTTGATAAGGCAGAGCTGTGTATGAAGGTGAGGCTCTGGCAATGTAGAGGAGCAGTTTGCACAGCAGCTGTGTTGCAAGGGCAGTGATTTGTAGACAGGTGTGTCTACCAGGCAGCAGCTTTGGGGGGAAGTACTTGAACCACTTACTAAAAATAGCTGTCCTGAAGTTCTGTACCTGACAGTAGCACAGACATTTGGGGTCCCTGGTTGGTTAATAATATAACAGAGCACTTTCTTTTCCTTTAGTTCCGCACTGTGCAGTCACTGTGGTTAAGAGACCTTAAAGCCAGAAAAACTGTCACAGGCAATTACTACCTAGTGTTGAACCTCACACCTTGTGCTTAATCTTTATCTGAGAGTCATACCCTGTGTTCTCACATTCCATCAGCACACATACTTTTTTAAACTTACTTGATGCTCTTCACTCTAAAGGTGTTGAGTTTGGGACATGACAAAGTAACCAGTGACAAAGCTGAATTCTTGTTGTATCTTTCATCTCTACAAGATTAGCAGTTTTTCTTCTCTATACAGATTGTAGTACATTTGGGGAAAACATTAAGTAGTAATTTGCTTATCAGATTTTTAATCATGATATATATGTATTGTTAACTGGAAGTGTGCTGCTGTATCTAGAGAAAACTCCTGGAAAATGATTGTGGTGTTATGCCAATAGTCATTAAACTGTAGTTAAGATAGTGTTGAGAAGCAATAGTATGAATATGGCCTGTGTAGAAGTAGTAATGGCTCAATTATTGATTCTGGAATAACATGACTTTCTATTGGTGCTCTTCTATTTGAATCTTCCAAAAAGCTTTTTGTAAGAAATGTTTTAAGTAATTTAAAATACTACTTTTAAGTAATGTGACTATTGTTCTGTAGAATCTGATGGAGAGCTTGGACTCCCTCCTCTGTGCAGAAGGTTCTGAAAGCCTCAAAAGCCTGTGTCTGAAGCTACTTCTCTGCTTGGTGACAGTAAGTACTTAACAGCTGTATAATAACTTAAGGGCTTATATGAGCCACATCTGAGGGATGGAACTGTCTCAAAACTTGAGCAGAATGCTGCAGTGTGAAGCTCAAGAAGGGGAAAGAAATTGTGGATGAGAGCTAGGGTTAGTCCAGAATACGCATGATGGCTCTAACCATGATGCCAACGCAGACTAGCAGATGCTTTTTGTCCTGTGAGATAGGTGCCAACTGGGGCTGAAGGGGAGAGGCAGGAGGAACTGTCAGTTGGATTCACAGGTGTGGGTTTTTTTAAGAAAAAAGATATTTAAGAAGTCTCAGATAAATGGAATAAGAGGGAAAAGGGTTGAGGAAAGACAGAAAGTGTGGAGTAGACCAGAGTGGTGAGGATGTGAAAAATGAGGAAGTTGTAATAAATGGCCACTCATCAGCTCTTGGAGATGGTCAACTATGAATTATTTTGACTGTGATAAGAGATAATTGGGGGGGGTCTTTACTTCCCTCTTGATGATGGAAAGGTTCTTAGTGGAGCATATGTGCCCTGTTTTTCATTCTCTGCCTCCTGTGTAGAGCCTGCAACAGCTGATGCCTGTTGTCATCCATGCAGCTGTGTAAAATACCAACGTGTGGAGGAACGGGGGAGCTCTTAGTGTGTGGGTGGTGCTTCTTGGCAGAGAGAGGGCTGGGAGGCAGGACAGATTTCTTTTACTTCATGTCTATCTCTGTTGCTAGTCACACCTTGATCTGCTAAGTGTGAGATTTTGGATAAATGTGTCCATCTGGGAGCAGAACTCTCCTGTTCCCAGTGTGTGCCAGAGGCAGCTTCAGCATTGGTGGAGGTTTCAGATGAGATTTTAAAACTTGTGTTTGTACTCAGGTGACAGATAACATTAGCCAGAACACCATCCTGGAGTATGTGATGATTAACAGCATATTTGAAGCTATTTTACAGGTAAGGGTTCTTCCTTCTACTGTGGGGGCTCTTCCATAGTGAGAACTTTCAGTAATGTGTTTGCTTTTCAGCTTTTTCAGTGCAGTGTAGTTCACTGGCACTGTTGTTGCTTCCATTCATAGCTCAGTCATGTATATGTATGTATTTTGTAATGCTCTCTCCCCTTTAGTCTGCTGGTTTTAGTCGCTACTGACTATTTAAAGTATTTTCACTTGAAACATTTATGTACAGTTAGAATCTGAACAGATTTCTGGGCTAATTTCATACAGAATTCCTGTATTGGAGAAACTTTTCAAAAGGTAGTGTGAATATATCAAGTTTTTTTCTGCCCTTGGATAAATTATACTTTTTTCAGTGGAGCTGAGCCTTGGAGAAGCCTAGAACACTTGCACAGGTAATGCTGGCGATTCACTGAGATACTGTCCAATGCTGTTGAGAAATATATTTGCCCTTTATGCCCTGAAAGCCTACGTACATCCTTTCTGTGATAAATAAGCTTCTCTGTGTGCAGAACTTCCTCGAGGCACTGACACTCCCTTCACCCTAAATATCCTCTTTCAGACAGGACATAATTTGCTCTTACACATACATTTCATGGCTCTCCTCTGTCTGAGTCACTGCAAGCTTCCTGAAGCAGGCCTGAACAGAACAGTGTGGTTGTTTATTCCAGATCCTGTCCAGCCCTCTCAGTCGCAGGGAACATGGGTATGATGCTGTTGTCCTTCTGGCCTTGCTGGTCAACTACAGAAAGTATGAGGTAGGTGTTCTGGGTAACAGAAACATCACTTCTCTCTACTTTATTAATTTAGAGTGGCCTCTGGATTATGAAGGCAGCACACAGTACAGTTTTTCACAGTGCACATGCTCCCTATGTTTGTCTCTGATGTATGTGTAAGATCAAATGTGTATGATATTCCTACAGCTTGTTCTGTGCCAGCATGAAAGAAACTACCTAGGGAATTTGAATTTCCTATGTGGAAATAGTCTGAGGAAGGTCCTTTTGGAAGAGTTACTGTTGTGCCAAACTACATGTCTGCCTCTGTGTGTGCGTGAGTGTGTGGTTATACATAATCTCCAAAGTAAAATGAGCTGTCAGTCATCCTGGGCTTCAGACTGAATTTGTGATTCAGATCCTGACTAGCTGACTGAAAGAGCACAGATCCCCAGAAGAGATGGTGAAGCTGTGACCAAAGAATGAACTGAAACATCACAGCTAGTATTTCCAAGAGAAGTCTTTCTCTTTCTCTTTGATGGATTCCTCTTTGAGGAACTTTATTCATCATCCTCTTTATGGCATACTCCCATTTTTTTCGGTTATTCATCAGCTTGAAAAAGAAACATTTTGAGTATCAGAACAACACCTAATGTTGGCTTTTCTTTGTATGAGGCATGATGCTTTAATGATCAGGGGTTTTTTTTCTTCATAAATAGGAATATCTTAATATACTTCAGTAGGCAGAAAATAAGAAAGTTCTGGAATACCCCCTCTTCAACAGAATTACTAGGAGGGAGCAGGTTTCAAAACCTACCTGGTTTTATAATAGGTCTTGTTCTGAATTATGAATAGACCTAGAGAATATGCAAGGACAGGAACTACACTTGGTGTCAGAGTAATGCCTGTCAATTTCTCATTCCTGTCAATGATGTCAGAATCATGAATTGCAGATTCTGTTCAGCTTTCTGTGCTGTGGTAGCATGGAACAGGAACATGGAGTTTGATTTCAGTATATGGCTATGATGGAAAACTGTTGGGAATTATGTAAGTAGGGTTGCTTATGAGGGCAGACTGGGAAGACCACGGGTCTTACTGCAACATTCAGACAAACAGTGGAGAGCTATGTAATCCCATCCCTGAGGTATGGATCCCTGTGGACTGTACTTTATGTCCTTAGTGAGGTAGAATGCTGTGAGTGCATGAGACTTGTCCTTGGCTCTTTGCAGTGGCTTTCTGGGGAGTATCAAGTTGGGGTCGAGTGTTTTGGAGAGCACTGCCCAAGAATTCTTGAAACTGGGCACTCAAAGGAAGTTGTGCTGAGGTTTGAAAAGTGCAATCCATACAATCCAACTGAAACAGACGTGTAGCAAGGGGAACTTCAGCTTGAGCAGCTCCTCTGGCAAGGCTGACAGCTACTCCCACAAAGGTTTTATGTGACAACTGCCCACAGTGCTCTTTGTAGCAGTGCTACAAGCCAAGCCTGTAGTAATGCAGCCATAAACTTTGTCCTTGAGTAGCTGCTTTCTTTTCTTGTTCTTTGGCCCTTAGCACCAATATGGTGGTTGTCTGGTTGTCAGTGAATTGTAGCACACTTTTGTGCCTCAGGTGCTCTGGAATTTTCTTTTTAGTTAACTGTGGCGCAGCTGAAAGGTTCTCTTTCGGTCTCAGCTTCATTGGTTGCTAAGTTGTGTTTCCAGCTGCTTAAGAAAATCTAATAGGGCTCAAAATCCATTAGCTGACTATGATTTTGTGTCTGTTTTTAGTGTAAATACCAGTGTGTTTTGCGTCAGGATGTTCTTTCATATTTTTGGGACGTGAATTTTGTAATCTCTCAAATTCTGTGGAGAGTATCTCTCCATGTTGTCGTTACCAGTGTTGCTGAGATCTTGGCTTGCTTATTAACTTCTGTTCTAGGGATTTACATGTCCTTACTTGGAACATTTAAAGGGATGTCCCTGATTGATATCCTAATAATTTTTAGAAGTGTTCCAATTATATACTTATTCAAGCCTTCAGCTTTATTTTATGCCTTTTTTTTAGTACTAGTCCTGATTTCGGAGAAAATACTTTTGCATTGATACTATGAGAAAGAAAATGCTGTGAGAAAAAGTATTTATGTGATCACTTTCCCAGTGTTTTAAGGAATGGCTGATAGGGTAGCAAGTTAAAACATAAAATCAGGTAGTGACTTTTGAATACTTACTCTTTGATAACATTTAGGCAGAAGTTTATTTGCCTCACGTTCAACCTGCTGGAATTGCATATTGTGTCTTTTCTTAGACAGAGCTGAAAGAAGTTAGTTAAAATGTCTGGTTTTCCCTTTGTGTGCTTGTCTGGTGGCACAGAGTGTATCCAACAGCCCTTCTTGTCCAGTTTTGTGCACTTGCCTCTCCTTGATACAGATAACTGGAGGTGCTGAAGAGGTACATCTTTGGAGAATCAGAAGGTTCATGTGTTTTTCTTTTTTTTTTAATTTTTTTCTGAGATCTTGCATAACTCAAATTATTTTTTAAGAAAAATCTCTTTAACAAAAAAAGTAATTATTCAAGCTCCAATTCCCTGCAAAATGACCTCCCTGCAGATGAGACTTTTCTTCTGTGTCTTGATTCAAAATCAACTTTTTTAGTTTTGCACTGACACATATAAACCAGGAAGAATGTGCATTGCTAATCTAAAATGCTTCCTAATTATTAGCATTTGTCTTTATAGATGGAGCCTGTGTGCTTTCTTCAGCTAAGTTCAAGGCATTTGTATTCTCCAGAGACTTGCAGCTCTTAGTGGTGTAAACAAAGTGTTGATCTCTAACCCAGCAGCAGATGAGTCTATAAGGTTGTCCTGCCTTCCTGGGTGCTGCTTTAAGCAATCTTTGCAAGGTGTTGCAGAAGGGAGATAGCAGAGCACTAATGCTCCATCCCAGCTTCACTGCCTGTTCCTGCTGCAGAACTGCGTGTGTGTCACAGATAAGAGGCTTGCAGGACAGCTGCTCCACTTTCCAGACAGACAGATGAGCTGGTGGAGGGACAGAAACTCCCTCTCCTCCCAATAAAATCAGGAGACTGCCTGGCTGAGCCAGTAAGGAGGTGTCCCAGGCATAGCAGTCCTAGCACGTGCTGTGACTCCTGCTCCTGTGTGTATATTCTGTTTTATGGGACAGGATTCTTCCCAGGTGGTTGGGTAAACTGGGAAACATAATAGTGGGGTTTTTTCCCCCCAAGGCTGAACTTAAAACAATTTTTCTTTCTTCCTTCTCCCCCCACCCTGAGCAGTCAGTGAATCCCTACATTGTGAAGCTCTCCATTGTGGATGATGAGGCCACGCTCAATGTGAGTACTTGGCTTGATTCCTCTGTGCTGCTGAGGATGCTCTCTCATGTGGGGTGTGGGGTAATGAATGCAAGCATGTGTATGGTAGAAATCAGGTCTCGGAACAGTGCTGCTCTAAGGAACACCAGTACAGTGGTTGTTCAGCCCTAACTGTGCTCTTGCAATAGCTTAGGCAGCTCATGATTTGGACAGTTTGATCACCAGTTAAATGGTGGGAGTGGTCAAAAAGCTAGGTAGCAAGGAACATGCTGAAGTTGATCTATTATGCATTCATTAACTATCTGTACACTGTTTGCTGTCATGTGCCGAAGAGGCACAGGATGGTTTATGCCAAAGGGGATCTCATTTCCAGTGCTGTGTCACTTGATTTTACCAGTCCACAAGGCAGTTCTTGTAACTCAGTGGAAGCTTGTATCTGAGTCGAGAGTCCTGCAACATATTTTGGGTTGTAGCCCTGTCCCGAGTTTTTTATCCAGGCCTGGATAAAATTGACAGCAGACTGAGTTATGTAAGTTCTGGACTTGGAAGCTGTTCTTTAGGCATGAAGTAAAAAGCAAGCTCCATGCTAAATAAAGGGTGAGAACTGTTATTCTGACTTAATTAAATTGGCTTGACAGAAAGGATGTTTAGTAGTTTTGTAATGGCAGAGGCTGTTTGCAAGAAGTCAACAGTTATTAGTGTCTATGACTCTTGTTTTGAATTTTTGGATGTCCTTCCTCTGACACCAACTTCCTTCTAAATTTCTTGATGCTTTACTGAGGCTTCTTGAGTGAGAACTCTATCTGGAGGTCCACGGAGAGTAAATGTTCTCTGTTGAACTTAGTAATTAGATAAGTAGGTTTAAATTTTGTTGTCTGGGTTTTTGTATTATGATGTTGTTGTATCACAGCACGTCTTAATAGTTCAAAAAGCTTCAAGGGAAATTCTGCATAGCATGCTAGGTTATCTTGGGGGGTGGCAGCACTGCTATGTGTGTTCAGTGTGTGATTTTCTCCCTTGAGATGTTAATGTGAAGTGTTTTTTAACGCTTTTTTTTTCAGGGAATGGGACTTGTAATTGCCCAGGCTTTATCGGAATATAACAGGTAAAACATGATTGTGTCTTGTTTATCAATACACGATAGTTGCTGTACATTTTCACAAACTTTTTTGTTTTTTCTTTGTGTTAAAGCACTTGTTTATCACCTAACAGCCTTGATGCACCTGGAGAGGCAGGGAATAGTCTTATGCTTTGAGGTACTTTGGTTCAGTTGATGCTGTCATTGCAAGTCTCAATGCATCTGTACCAGCTGGGCTGGTGTGCTTCAGGAGAGATCTTGCTGTAGGGGAAGATATCCATTGTATGTTTTTACTGTCACGGATTTTACCTCTATATGAACTTTGCGTAGAATCTTAGTCACAAGTGAAAAGATAATTACTTGCTGAGAACTTTTCTGTTAAAAAATTGATTTAACTGAAACACTATCTAAAACAAACAAACAAATGTAACCAGGGCTGTCCACATGCCAGATCAGAGATGATTAGGGGATGTAAACTCTTGCAAATGGTGGAAAGCAGTAACTGCTGCTGAAGAAAGAGCCAGGAAGTCAGCAGAAAGGGTAGCATATTCTTAGCCTCTGCTTCATAACAGCAGCATAAAACATGTAAGTTTTCTTAAGAGGAAAGTGCCTTAGAAAAATTTGGAAACTTGCAACAATTTCACCTGAGAAACTCAAGATTTTTTTTTTTTGGTGCAGTAGGATTCTCAAAATATCCAGAAAAATGTTTTTGTTCTTTTGAAAGTCTGCTGTGATAGTTATGCAGGTGACTTGCAAGATCAGCAAATCATGTAGATGTATTTAACAGAATAAATGATTAGAGTAAAGCAGAAAAAAACTTCACCCACCCAACTTCCTTCATTCTGACAAAAGCTGTATCAGATCATGGCGTGTTTTGCTTAGCTCGTTCCTTCCCTCTTTCCCAAGAATTTAGAGTTGCTTTCTTTGCATGTTACATTGTGTGTGATCAGATTCCTGTGTGACAGACAAAAAAAATGGTCATGTGAGCTTTGCTAATCCCTTTAAGTGCCAGATAAAGCAGTGTAGCTTAAATCTGAGGTACCCAGCCTATTTGTTGACTTCACCTGCTCTAGTTTCAGTCTCTTCACTTGCTCCGGGAAAGTGGGATCAGGCAAGACCAAGCCATGAACCATAATGGTCTGTGTGGTTTCTGCTGGCCGTAGGGTGACCAACTCTGATTTCATCTGTAGCAGATGATGGTTGAAATGAAACTGTTCTGTGGTTACTGACTCTGTGTGCTCATGTGGTCTATTACTGTTTGTCCAGTGCAGGACAAAATTTCCTAAGTCACTCGATCCCTTTCCTTCAGTGTTAGCCCAAACTGCTCGTGTCTTCTGTAACAGCACAATCATTGCTCAGGTTTCACATCGTTCAGCAGCCCCACTTCAACTCTACACAATTTACAAATATTTTAATACCCTTTGTCTCTTCTTCTGTGAGCTCTTGAAAAGGGCTGTTGAGTGTTGAAGTTTCCTCCATCTTATATTCTTATCAAATAAGACTAGCTCATAGGGATTTAGGTGAAGTAACCCTAGTTCCATTTCTAACCCTGAAACTTCATCCTGTTTCTTTTTTTTTGTTCAGGCAATACAAAGATAAGGAAGAGGAGCATCAGACTGGTTTCTTCTCAGCCCTAACTAACATGGTAAGCAATGAACTGGTGTTTTTCTATTCTTAAAAAGGTGCATTCATGCAAGTTCAGCAGGAGGGTGTTTCTAAAAAGCCTGAGTTTGGATTGTGGATTCTGGAGGCAGAGATGGATTGAGTGAATCAACACTAAATACAACTAAAATGGTTGTATTCTGAAGAGTGCGTTGTCTGGCTGGGAAAACTCTTTCAAAGGACAAGATCTCTATTCTTGTGTTGATAGCTGAAATTCTTTTCCTGCATTGTCTTTGCTCTAGTTGATTTTATTTTAAAAATCACCTTATTTTAAACCTAATTTTTAAAAAAAATTCTTAATCCTTTTAAACAGCTACGTATTTTTAAAAGCTAGTTACTATTCTGGTGATGTGGCCTAAAACATAGTGGCACATAATCTGGTCTGTCACTAGTCTTTGAGGTTCTCTTTCTTTGCTGTTTTGTTTCTCAAGCCTGGATGTACTTTAGCAATGGAGTAAAGCTTGGATTCTGCAGTGGGCACAGCCTGCATTTTTGGACGGCTACCCTTCAAAAACGATTGTGAATTTCTTCCTTGTAAAGAGAATCCAGTGTTCCCCTTGTTCAGTTTGGCTTTGCTTTAGTCTGAGATTTAATTGTCTTCTGAGATCTAGCTGACAGAAAAATTTCCTGTAAGTAAGGATAGTTCAGTGTTGACAGCTGTCTGTCAGGAGTGACTTGTGTAAAACTGCGGCCACCCTGGGGCAAGCAGATAGGAAATGATCCCTATGTTACAGAATGGCAAACTAATCCAGGCTGAGATTCAAGATCCGGTCTTTTTTTTTTTTTTTTTCCCCCTTTTTTTGTGATTTGAAAAGTGAAGCATTGGTCAGTGACAGTACAGCAAAATAAAGTGTGTCTGTATCTGTGTGTTGTCTCTTGCTGTCTAATAGCTTTCCCAAATTCCTGCTGTGCAATGCTCTCTCTTTCCATAGGTGGGCAGCATGTTCATAGCAGATGCTGATGAGAAGATCTCTGTCCAGTAAGTGCACAGCTGTTATTTACACAATGAACTGGCTGGAACGATTCGCTCCGTCATGGAGCTGTTGAATGTCACAAAGCAAACTAGAGGAGCAGGTTCTCCTGTCACTAAAATGCTACCACACCCCTGCAAACTGTGGATTTGCCCTTCCGTGAGAAGGGTACAGCAGGAGGAGACGCAGCTGAATTGCTTGTAATGAAGTCTGTAAAAAAAACTCCAGTGGTTTTTATGAAGCATTTATAACGTGTAATAGGTGTGTCAGAGGTGGCACGTGGGAAACGATGGTTCCTGCACTCTGGCTGCCACAAAAATATTTTCTAAATCCAGGGGGCAGTTGATAAATATGAGGGATTTTAGTGTCTTTGGGACCCTCTGCTCTTAAAAGAGAGGACTTTAAATGGAAAACACTGAGCAACTAGGGAAACCTTCAGTGGGAAGGCAACAAAGACTATAGTTGAGCTCTAAAAATAGCTATTTTTATGGATTGCTCCTACTAGTACTATTGTTAGTACTACTAATAGTTGGAAGAACAACTGGATTGCAGAGGCGGAGTTTTCCATAGTTGAAAAAAAAGTTTTCTTTTTTCAGAGAGGCCATGCTTCTGAAAACTTGGCTCCTGGTATTCTGATCACTAACTGTGCCTTTGTCTGTATCCTTTCCACAGAACAAATGAAGCAATCCTTCTGGCCCTCTATGAAGCTGTTCACTTAAACCGGAATTTCATCACAGTTCTGGCACAAGTGAGTTTCAGTGGAATGTTTCCCCATTTCTTTGTAGTGGATGTCTTTGAAATCAGAGAGCCAGAAATGGAATCGGTGAAAAGATGTTTTCTTTTTTTTTCCCCCGCTTGTGTACTTGCCGTAGGATCAGCATGAAAGATCAGAAGCTGGCCAGGGCCTGGGAAGAATTTTATGATATACTTCCTGCTTTGACAGTAAATGAGTAGAGTTTTGAGGTCACAGTTCATGTTGGAATGATTCATTCCACTCTCTGTCCAGTAAGTGCACAGAGCCACTGATTGGAAAGGGCTGTGTGGAGTGCCTCCTGTGCCCTATTGATACTGCACTTAGGGGGAGGATGGAGTGAGCAAACTGGTTGCTGTAGCTCTCAGAGCAAATCACAGTTTTGGTAAGTTAGGGTTGAGAGAAAGAGGCTGATTCAGCTCCCAAATTGGATGAATTGTCCTGTATGGGTGAGCGTGGACTGCAGGTTGTTGTCTGTTTGGGTATTCTTCACTTAGGGACTAATTAACACGTGAGAGTTGTTGTTTCAAATACTATTTTGTGTTCAGACTTCCTTGGAGAGCCCAGCCCGTTTGTCATGGGAACCAGTTGTTGGAGCATAGCACTTGTCCTTGGGCTTTTTATGGTGGAGAAACAGCCTTCTGAGAGGCAGTGGGCTGCTCTGATCAGAAATCTCTGGATGCTTTTCTAAACACTCTGTGAGTTTGCAGAGGTGGTTGCTGCTGGGAGGCAGATAATGAGCCTGTCTGATCCAGTGATTGTGCTGAAAGGGTAGCCTGATGTGTTTAGGAAAACCTTCAAGTTCAGGCTTTTAATTTTAGTTTGTAGGTACTGCTTGTAATCTGTGAGAAAAACAACATCAGCAAAACAGTTAACGCCTTTCCCCAGTTAATTCAGGTCCCCAGAGTGCAGCCATACATCACAGGCTAGACACTTGGCATGACAGAGGAGACCTTTGACGACTCCTGACAGTGGTGATGGAAGAGGTCTGATAAGCAGATCTACAGCCTCTGAAGAAAGCTTCTGTTTCACAGGTGGTTAATTTGCTGAGGTTCCCTGCTTGTCTTTTCCCAGGTTATTCATTTCTACCACTTCTGAGAGATTTCTGCTCTTTCAGTTCTGTGTAATACCAACTCAGGCCTTTCTGTGGTCAAGATATTCTTGAGGGAAGAGAGTCATTTGGCAGGGAAGAGAGCAGAGCAGAAAAAGATCAGCTAGAGTAAAAGCTCTTAAAAATAAAAGGATAAACTAGTTATTTGTGAAAGTGGTAGTTGAAGCAGCCACTCATCAGTGGGTTGAATTGGAGGACTGATATTCTTGGGTGGATTGTCTGTAATCCTTCATTTAAGAGAGGGCAAGGTAGGTCATGTCATGTTGAAATAACCTCATAAAAGCTGATGAATGCTCTTGCCTAAGCTGGTGTCCATTGCTTGGCGCTGCATGAATGGCTCCCTGCTGCTGTGTGGCACATGGGAAGAGCAGAGCTTCAGTTGTGTGGATATCTGAAGCATTGTGTGTGCTCACCAGCTGTGGGTGCTCAGGTTTGCTGCTGGGTGGCACTCTTGTCTCTTGACTGCCAGTTTTACTGTTCTGGAGAAAGAAGGTAAGCCCTCAAAACCTGTGGAAGGAAACCTGGCTTATGTAAGACTTCCAGTGAAAAATTGTATTTTAAAGTTTAAGATGGTAGCTGTAGAGATGTAAATTGTCTTTGAGTCGTAGTATATGTGTCTGTGCTTCCCATAAAATACATGCTTTTATAGTTGCTCATAAAATGAGACATTCAAAGGCAGTGTGGAGGATATCCGCTTGTGAAAAATCCTGTGGAACTAACATCAAATCAGCAGTTCTGTATCTTTCTTTTATTTTGAAATTGTGATGATATATTAAGGCAGATGATACATTTATGTAAAACTTGCCCTATGAAATGGACACTTTGCTTGGCAGCCAGACTCAAAAATAGCATGGCAGATTGCCTACGCTCTCACTAGTGTGGCTAGGTCTGGAAGCTTGCAAAGAGTGAAGTCAAAGCAGTAATTAGGCAGGCATCTATTAGCCAAGATGAAATGGGGAGAGTAACTGGCTGATGGAAGCTGAGAGGATCGATAATGATAGTATTATTTATGTTATGCACTGTTTTCCTGCAGTGCCTGGGCTTTACAGTGAGACAGGAAAGTAATAAATTGCCATCATCTTTGGATATGAACAGGTGGGGGGTAGGAATGAGGAGAATTTGCTTTTAGAAAGAGAAGTGAAAGGATCTTGGAGGAAGACTTCAAATACTCATCCTTGGGTTGTTTTAGGGGAAATTAGAAGCTATTAACATTGTAGGTTTTTGCAAACCTTCTCCTATTCTCCATTAGGAAGAAGCATTTTTTCTGTCTGCTGGGGAGAGCCACCACTTTCTGATGTATTTTTGTGTTTTGTGGAGTAGAGAAATTGATGTACAGTTTAATCGTTAGACATCCAAGGTCAGGAACCATGGCCTGGCTCTTTGGAGGAGAGATTGAAGTTTCTTGTGACTTCTTTAGTCATGTCTATTGTGCAAGAGCATGGAACAGTACAAGTAGTGGTCTGTGCCTGGGGAAGCAGTTAACCTGTGCATTTGTGTTCTGTCTCAGAGCCATCCTGAAATGGGCCTGATGACAACACCAACGAGCCCAATTCCAACAACACCTGTCACTCCACTTGGAACCACCCCGCCTTCTTCAGATGGTAAGAAATGTAATTTCTTAATTTTCCTGAGGAAAAATAGTTCAAAACTGTAAAATAACTAGCAAACTATTTTCTGAAGATTGCAACTAATGAGACCTGTCTGGAGCAGATGTAACTTGGTGGTCTTTTCCTGGAGTGACTTGCCTTACTGAACATGAGCAAGATTCTATGACTCAAATTTATTTTTATTTTGCCTTGTGTGTTGCACAATGAAATTATGCTGATACTACTTCTCAAGACAGTACTGCCCCAATATCTGCATAAAGGTACGCCCAGCCCGTTAGTTATTCTATGTAGGCTTTTACTTATGAATATTTCTAGTGTCAGGTCCTTTGCCTGGGATTATTTGTCATTGGAACAGATTTACAGAGAATCGCTGTGGATTCCTGCTTGTCACTAATGCACTTGGTCTCAGCTTTGAATTAATTGGGATTTAAATTCAGTCTGGGTGTGGAAGTATTCCTCCCTCTTATTATTGCCTTTTCTTTGATAGGCTTTGTAAAGGACTGCTTACCCTGAGATATTTCTTCTAAATGCAATGTTATGTGTCCACATAAATATGCTTTGAAATAATTTAAAATAAAACCCTTTCATTTTAAGGTATGGATAGATATAGCCTAGTTTAAGAGAAGAAATGAAATGGCTGTTTTCACATACTTTAATAGCATCTGAGCTGAGGAGTGCTTAATGAAGGAACAGAGTCAATTTGAATAGAGCACAGTTTGAAAATATTTCTGGGGAAAAGCAGCCTGGGTTACTCAGTTATATCAGCTATTCAGGTCATTTGATACCCTAGTTAAGGATGATCCTCCTCATGGATGAATTCTATCTGGTTGCCATGGATAACAAAAGCTTCAGATAAAAAGTCCCCCATGTCTCAAGTCTCTGTGTGTGTATAGCATAAAATGTGGAGGGATGGGCATTTTGTGGGTTTCTGTTCAACTTATCATTTCAAATGTATCCACCCCCACACCATATTATACAACTGACAGAGTTTGTGCTTACCTACATCTACAGCTTGCTTGCACTTTTTTTTCTTTTTTTTTTTTTTTATTTACCACAAGACAAAACAAAATCAAAACAAAGCGTCCATCCTGCTTTCAGCTGAGGCAGTGGTCTTGTGAAGTTTAAGGCTTCTTGTGGCTTGTAAGGTTACTAAATTTAAGAAGAGGATCTGATCTTAATGTGCAGCAATTGCATTGGGAAGCTTGCTTTATATTTCTCTGCTGTCAGCTTACTGATCCCTACTCTGTGATTGGTTTGGGTTTTTTTTGTGGCCCTTGGCTTGGTTTACTTTGGTGGTGCTTGAGTACTAGTGTTTTAAAGATATGTCAGAATTTTCCTTATTTACTAAGGTCTTGCAACTCAGCTGTAAAATTTGCCCATGGCTGCCAGTTAGCAAGAGACTTTTTTGCTTTGGAATGTGAAGATTGCTTTCTTTTTCTTGCATTAAAAAATGTGTAGTTGAACTGTTTTCAAGTTACAGTAACATGTAGAAGTCCATCTATGAGTTTCAGGTGCTTTTCTTTTATGCTGTCTGGAGTAAAAAAGTGGGTTCATATTCTGGCTTGAAATTTCTTTGGCTGTTAACCTATAGTGTGAATTAAGACCTTGTAAAGTTTCAAAATGTGTGTTAAAAAAGATCTGTATCATGAACCAGGATAAGCAGTGATGTGTTCTTCAGAGTGACTTCTTCCTTTTTTTTTTCTTTTTTTTTCAGAAATGAGGCTTTTGCTAGAAACTGTTTATCCATAATATGTAAATCAAGTGTGCCTGTCACCATAGTTATCTAAATGTCAGTTTGCTTACTGTTGTTAAATATTCACTACGTTCATTGTAACAGCTCAAGAAGGATCCACTGGGGATATAAATACATTTTCCAGACTTTTAGCTAAATCTTTGAGCTATTCATAATATTGGGAGTGAAAAAGCTTCCAGTCTCATTGCACAGACTTTGCCAACAGACCTGGTACATTAGCAACGTCAGGAGCCCCAGGTCTTCAAGACTGAATGAACTAAACCAGCTCACGCTTGGGGATGTGCAGCCTTTATAGCCTAAAAGCCTCATTATGATTTTTTTGTGTGATTCAAACAGTGGAGTCACATTGATCTGTTTGACCTGTTGTTTCCAAGGGCTACAGTTTTGTATTGAAGGTGATTGTATAATCCTGAGTTCCACGAGAACCTCTTCTTCTTTCTGGCCCTCTCAGTGCATGGTTTAAAGTCCTGTATTTTACTGTTGGCTTGTTTCCTTCATCCTTCTGTGCCTCTCCTTGCCCCAGGTGAAGCCTTGCTTGCCTCATTACAGGGTTGAGATACAAGCCTTGAATTGTGAAAGTTGTTTTATATTAAAGCAGACTTTTCTTTGGACCAAAATATGATCGTGTACAGGATCAAATTACTTCCCCTCAGAGCCCCCAACCTAGTCATCCAACAATCAGATGTAATTCCTCACTTCTTACAAGGTCCAATCTCATGATAAATTCGTTTTTCTTTCCTCAACAGTGAGAAAAGCCTTGAGCATTCCTGAGGATGGACAGAAAAGAGATGATGTAGTACTTAAGATGTGTGTACTAGTGGTCTGCAGATCTGTTTCCAGTGTAAAGGGAGCCCTGTCTTAGGCTGTGTTTGTAGCATGAGAGGAGAGAGACTTTGGTCAATGGTAATTCAAGCCATCTATGACCTCCTGAGTGTGAGAACCTGTGAGTCTGACCCCCTAGGCATCCAAAACAGTAATGTTATTGGCATGTCAGGACAATTGCATAGAGCTGGAAAAGATCTCCTTGACTCTTGAGCTTAGTGCCGTGTGCTTGCAGGCATATCATCATAGAATGCCTTGAATTTATCAAGCTCTGACTAAATCTGTTTAATTTGTTTCCCAATAATTTCTGTTGGGGGGCAGTTTCAGCATTTCATTCCTTGGTTAGAAATATTCAACTTTGCAACCTGCATTTCTTGTCAATTCATACCCATTTATCATGCAGTTAACCCTCCCTTGAAACAAAGATGGCTCTTTTTTACGTGTTGGTTTAGTCACCTGGGTGTTTTGCTGTCTTACAAGAAACGTACTCTGTTCTTCTGATCAACATACTAGCCTGTCTTTAAACTTGTTCAGGTTTAAGTTCATCCTCTTTGAACATGGCTTCTGCATAATTATGCACAGTGTTTGAGGCAAGGCCTCACGAGCACCTTGTGCAGGGCATTACAGTGTTTGTGCCTCTGCTGGAAGTGCATTTCTGGATATATGTTGTAGAACTGCACTCTTGAGCCCTTCAAGTTGGTAGCTTGTCATCTCGTGATCTGATCATGGTATTTTGTTTGCAGCTGATGAGCTCTCTTCTTGCCATGGAAATAAATCCCCGAATTCCTGACCCTATGGCTTGCATTGTTTAATTTCATCTTGTATTTTTTATTTGTCCTTGTTTTTATCCCATTCTTTGTGTGCAGTCTGATACTCCCCTGTGTTTATATATCCCAACTTTCTGCCATTAGCAGGTTTGTTAGCAAGTAACTATTTCTTATGTCCAGGTCATACAGAAAAAAAGAGAACTATTCTCTAAACTGATGCCTACGGAACTCAAGCAGTAATTTTTTCTCAGAGCAGCAATTTCTCCAATTGTATCTTATTTGACGGATCTTTGATGTACATTAAATTTCTTGATGGGTTCCCACCTATTTCCTTCACTTTTAATTTTTTTATACATAACTGTATTAGGTGCTTTACTGAAGTGATTCTAGGCTAGCTCCATCAGCTTGGGGATTTTTTTTGTCTGAGCTACCTTATCTTAAATGGTATCAGACTTATCTGGCAGGATCTGCGGGTAAATGCATGATGGATGCTTCCCACTGATCTTTCTCCTCTCTTTCAATATTTCTTGTAAAGCTTTCCAAATGGAAAGGCAGAGAATGGCCCTTTAGGACAGCTCAGGCTCAGTCATCAGTAAAAACGTGGCTCAGTCACATGATAGAGGCTTGACAGCTCATAAACTCAGTGCTTCAGATGGTGCATGGGGAATGGGGAATGAGCGAGGAGGCACATTGTGCAATTAGCTGAGGAAATGAGATAGCTTCTTGTAAAGTCTAAGGCAGATGATGTCCACTGTTAAGGTGTCAAAAGTACAGCTGGTGTCCTAGAGAAATGCCAATGAACTGCTGCGGGTATGGAAAGTACATTTCTGCTCCCTGCTGGGTTGTGATGTATCTAGCACAAGCTGTGACTGTTTTTGCTTCTTGGTTTTTATAAAGCTTCTGTTTCTGTCTTCCTTTTCTATTACTTCGGTCGTGCAGTAATTGTTACATTATGTCTTGTGTGTTGCTTCTGCAAGAGAGACTGTTGTTGAGAGGGAAGAATGGAATTGACACAGACCTTTTGTAACTAAAATTTCAAAATTGCTGAAACAGAGAAGGGCCTTTGCTTAGCATGTCTCTTTTCAAATTGAGAATGGTGTGAATCTTATCTGTGTTGCTTGTAAGAATTAATTGGATATCAGTGCACATATCCAGAGCTCCCTAGGTTGGGAATGTTGACGAGTGCTAAAACTGTGGGCTCATTTCCCTGGTAGGAGGAGCAGGGGTAGGACAGAGAATGATACCCCACTTTGTGGGGTACCACAGCCTGTGCTTAGAGCAGGAGAATTGGTCTCTGAGGGAGTGGTACTAGTCTTCATAACAAAATCTTTCCTGGGTGGTCATGGAGGAGGAGGAGGAGGTCAGGTGCCCCTGCAAGTAGGCTGATCCTACCCTAGACCTGTGAGTCTGTGTCTTAGTTCTCTGTATAGTTATTTATTGTATTTGTGTAGGATAAATGTGTCTTATCTGCTTTGTTCCAGTTATAAGCTCTGCAGAGCTGCCTTTGGATGCTGATGTGCAAACTAGCAACCTGCTGATAACCTTCTTGAAGTACAGCTCGATTGTGATGCAGGACACAAAAGGTAGGTGAATTCTGTGGACACAGCAGTGTTTCTGAAGTGAGGAGGGCACAAGAACATGTCTAGTGACTCCAGAAATAGAAGTGGAGTCTCTTTAAAAGATTGAAGATTTCACCTTTTGAAAGAATTAAGTGATTTCTTATTGTGAGATAAGACTTATGAAAGTTGGAGAGACTTAATGCTGGCAGGAGAGATGTCAGATATGGAAAGAATGTAATAATAAATGATAATACCTAATAACCAAGCCTGTCTATATGCCAAAGGTATGAGTATATTTGATTCACAACTATCTGTCAGAGAGGGGAAGTCTGAGACCAGAGAACTGTATTTTTAAGAACATTTAGAAACTGACACAGGGGGCAAAGCTCAGCATTAGAAGGAAAGACTTCCTTTGTCCTTTGGTTAAACAGGCAGCTCTGTAATTTTAAATAGGACAGCAGTAACTTAGACTGCACTGGCAGTAATTTGCTTGAGAAAGTATCTTTCCGTGTTGTGCTTTTTGTTTCTCCTGTAGTTGTGTGGGGGTTAATTTTAGCTTGCTGGAGTTGAAGTATTGCTTAATCTCCTGCTCAGGGTACCCAAGGGTGCTGTTTTGTCCAGTGGCTATATGGGCAGGACCATAGTGTGAACATAACAAGTGAGCTTTGCACCATATTTCAGCCTATTACCGACTTCCACTGTTAGGTTAGATATAACAACAGAAATATGAAGATGTCTGGAGAGCTATGATACATCAATTACTGAACTTCATGAATGCTTAGCATTGAATGAGAGCAGGCAGTTTCCTTTTACCTACTAGCTTGCAATGAAATTGTATTTGGCTGTCTTGCTCTTGTTCAGTAGGCAAGCTAGTTGAAGAAAAAGTAATAATTGAAATTAGGGCCAAAAGGAACTTCATGAAAGTATCTAGTGCACCCCTATCTGATTTTGGCTGGGACAGAGTTCATTTTCTTCTTAGTATCTTGTAGAGTGCTTTGATTTTGGATTCAGTGTGAGCATGATGTTGATAACACACTGATATTTTGGCTCTGGCTAAGTAGCGCTAACCCTACGTCAAGGACTTTTCAGTATCTTTTGCTCTGCCAGTGAGGAGGTGCACAAAAAGCAGGAGGGAGTGTGGCCAGGATAGGTGACCTGAACTGGCCAAAGGGATATTCCACACCACAGAATGTCACGCCCAGTATATGAACTGGGGGAGTTACCCAGAAGGGGACAATTGCTGTTTGGGGATGGGATGGGATGGGCAGCAGGCAGTGCGCAATTCTATCGTGGACTGTATTGTGCATCACTCCTTTCTCTTCGGTTCTGTTACCCTCTCTCACTCTGCTGATGATTATTATGATTATCGTGATTATGATGATGAGGTTTCAGTCATTAAATTGTTCTTATCTCAACCCACACGATTTATTCCCAATTCTTCTCCCCACTGTGGAGAGAGGAGAAGCATTGTGAGTGAGTGAGCAGCTGCGTGGTACTTATTTGCTGTCTGGGCTTAAACCACAACTCCTTGGAACCAAGGCAGAATCAGGTTACCTGTATCTTTTCTCAAGGGTATCACTGACAGGTTGGATGAAGACACTGTGATAGTGGAGCACCATTTTCAGACTATCCATTCCAGGTTTAACTATCCTTATTGTGAGAAAAGTTTGTGTGCTTCCTAAATTCTTTGTTGTAATTTAAATTAATTACTAGTTATCTTCTCCAAGTTAGATATTGAGAATGGATTATTTATTTTTTCTTTGTGTCAGCCCTTACGTATTTGAAGTCTGCTTTCATGTTTCCTCTTCCTTTTGTCTTTTGAACTAAACCACATCAATTTTGGCTCAGTCATTTTAATAGATCGTGCACATGAGGAGGGCTTACCAGCTCTCTAATCATTCTCATTTGCTTTTCTCAGGGTCTGTCTTGCTGAGCCAAGTCTCTGATGGAACAATTTTATGTTTTTCAATTTAACTTTGGCACTTATTAGTCACTGTATTGTGGAAAGTCTGCACAGGGCCTTGGGAACTGGTGCACTGGATTAGTTTCAGATAGAGTGAAACCTGATAGAGGGGATTCCTTACTAAACAAGCCAGTGAGAGATGAATTTATTGTGTTATGGGACAGGAGCTGATGTTTTTTTCTTTCTTTACTTCGGTTCTAGTGTGTATAAGGTTTGAAATCTGTGCAGCTGATAGACCTAATATCCTTCCCACCATAGTAGTTTGTGGCAGTGACCTCCACTGATTGGTCATTTAAGAAAAGTGTGCCTTCCAAACCAACACTTATTAATTCTAGTGGGTATATTCCTGTCCTTTTATTTTGATTATAGGTGGAGCACTGCCTAATTTTTTTCTTATAAGAACAAGCATGGAACAGACTGCCCAGGGAAGTGCTTGAGTCACAATCACTGAAGGTATCTAAAAGACAAGTAGATGTGGCAGTTGGGGGCATGGCTTCTTGGGAGATTGGCAGTGCTGGATTAACAATTGGACTCCATGATCTTAAAGGTCTTTTCTAGCCTAAACGATTCTATGGTTCTGTGTGACACCAGTATAGCAAGAAGGATGAATAATTCTCATTTACTCCATGTGTCTTGAAACTGGTGGGAACACTTAGAGGGGAAACTGGTTTGTTCCACATCCAGGACTAGACAGTTGTTTTGGTCCTGTCCCAGAGAGCATAATTTAGTAGACTGTGTTTGCTAGATCCTTCTCTTGTTATCCTCTCTTGTGTCAGTCAGAGGCAGCTGCCTTGGGAGAAACGAAACCTCTTATGTCATTTTCTCCCATCTGTGAAACAGGTTCACACTGATATACCTCCCTGTGGAAAGTGGTCTGCTTTGTTGCTTTAATGAAGGGTGCTGGGAAAGTATGAAGTGTGTGTGCAAGTAACTGCTTGCATAGCTGCCCCAGAGCTCCCAAAAATGGTCTGATGTTCACAATACATTGGCGGAAGGCAGAGTTTGTGGTGTCAAACAGGAGCCTTTCCAGCATGATCCCCAGAGAGAGAAGTGGTAGCAGCACCTACAGAAATATACAGGGAGGCCTTACAGTATAAAAATAACAAGCCTCTTGTGTATCAGTGTTATTCTAGGCCATTTCTCCTGCTTGCTGGAGTACAAAACTTCACACTTAAACGTTTAGCTAAGGTAAGGAGATAGGAGAGACTTTTAACTCTCCCATTCCAGAATTCCTCTTCATCTTACTTAGTGCTGTGAGATGAAATCAGCACACTTCAGGGCACACCTTGTTAGTAAATATCTGTCCGTGAGCAGTAAAGCAAAGAAAACAAAAGAGGTGTCAAACTAGACAGAACAGCTAGCTAAGCCCATTCTATCTGTTTTTATAATTACCATATACACACCAGCTAGCAAAGTGTTCGTGAAAGTCACCTGCAAAGAAGGAACTTGGCTGATGCTGTCTTCTGATTTATATGAAAGCATGTCTGACTGTTTCAGATATCCCTCTCCTTGGAGTTTGACTCTTAAGGCAGATGTCTGGGATGGCATGTTTAGTAGTCCTGTGCTTTAAGAGGAGCTGTTGGAGATCTTGGGAATGTGCAATGTTAAGTCTCCTCAGAATTTAGTTATCAGTATGGTGTTTTTTGTTGGTTTGTTTTTGTGGGTTTGGGGGTTTGTGGTCCAAGTGCGTTGTTTTCTAGAACAAAGATTTTTAAATGTGCTTGATTGGACAGTGCCTTCTACAACCTGATCTTACCTGGCCCTGCTTTGAGCAAGGATTGAACCAGAGGTTTGCTCTATCCTGTGTTACTCCATGACTGCATGTATCTTGGGGTTTTTTTATATTCAAGGTTAAAATTGAGAGGAATTTTAAATAATCAAAATAAAAATTGCATTCTTCTGCCTTAGTCCCTCTGTTTTGCTCCAGCTGTCATTCAGGGCAAAAGTTGTTTGAAGTTGAGATGAATACGAAGTTGTGGAACATGATCAGGGTGAAACTCTTGGCTTAAAATGTTAAGTCTTTGCAGACTCTCTTCTTTCATGGTTTTGCACAGAGTGAAGTAGGTCGTGTCTCTCAGTATTGGGGTTGAAACTTGGAACTTGGAGCATAATGTCAGCAGTCGTTCTGCTACACAGTGCTGCATCTCTGTGAAAGCTTTGCTGCTTGTTTCATAACCTCCAGCAAAGGTGATGTTTTGCTTTCCACCTTGTCTAAGAGAAGGAACGGTGTGTCTCTGCTGTGACAGAAAGACAGTATTTAGAATATCTGTGGAAGTAAAACTGAATGAGACAGAAGCCCAGTGGATAGTTACAGTGCTGTTGGAAGTTCAAATATGAACCTTTGCTATTGGTGCAGACTGGTGACAAATGGGTGGGATTTAGTGGCCAGGCTGGAAGATAAGTGCTTAATTAGAGTAAACTGTTAGCCATCATGGAGGAAGTAGGACTGTGAAGAATCTTCAAGCTGGGCTTTTCTTTTGCTGCATCAGCTGTCTTGCTCTTCAGTCTTGCTAGGCTTGTGTGGCTCACAGAGGACTTGTTTTTTCTCCTTTGCAGATGAGCACCGGCTGCACAGTGGCAAGCTGTGCCTCATTATCCTGACGTGCATAGCAGAGGTAGGTTTCTCATGTGAAGCTGCTCAGGAGATGGTGTGTTACAGGGCTCTATACCCCTGCCTCCTGTGGAGCAGGGGCTGAATATCCACAGTGGTACTGAGTGGTGAGGTCCTCAGGCACTTAATGTTGGCTAATATACTTGATTTAGTACTGTTAAAGTTGACTTGAAACTTGCAAATTGGATCATCTTGTTTGAGTTAGCTAGCTCCTGGGGATGAAGAGAAAAAAGACTGACCTAAGCCTTTTCTCTCTTAGCTGTTGAGTGACCTTGTGGTGTGGCTTTTAGATGAGTAATGTGCTAATGGCTTTCAGCTCTGTGCTGCCCATGGTAAACACGGGCTGTGCCGTATCCCTTCTGCCAAAGAAGGATACAAGTCTGAAAGTAAGTCACATGTTTGTAGGTCCCTACAAGGAAGACAAGTAGCAAATATGGTAGTAGGGTGAGAAAGCAGCATCACAGAGCTGTGTCAGCAGTCCTGGCTGAATGTGGCCCTGTCTCGTGGGGAGTATGTTCTAATGGCTGACTGGTGTCCTGAATGGTGGTTGTGTTTGTGTGACATTTACATTTTGCTTGCTTGCAAATAAAGACCTTTCATTCTTAAAGAATAAAAAGCAGTGAGGTTGATAGCCAGTGTAAGGATTCTGTAATGATGTTTCTTCAGGGTGCAGCCTGAATCATCTACATTTCAAATTTTTCTAATTAAATGGTTTTGGCACTTGTTCTTCAGGTGGATGCATAGATAACACAAGATAAGAAATTCTGTTTCTACATAACAAGGGCATTCTTCGGTTCTGGTATTAAAGAGAGGGTATATTTATTACCTATTCTGGCTGTGCATTATCTGGAGAAGCCTCTTTAATTTAGAGGTGGTCTTGGAATGAGATTTGCCTGAGGGGTGGAACAGCTCATAAACCTATCTGCTAGTACTGCAGTAGCTTCTGGCATCAAAATGCCAATTTAAACCTTTATCCACACAGTCACAGAACTGGTGTGCTGGAAAACCACCTCATATGTTATGCACATGGAGCACTTGTTAAACCTGTGACACCATGGTGTGCACAGTCCAGAGTTTGAATGAGCAAAGGGGGAGAAAGTTAGACCGAACTACTGCTTGTTTTGTTAGCAGTTTATTTTCCTAAAGTGGAATTGGGATCAGGAGGGGTTTTCCCGTCTTGCGTGACTGGAAGCATGGGTGGGACAAGAGGAAATGGACAGATGGCTTTTTAACTTTATGGCTGTATCTTGGGATTTTTACACTGAAACACGTGTGATTTGAAAGGCAACTGTAGGGTGTTGGGCTTTTCATATCTCCTCCCTTCTCTTGCCCTTTTCAACAGGATCAATATGCTAATGCTTTTCTTCATGATGACAACATGAATTTTCGTGTAAACCTACACAGAATGGTGAGTCTTTTCCTCCAGATTGTTTTCTCTTTAGGATGCAAACACAGAGGATGTGAGTATGTATGTGAAGTGTGTGTTGAAAATTGTGTCACAGACATCTAACCTAGATTGCTAAGGCATGTGGAAGTACTGTCAGAAATGCAGTAGTTGGGGAATGATTTCGAAATTGCTCTCAGAATGTCTCCATTCTTCAAAGAACAAAGAGCTGCTTGCCCTGTCATTGAATTCAGAGGCCTGTGTAGCTGGCAAGGAGCTGTGTGTTATGAGGTCTCTGAGGAAATCAGCGGTGGAGAGAATGTTCTGCCTTAATCTTTAGCAAGCATTAGCCCTCATGTGATATATAATAGCCATCTGGAGTTACACTGAGTGCTCTTATTTGGCTTACGCTTTATTTGGGGTGGAGTAATTCACCTTCAAGGAGGAAAGGATTTTTTCCAGAGCTTTTTCCTGTGGAGGAAGTGTCCTTACCTAGCTCATGAATCTCTGTAGTTACAAGTAACTTGAATGGCTATTCTAACCTGATGCATTCTGTCTTTGTGGTACTGGCAAGTTCCACCTCATCTGACAGCGAAGCAGCATTTGAAAGTGTTACTGTTCAGGAAAGAAACAAACATCTTCCATTATGGAGACCATACTCCAAGAATGCTAGTCATTACCACTTAACAACAAATTTGCTATCCAGTTAGCCTTTCTGGTCTGTTACAATGAACACCAAAGGCATTGACTACTGCACACACTGTTAAGAATGCCAATCAGACTTCTGGGTCAGAAACCAATCAGTATGTTAACCAAGGGGGAGGAATTGCTGTGTGATTTGTTTTTGTCTTGGGGTCCCTTCCCTCAGTAGAACAGTGCCCTCCAGCTACACGGCTAGAGAAACAAACCCCCGGTATCAGCATGCTGGAAAGCAGGCACAATTTTGCTCCAGCCATGGCCTTTAGGGTTAATATGTGTAAGATGGCAGTTGGAGAAAAAGACAGAGGGAAGCCTGTGCTGATGATACTATTTGCTTGAAAAATACAGTAATACAGACTGTCACTTCAGGCTTCTGCTGACTTCTTTTCATCTTTGTGTCTTTGAAGCCAATGAGACATCGGAAGAAAGCAGCAGACAAGAACCTGCCCTGTCGCCCGCTGGTGTGTGCGGTGCTCGGTGAGTGTTGTCAGAGCACGTGTGCTTGTGGCTCCTGAAGCATCTCTTGTTGAGCAATAGAAATAGGAGATTTAAGGGTTAAATGGAGTGGTGGATGGACTTAAAAGAAGGACAGTTACGTACTAAAGATGTTTACAGCGATCCATGCCTGCCTTCGTACATGGCTACCTCGCAGACAAATCCAGGACTGCAGCTCTGTACCAAGAAATCCTATATACATTTACAGAAAGTTTTGCAGAAGCCACTTGGCCCATTTGAGCTGAGTTATTAACAAGAGGGAGGGCAGTTGATTAGTCAGTGAAATTCAGTGTTTAGGTGAGTGTGGTAACAGCAACAAGTACTTTGTAGATGATATGATGATGGCAAGCCTATGGAAAATACACATATTTGTGAACGTGTTTGCTGGGCATTGAGCCTTTTCTGAGCAAAAAACTAACAGAAATGTAAGTAGCTAGGATTGGTTTTGCCTGGGGATATGGAGGCGTAGTTGAAAGCTTTTCATGAAGCACATGATTAAGTTGTGACTCTCATTACTGTGGAGGCCAAAAGTATATATCGGTTCAGAAATCGATGGAGCCTGGCTGTTCAGCCTGATGGTGTTGAAGTCTTAGACTTCAACATTTTCAAATGTGATTGTTGAAGCCAAGACACAACAGCTGCATGAAGAATCTTTCTAGAGCTATCAGATCTCATACACTCTTCACCTACACTGTTTTTAGTCACTGTTGAGTCACACTGCTGGGCTGTTACTGCCCTAGGAGGTTACAGCTCACGATTGTTACCACTGGCTTGGTATAAGCATTTCATGCTGAAGTTGGGTTGAACACACCCCCACACACACTCCGTTGTCATTTATTAGCTTCTCTCAATTGTATTTCTATACTCTTTGCCTCTTATCTTCACACTGGAAGCCCTGAAATGTTAGACACGTTCTGGTTTTTTTTTGCCCCCCAAATTAGTCTTGAGCAGAAGCTTAGCCTATGTTGAGATCAAACTAGCTTTACTTGCTTCAGAATTTGTTTTAGGAAAAATAGGTGTTATTTACAATGTCTCCTTAAGTAACCTGTAGGTTGTGCATTGTTTCTGGGAAGAATAATTTCCTAAAATGTGCTTCTTAATGGAATTTTCCATTAGTGACAGGGCTTGAAATATGAGAGCAATTCTAGACATCAGAATTCATGGTATAGTCTTTATTTGACTATAGTGGGGGAAACCATATGGGGAAGCAGTGCCTCAAAGCAAATTACAGTATGTACCCTCAGTTTCCAGTAGTTTCTTTTCTAATTCTAGCAAATTTCTAATGTTCTTTAGAAGAAACAAACAAAAAAGTGAAATCTCTTTCATCTAAGCAGGACTATTGCCTGGTAGAGATAGGTAGGTGGGGCAGTTTGACTTCCTTGTAGTCTACTAGAAGTTAACAGTAGCCAGCTCAATACTTACTTTATCATTTTCTTTTCTGTCAGATTTGATGGTGGAATTCATTGTAACACACATGATGAAAGAATTTCCTATGGATCTCTATGTGTAAGTGTCTGTGGGGTAACTCATTGTGACTTCATTTGAAGTTTGAATTCAGGTGGAATCCTGTTCATAGAGCAATCTTCTGGCTGAAATAACACTGTGTGGCTGGTGGGAAGCAGGATGGCTTTTCATGAACTCTCCCAGTAACTTTTCCTACTTCAAAAATCCTCTGTGTGCCAGAAAATTGAAAGCAATTCAATTTCAGACTGTTTTCCTAATCTACTTGATCTAACACAAAGAGCTTTTCAGTCTAAAAGAAGTTTCATAACACAGAGTCATTGCAACAATCCCCGCTTCCCAGAAGATGAATCTTGGTCTAGAAACAGAAAAGACAGTTTTAAAAAAGCAAGGATGAGTGACATGAGGCCTGGAAGGCAGTGTGGGGAGGGAGGGAGGTTTAAGTCTGAAATAGCCTGCTAGGCAGCACGGGGTAAAACTTTGCAATGGGCAAAAGGAGACAAGAGGACAGAGCTACTCATGAGCACTCCATGTGTCCCACAGGGGCCTCTCCAATGCTTTGTACTGCTTTAGCCTGGAGGGCAGAAGTAGGATTTAGACAGTTTGTTGGCTGTGCTCTGACTGTTTGTACAGTGCTGAATTTCCCCAAGGCGTGGACAGCACTATATTCTGTAGGAAAGACAAAGACACATAGGATGTTTTCCCTTAAGGTAACTTTTCAGCATATTCTGATTTTGCCCAAATAACCTTGCAATTACAGTGCCTTTTCAAGGGTTGTACAGTTCAACTGAGTTTGTGAGAAATGGTTTTTTTTTAATGACAATTGCAGAACTATTTGTAGTTGGGTGTAATGCTCTGGAATTTCACAAGAAAGGTGTGAAATGCTTGGACTCAAAAGCAACATCACATCTAGAAACACCGTAACACTAAAAATTATGAGCAGTAGCAACCATCAGTGGACATTTGTATCCATTCATTTTGGCATGTTTGTGCAGTCGTTTCACTGTACTCCTGTCTGAAACCATCCCATGGCAGACACAGTTATTGCAGACAAAGTGGGTGTTCTGAATGCACAAGTAGTGTCATACTTCTCTGCAGTACATTTAAAGGGTGACAATATGAAGCTGCTCAAGGCTAGGCATATTAATATTTAAAAGAGAAATACAGGTTCCTTAGACTTAAGAGTACTTTTTGTCCATTATGTGTATTATGAATCCTCAGCACGAAACTTTTAAAAAACAGAGATGCCCCACCAGAATGGATAAGTTCATAACTTGACTTACAGCCAGGCAGATACAGAAGTGAAAAGGTGCTGGGCATTGTCCAGTACCAGTAACATCAGAAATAGGAGGTCTCTCCCTAGAGGGATTGCTGTTCCTGATTTGAAGACGGCTGTCTATCCTAGCTGGTTTGCTTCCTTTTCTTGGTTGAATTTATGAGAATTCAATTTGAAATACAGCACTTAATGTCATGCTCAGCAATTATAAATAGTTTTACCTTTATTCAAAGTTAGTTTCAGTTCCTACCTCATTGTGGTATTTTTGGGATTATCTACAGGTCTGAAAAGAATAATGTATACCTTCTGCAAATTTTTTGCGACAGCCTTATTTTTAAAGCCTTGTCTTGAACTTTTCACCTCATATTGAATGAATTCCATGCAAATTTTTAGAATTTGATTTCTCCGTGTTTATCTGATGTGCAGTGTGTTTCATCAGTGTCTTTTCAGAAGGATGTGGGTTTTAATGAGATAATGTGTTTTTGAGAAATAGGGATTTGGAGAAAAAGGTATTTTTCCTTTTTGTAGTTTTCCTTCTATTTTTTCTACATGTCAATAGCTAAAAATAGCTTGGCAAACAAATTCAAATTTGTATATATTTTTTGTCTTGTGCTTAATGATAGTGTTAGAGAATTTACTCATTGTACTGTATTTTTAGTTTGGATGTTATTTGTGAGGAATGTTTGTGCACCTAAGAGTTTGTATGAACACTAGATGCTATAGAGACCTACAGGATTTGGAGACTTGACAAGTGCACTACCTGTGTGTTGGGGGATTCCAGAGCTTGTATGTGTATTGCGTGATTGTTCCAAAGCTCATACTTAAATTAAGTGTGACGAGACTGGAAAATTTGATAGAAATATATTTATTTTTTTAAAAAATGTAATTAAACCACACACCTCAGTCAGACTAAAAATCCTGTAGTTTTTTTGACACCCTCATTTCCTTTAGCCTCATCATTGGGCACAGAGAAACTGAGAAGCTCCATTGTGTCCCAATTTTACAATAATGTGCAGTATCTCACATATATGGAGCCTGCAAGTTTAATAACTCATTTTGTGGAGTTTATGAGGCCCTTAGGTAAGAGTAGCAAAGAGTAAAAAGTATTTATTAAACAGCAAACATGCATTTGTGATCAGTCTAATCCTGTTGAGCTTAAACTAGCGCAGAGGCCCCTTTCTTTCATTTTGTTGGATTCTTTTTTTGTGAGTGTTGATTCCTCTTAGGAGGCCAAAGCCACAACTCCCATCCTCCTCTGACAATCTTTGAGTTTGTTTATTTCTCTGCTGCTGATTTCAGAGATATTTCCAGGCTTCATGTAGAATTGTGGGAAGATGCAATGTCATTAATCCTTTGCCCTCTCTTTTCCAGACGGTGCATTCAGATTGTGCACAAGCTGCTGTGCTACCAGAAGAAATGCAGAGTGAGGCTTCATTACACTTGGAGGGAGCTCTGGTCAGGTACTTGGCCTCTGCAGAGACAGTCAAATAGGAAAAACCCAGAGTGGTGGTTGTTGGGTGGCCATGACTGCTTGTTCCGTTGCTACAGGGTTAAAAAGCAAGCAGCAGTTCTGTTAAAGCATCTTTATGTTGCTTCTTAGTCGCTAAATGCAAATTGCCTCCTTTGGAAAGCCAGTTCATTATCATAATGGTAGCTAATTTACTTTCTTGTCTGTCCATGCTCGCCATGGTATCCAAATGTCTTTGTTTTTCTGTTCCATTACCTGAGTCCCTCTTTACCTGATCGGAGCAAATGGAGTCATGTTTTATGGAGTAGTGTTTCTCTCTCAGATATTTGTGAGTAGAAAGGAGGTAGACTCTTGGGTAAAGGGAGATGAACCTTCCTTTTCCTTTATTGTAAGAGATGCTCACATGTAGAATAGTGTGTGCAGCTCCTGAAGAGAGCAGCCTTGAAATGTCAGTGTGGGGGAAGAGAGGCTTTTAACTCTGACCTTTGAGTTGATGGTAGATAGTCTGGTTTGTGCCACTTGCATCCCGAGATAGATAAATAAGTATTGTGGGGTTTGACATAATCTAGTGGACAGCTTTGTAGGACTCTTACATGATGCAGTCATTGCGTGGGAGGTCTGAGGAGGGGAGTAGCAGAATGGATGATGAGACCTAACAGGCATCTTTGGTGGATATGGTATGTGCTTCAGTTCTTATCTAGCAAGCAGTGAAGTAGCTCAGCCAGGAAAGTACAGTTAATCCCCTTGCTGTTGTGGCTTAAACAAGAGCTTTATGAAAATTCAAGGGAACATGGCCCTAATTGTGTATTCCTGGAGCTGTGCTTGAGACCTAGGATCAGCGACTTGCCAGGTGTAATGCAACTCCCATCAGAAATTTGAGAGAGGATGGCTTTTGAAAGAGGCAGTGATGAGTGGTTTGTGAAGCTGTTCTCAATTGACACTGAGTACTTCCCTTCAGTAGCCTTGCCCAGCTGAGATGTAGGTACAGAGAAATGAACCAACAACCTGAGTCATTTTCAGTTATTAAATTTTCACCTTGTGTGACATGTGGCCCATTCAGACTTTCTAAATTATTCCTGCAGAAGGCAAAGCGGGTGCCACTAATTAAGGGATTAGCAGTTCCTTTTCAGTTGTTTTCCACAGAACAGAGCCCCTAGAGGCATGGCTGCAGTGTAGTGCCAGTTCAGGAGATGAGTGTGTACAATGTGGATGTCTGTTGTGAATGGGAATTGCATCTGACAATGTGTGTGATATTTCTCAGCAGTTACAGTGAACCAGAGCTGTTTCTATTTGGCCAGGCTGGCCTGGGTCTTTTCTACACACTGGCAGAATGGAAGTTTGAAATATAGCACCTTTTGCTTGAAAGTACTGTTCCACAGTTCAGGGAGCACACTCTTAGGCATCTTTCAATCCTTAACTTTCCCTGTTTTAGGGGAGGGGAAAAAATAAAAATCCTCGCTACACACTGAGATTCAGCATCTTGGGATATTCCTGTTAGCTGTCTCTAATTAACTGGTGTTTATATAGAGCTTTGGAAGCATAAAGTGCCTCAGAAGTGTTAAGTACTGCACATGCTTTGAAAGCAAAACAGTAACATGAAAACACTTGGGCTGGTCAGGTTTCTGTGAAGGAACTGGAATGTCTGCACACCTGACGTAGCTGAAGAGCTCCATGCTTACTATAGATTTCAGTGTATTTAAGGAGATCCTCTCGTGGGAGTAAACTATCGTAGAATGTTTCGAAATTATTTTTTTATAGGATGTTGAGGTGAACAGAGAGATGCTTCTGTAGTTGCTGAGTGGTTTGTACAGGCTGGAAGGCCCTGGGTGAAATGGTACATACACCAATAAAAGGGCAGGTCTGGGCTGCTCCAGATGGGCTTCTAGAATGCTATATGTGTTGCAGAATAAATGCTAATTTCCAGCCCTGTCTTGAGATCTGTTTCATACTTAACTCTTACCCTGTCAAGGTTGCTCTTTGATTACCCAGAATGCTGCTGCCTTTGATGTGAAAGAATGTCTCTTTCTGTGGTCTTGATCTATGTGGCAGTTCCAAACCGGAGCACAAGACTTCTGAATTAATTTCTGTCCTTCATATGACCATCAGGCTTTTATTTTGGATCGAAGAATTAGTTATCACTGCTGGATGAACAGCTAAAAGGGAGCAGCTATTCACTGTAAGGTCTGAGGTATCAGGTTGCCCCATCAGGTGTGCTTTACAGAAGGTCTTCAAGCCCACACTTGTCTTCTGGAGTGACAAAGTGTGTGATGACTGAAGCAATGCCCCTGTGGTGCAGCGTGGATAATAGCAATGGAGGCCCCCCAACAGAGATGAGTGGAACAAAGAAGCCGAAGGGAATCTGTGTAAGGAAGTATTGAAAGAAAGGGAGAGAGTTCTACCTGGCACATAAAAGGAGGAGAGTTTTTTCAGGCAGAAAATTGAGTGGGAGAAGAAGACAAAGAGAATACTGGGGGGTAGGTGGTCGGTATAGGGTGCGGAGGAACTGAGATAAAGGTTGTAGGTGGAAGCAGTAGCAGTGTATGGAGCCTTCTGTTCACTTGCCAATTCTAATGTTAGCTAATCTCTAATTAAGGAAAGCCACTTGTGTGTCATCTGATGGATTGGTGCTCTTCCTTTGTGGATGCTTTGTCTTCAGTATGGAAGGCCAGCGGCACTTTGAGAAAGTTTCTGCATTTACTTTTTTTGATTTTAATTTGCAATGATGGCAGAGAAAAGCAGTGGAGCCAGGTGCTTTGGCATCTCTCAGGACACATATCAGGCTGTTTATGCAGTCTGTAATACTTTATACTTTTTTGGATATGCCACTATTTGGCACATTGTTTCCATATAATCTTTTTTCTGTTGAACTTCCTTTTGCAACATCTGAGTTTAAAGAAGAACAATATTGTTACAGAGTCTTTGGATGTGATCCAGCCTTAGCTTCTCTATTAGAATAATTTCTTTCACATAAAGTCAAGGGACCAGGGCCATGGCACTCAACGCAGTATAAATCTCTAGCTGTGCTGACCAGATGATCAGGAATGTTTAGGTGACAGAGAAGGATGCAGGGATTTGAGAGCTGGAAACAGGCTTGACAGAAAGGAAACTCTGTGGGTGGCAAAAGTAGTGTGTAGAAGCTGGCTCTAGCTAAAAGCAGTGTGAAAATAAATATCGGATCACTAGTGGAGCTAAATTCTGGAACATCTTAAAAAGAGGGCTGGAGAGTGAAAAGCAGTTGTAATCTGTTTAACCTATGAAAGTGATTGGCAGATGCAGTTACTGAGAGGTAGACCAGACATTCAGATCCAGAGATGTCTGTTGATGTTGGTTCTTTTTTAATAGGCCTTTTCAGCAGTCTGTTCACTTCAGTTCCATCGGTGGTTAGTGTGCAGCTCTTCCCTTTGAATGCTGAAGAAAACCTTCAGGTTTTTCACCACTGGCAGTGTATCACTGCTGGTGAGTAGCCTGGAACTTTGGCCAAGGTCAGAAACTCTATGTGGATATGACTCTGTTGACCTGTTTGCTTGCAGACATTTTGGCCAACTGGAAATCTCCTGGACTGTTATGCCAGGTACCTTATACTTTTTAAACACTGATTATTTTAAACACTGATTATTACACTTGGATGTCAAATGTAAGGTACTTCGTAGAGCCGATTAGGAAACTTGGGAACAGCCAGTTCCCTGTTCTCAGAAACAGCCTGTTATGCCCAATGTTCTTGGGCTAGTTTGTACAGCACTTGAGTGATGGACAGTGCTATATATGTTGTTGTTGTTGTCAAGCATGTTAAAGCTATGCCAGAAGAGTTTTCATGAGTCATTTAAGCTTTTTATATAAAAAGACCTCATTTCTTCAACTCCTCCTACCTCAAAATTAGCAATGCTTGAGCAATTCACTCTGAGCTTAGGGGGTGCAGGTAACTTCTTTGCAGTTGCTATGGTTTGCTTTAAGCAAAAGCTATGTTTAAAGAAACAGAAAAGCAATACTAATAAAGACTTTTAATAGCAAGAGTAGAGCCTAAAATAATCTGAACTATAATAATGGTGAAATAGCTGTTTGTTGGGGCAGTTGAATGCAAAGTAGGATTAAAAGTGGGTATTGCCATTAATAAATGTTGAAGACCAGTTTCCAAATTGTTTTAACATAAGGCTATAGTTCCTTATCTTGTAGCTTGGTTAAATTGGTAGATGCAGAATGCACTGTTAAAATAAGGGTGCTTCAAATATGTAGCACTACCAAGAAGTTAATTTTTCTGCTTTTTCATTTTAGGGTCATCAAAGCAGACTTTTACAATGCTGCTAGACAAAATATACCTCTTTTTTTTCCCTTTTTTGTACACTCTTCAGATCTTTTTGTCAGGTTCTGTATTTAGAGCAAGGATAGTACTGCGTTCAAAATCTTTTTGGGTGAATATTAAAAATGTGAAAGGTTTGTCTGTGGAAGATTTTAAAATAAAGAAGCAATTTTTTGTGGGGGAGAATCTTCCCCCCTGACTTTCAGTATATATAACACTGCCCATATGCAGTGCATATTTAAAATAGTATTGTTTAATCGCTTTGCTTTATTATTTCTGTGACTGAAACATTGATTACTGAGAGTGTGTTATCTATGTCATTTTTGGTTCTACAACTGTTGATCAGGTCTGCTTCAGCCCTATGATTTATGTTGCTGAACAGACTGGAAGTCAGGTGATGTTGTGTCTTCCCTTCATCTCTAATCCGGCTGTCACTGTCACATTCTGCAGCAGCTACATGGCAAGGGAAGCTTACCATCTTGCAGCTCTTGTGGAGGCAGGATTCACACACTGGTGTACCAGACAGTCTAGTTCACTGGCAGAATTCCTGGTCACTAGATGCCATGAGAGTTTGGAAGACCATAGAGCTGCTTGGCCAGTTAGCAAATGGCTTAGTTTCTCACACAAACTAAAGGCTGTAAATGTTATGTGCCATGGAATACATGCTGGGAGTTTGCAGCCCTTAGGGGGTCCTGTTTTCTTTACTCATAGGAGTGTTGGTGCTTGTGATATGTGGTACTGTGTTGGCACAAACTGCGTTCAGGAATGCAACTGTTAATCCTGTTATCTATTTCAGGGAATTCGGGAAAGGATTGAAATTGAAAGATGGTTTTATAAAATAATTTTTGTTTGTGGTTGTGGTGTGTGTTGTGGGTTGATATTCATTGATTTATTTAATTTGTACTCCTGGCAGCACTCCATGTTACCCCAAAGAAAACCCCAATCCCATCTTACAAAGCTCACTTACAGGCAGGAAGATGGGAAGGTCAGAAAGAAGACTGCAAATGTCTGCCTGTAGTATTCTGCTGTCATCCTCAACTGGTGGGACAATTTCATGCTCAGCTTTCCACGTTACCTCCTTCAACCAAAGCTAGAATATTTTCATGAGAGCACTTCAGCCATTTGGTGAAATGTCCCAGTATTAAACTCTTGAAGAAGATAGTGTAAGAAATGCAGAAACTCAGTGGCTTTCTTGTAAAGGAGGATGTTCTATATTCTCTGCATGGGTAATTTTTAGGAAGCATCTGCTTTTACTTAATTCTAGTTTACCTTTACTTTATGTTAACATATTTTAATACTGATGATAAAGAGTTTGACCCTGAGAGCCAGTGAACAGAAAAAGAATAATGTAAGATTTATGGCTGTTATTGATCACCTGGTGAGATCAGGATGGGAATTTCTCAACAGACCCTTGCTCAGATGAGCACAAAGGGAATTTAGTCATTTGCATGGATAAAAGCCTAGCAACCTTTTGGTCATCCTGCCTCAGCCTGGCAAGTCTCATCCAGATACGTTGCTCTGTCCTGTTTTAGATAAAGCTAGCAAATACTGGAGAATTTGATTGTGAATCTCAGTTTGTGAATCAGCAGTTTGCAGATCATAGTGACCTAGTGGAGGTAGTGTGATAATTTCTCCTGGGAAACAGTCCTATTGATGATAGAAGTGTTACAGTCAGCTGTTCAAAGCTGTTTCTTTCTCTGCACGGAGGGGTTGCAGCATTCAGAATGCAGTAATTTATCCCTGGCCCCTTTTTGTGTTCAAGCAGCATCACTCCTGGGTTCCTTACCTTGCTGTCTTTCCACGTTCTCACACAGTATTTCTTCTCTTTCTCCAGATTCTCCACCTTTTCTGTTTTAAAACCCCAGGCAAAAATGTACAACCTTAACTCCCAAGACTGCTGTTTAACAGCGTGAACCTACACTGTCAGACAAAACAAAATTGAGCTCAGTACTACCCTTGCCCCTAAAGAGGGATGAAGCTTGTGGGTGTGTGCTTTTTTTTTCTTTTATTTTTAAGGAAAAAGCATATTGTTCATCTGAGCTTTAGCTGAAGTTGGAAAATTTGTATTCTTTCTTACTGTTCGCTGGATTGCCATCAAGCAGCATTGCTCTGGCATCAGCAATCAGCATTTCCATTAAGCTTGCAATTTCACACTGTTGGCTCCATTTAGGTGGGAACAGTGAGTACCGGGGATGGGGGCTATATAAAGAAAGTGAAGGGTTGGAAGTGAAGTAGCCTGCTCAACTGATCCTGGGAGTGATGGGTTGTGCCAGCATGTGCTCCAGCCCTCTGGCAAGCTGTTGATTCTCATTAAGAAAACAGCCTGCTTTCATGGATGTACGCTTGAGAGTGAGTCATGGGGAAAAGAGGGAACAGCTGTAGAGTGCTGGTGATGGGGAGCCTGCCAGTTGCCAGCTGTTTTTTGCCACAGAGCTGTGGTGGCTGGGAGGAGGAACGCGGTGGTGCCTGTGGCAGCAAGCAGGGAGGGTAGAGGAGCGTCCAGCCAGGTACTTGTCACAGCAGTGAGCAGGGTGCTCCCTCCTGATCAGAGCAGAGGGAAGGAGCTGGAGCATGTTGACTAGTGATGTTGACTAGTGATGTAGAGCTTTTATTGCTTCCCCTGCTCCCCTGAGAGGGGACTGCAGCATTGGTGCAACAGTCTTGTTTTCTAGGGCTGTGGGTGATTGACAGGAAGCTGCAAGTGCTGTCCCTGAGTAATTGGTTCACTTGTCCAAGGATGCTGGGATAGTTTGTGCCTCAGGGAGTTCTGGTGCATTAGTTTGTAATAGCAATGTAACTATTTCTTGGACACGCTTCCTATTCCTACAACTCTATCTGGAAAATACCTCTGTTTGTTCTTTCCTGTCAAACCCAATCTGTACATACTCATCTCCTCCTGAATTTGTTTTGATCACTGTGTTTCTGAGTGCCTGCCAATGCTGAATGTGGCCAGATCTGCACCCTCTTAACACTTAGGTCATCTCAGAATGTCATATTTGAGCCTTTTGCTTCTCTGAATCTGAATTGCCTTTCAGGTATAGCGTTTTCTAGAGGTGATTACTCTGTTCTGGGGTCTCTTCTCCTCGCAGCTGCACAGTGGGCTATATGATTATCCTAGTTTAGCCTTTGTGACTTCCAGTCTGGAACAAGAGTGGACTAGTCTATGGTTATGGTATTGTCATGTTGTGAGAATCTGGTTTTTTCACATTCTGTGCTGTAGTTTCCCTGGTGTAAGGGCATCATGCTGAATTTTGGAATCCAGAAGAACATATAAGAAAGCATTGTTTGGCCTATTTTTTTTTAACAGGTGGTGTAGACCGTTTAGAGACAGAACACTAAGTGTAGGTGGACCTTGGATCTGGCCAGGTACAGCCGGGGCTCGTCGTGTTGCTCTATTTATACTTCCAGTGCTGTTGCAGATAGAATGGCCCTGTTTTCTCTTGTATGTTGGAAGAACTGAAGCACAGAAAGACCAGTGATGCTTCCTGAAGAATCCAATCCACTTTATTCTCAGTTGCAGCCTTAGTTTCACGAAGCCTTAGCAGATCTTACCCTGTGCTACAGTGAGTAGTGTGGATCTTGCCTTGAGAGCACATACACGTGAACAGGGTGGCAATAGGAGATCCAGGGTGGTTACTGTGCTGCTGAAGCACTTGTAGGCAGAGGACTTCTCTGCAGCATGGAAGTGTTGCCCAGATGTCGTGATCAGCTGCCTTCTAGTGATATACGGGTGAGGATCCTTCTAAGGGGGTTGTGATTTGAGACACTGGGAGGAGGACACTTAATATACTGTTGGTTCAATGATAACTTCTAGAGGGAATGGGAAAATCGCTGTGCTTCCCAGTGTGCCCTGAAAGTTGAAGGGTAGAAAATTGAAGGATTTTAGTAGAGCACTAGATCCTGTTAATGGCTGTTACACTGCAGCTGAGGAGCCCTCACATGTCTTTCTTCCTTGCTCCTTTCTTGAGGGCCATTATATGCACCATTAGAAGATTTCTGACCTGTAAGCGCAGCAGATGTGGTGACAGAGACTTCCGTACTGTGCTCAACCCATCCGAGCTCTCATTGATGAGTGTCTCAGGGCTATTCTCTTCTGCTCTGTTGTGCAATAACACATCAGAGCCTTCTGATGCTCCTGGCAGAGTCTGTGCTACATTCTGACTTGCCCAAGGGATGATACTACTACAATTTTTTTTTTCCGCCTTTTCTCTTGGTCTTCCTCCTTGGTGCTGTTGCAATACATATGATCCAAACAGAGAACACTGAGACACTAAAACCCAAAAACTTTGTGTGAATCCCAATTCAGCTGGGGCTGAATATACTTGTGTTTGAAACAAGGCTTACAAGGAGAGAAGGTAAGTCTGCTATGGGAATAGGAATAGGGGAAGGAGGGAGTGAAGGGCATCTGTAACAGGAATTACCTCCTTCCTGGTAGAAGAAAAGGAGAGGTGGTGGCTCCAATAAGTGAGCAGGAGTATTGCTGCTCCTTGGCAGACAGAGTGGCTACAGGAGCTGATAAGGGAAAGTGTCTTCAAAAGCAGCTGTGCAGCAAAAGAGCTAAGCGGTTCTTTCACTGCAGTCATTTCAGTTTAAAAAGTAGGGAGGGTATCTGTGATGTCACTTTTCATCCTATTGCTATAATAAGCCTTTGGGGAGAAAATTGCCTAAGAACCAACATGCTCTATACCACTTTTCACATAGAGCCAGTCACATGGCTCTGTGTCCACTCAGAATGCTTGTCTACTTGAGTTTCAGGCTGTAAACATAGGTGTCCAAAGCTGTGTTCTCTTCTTGTTGATTTAAGAAGCATAGCCAGTGCACTCAGTTCAGGTCACTTGCATGAAAATCCTGGTGGCTGCTTGTTTAGTTACAGCCTTCTCCATTTATTGCTAAAGAAGTCCTAGTGACACTGTTGTATTGTGAAATTATAGATGTCTCAAGACTCGCCACAGTGGGTGTTTTGGGTCCTGCTAATGAATGCCAAGAACGGGTATCTTTAGGGAGGAAAAAAAGGCTCTAGAGGGTATTGCAAAAATGGCACAGTTTTCCAGATAATTTTTAAATAGATCTCATGCCCAAACCATCCATTGCTGTTAAATCCTGGAGCATAATTTGGGATAAGGTGGCTGAGCCCAAGCAAGGATCATGTTGGTGTCTGCCTGTGCAGCTGGGAGACTGAACTGCTCCTCTGTTGGGATAAAAAAAGGGATCATCTCCTGGCTAGTGTGAGAGGGCAGCCTGCAGGTGGGGTAGGAGAGGCGAGCAGTTGATTGCAGCAGGGAAAAAGTGACACATCTGGTTTGGCTTCAGATTGCTCAGGAATAGTGGCATCAGTGCTCTGTTGGAGCTCAAGGGCAGAGGGGTGTTCAGTCAGTTGGGCTTTCCTCTAAAGGTTTATTTTGTGTGTGTAATTGTTGCTAAAGGGGACTAGACTTATGAAGCCAGATCTAAAAGTTGTTAGTTCTGAAAACTTCAGGGCATAGCTGTCCTCTTTTTCAGTACACGGTCTGCCTTACAAACAAACTACAGAGACACGGCAAAGGAATTTAAAGGTTCCACGGTGTTTGTGTTCCTTAGAGACACTTGAGTAGAGGCTGCTGCAGAATATGCTGGCATGGAAAAAGATCGGTTGCTCTTTTAGCATCGATGTAGTGTATATCCCAGTTAGGAACACTGCAACTTTTTTTGGCATGTGTGGTTTCTTAACACTTGATAAATTTGTCAGTGTGGAGCATACAGTGACTGTAAACCTCTGATGGGTTAGTTCTTCTGACCAGGCTCTGAGCCCAGCACTCAGTTTCTTCTTCATGTGAAGCATGTCCCTCTCCTCCCTAGTTCTTAGGGAAGGAACAGCACAGATAGTTTTGAGTGGGCTGTGATGCAGTGCGGTTCAGGTATAAATACTTATTTCAAGCAGAGGTAATCTCTTGTCTTCTTTCTAACTGAAACAGGAAAATTAAACATAGATTCATCACAAGGGCTGAAACACGTGTAGGGATAGAACACAGCAAGTTCTCCTTCAAGTGCTGTCACCAATGTAGAGCAGTACAAGTGCTTCAGGGTGGTCTGTGAGAAGTACTGCAGTGGGCAGTTGTAGGGTGCTTGTCCTCATCATTTGGTGAGTGCTTGTGCTCTGGACAAATATGCTCATTCTTTTAAAAATAGTTTATCTTCATCATGGGCAGCTTTCTTGTTCACTGTTTTGGATGTTCAGTGGTGGCTTCTTGTCACGCTATGCCTGCTGGCATAGGCAGTTCAGCAGGGCTCTCGCGGGAGAGCAAGAGGCAAAGAAATGAACATGAGGCTTCTCACAACTTGTCATAGGAAATACAGAGCTCTGCTACTTTGATTCCACAAACCCAAGCTGCTGGTAGTTGACCAGCAGCACCTGGTCATGAGCTGTGGCCCTGTGGACTTTCACGGCTGGGAAGGAGGTAAAGCCTTGTTAACTAAATGCTTGGAACTACGACACGGAGAAATGGCTGATGAGCTGCTGTGACAGAGATGCAGGGCAGCTGTCTGCAGTCCAAGGCACTGACTGCAGGAGACTTTTTTGCTATGGAGGTTTGGTTACCTTGGCAACCTGTTTTTAGCTGGATCTTTGCTCCGGTGGAGAGCCCATCTGTACCTGCTACTTTGTTTTGAAACGTTTGTTTTGCAGAAAGATAACTGACAGGGGTATTTCCAGAGCTGTGTTGTTGTGGAATCCAAGCTCTACTTTTAGTCCCATGAGTTTGATGATGGGGTGATGATGGTATGGAGAATTATGTGGCTGGATTGAAAAGGTGTGAACGTATCTGCTTCACAAGGTGAGCTGCTGACATGGAAGGGAGAAATGCTATTGCTGATGGTTAAATCCTGGAATAACTCTGAAAGATACTTCACTTGCGTGTCTGGAGTTTGCAATGACTTTGTTCATTCCGGGTTTGCAGTTCAGCATCAGCCACCCGCTGAAAGATTAAACTGAAGCAGCTTCTGCCTGTGATGAGTAAATACCCACCTTGAGGCTGTATGCTTCCCTTTTGGTGTGCATATATAAACTTTTGATACTTATGGTGAACTTCTAGTATTGTAAAGTAGAGGTTGCAGGACTGCATTTAGAATCTGACAGTTTTCTTTAATTCAAGATCTGACCACTCTGTGTACATCTTTTTGCTTTAGGTGTTTTGATTTTACCTTTTGCTAATACTCTGTAATCTTGAAGGGGATGAGTATCTAAATTCTGCCCGTACCTCATTCGTGTTCCCTGTGCTTTATCTCTTCCTCTTTCATAGCCTGTACATTGGGCTGAGGTGAATGCTCTTTTCTGCATTCACTGTGGAGTTCTCCCAAACCACAGTTTATTTTCTCACAGGTTACTGGGTAGTGTGAGACACTTGGGTAATGGTGGGGAGAAAAACGGATTAACAAGTTCTACTTGTGCCCGTAAGAAATTGGAGTAATGCCTGGTATTGTTCTGTTGGATGAAGTTACCAATTAGTAGATAATTAAGAACCTTTTAAAAAAGGTGTGTACAGTGTTCCAGCATTGACTTTTCACAACATCTTAATTCTGATATTTTAAGTCTTGAAATCTGTTGACTTCAGAGCAGAGAATAGATTAAGAACCTCTTCTAGTCAGGCATTAGCTTTCACTCCTGAACAGCTGTAATGCAGAAGAAACTAGTTTCTTGAAAATTTCAGCAACTAGAAAATAAAAAGATAAGGAACTTTACATTTTATTCAAGTGCATGGAATGCAGTTGTTTATTGTAAAGTCTGTTTGATTAAAGCATTTTTAGCCAACCTTTTTGTTAATTACCGCTGTTACTAACTGATACTGGGTGGTTACAGCAGGAGCTTTTGTTGTTTTATTATTTAAGACAAGTGTGAACCAGATCTGTAATCTTTATGGCACAGCCTCAGATAACTGACACAATAAAGTACTACATCCTTCTTTTTAGCAGTGCAGCAGCATTGACATAGAGCTACAGAAAAGCTGTGCTGTGGGGGTTTTCTTACCTTTTTTATTTTTTATAACTGCATGTATCAACAGGAGTGACAGTTTGGGGCTGACTATGCATACATCATGTTGATGATATATGAAGCAGAAACGAGACAGTTGGATTTTCCAACCCCAAAGCTTGCTCCAGGATCTAGCAGATAGAAAAATCTCCATGAACTGACTGAGCTAACAAGAGACGTACCTTGAGCCTGAGTAGATTTGATTGGGAAGTCAGTGAAGGAGAATAAATGTCGGAAGGTAAAATAGCTGTCACTTACCTGTTCAGCAGAGTATTTTAGCAGCAAAAAGCAACTCCAAATCCTACAAGTAAATCGATCTATTGCCGAGGTGAATAGCTGGCATTTAGTTTAGTTTACACTAGATAATGTAAATGCATCTGTATTTAAGTGACTTGTTGAGAATGGCTTTGCTTTTTATAATATTAAAAAAAATATTTATTATTTTCTCCTAGCTTTGATCAACTTGTTGAAGTTCCTCATGTCTAATGAGACTGTGTTGCTGGCCAAGCACAACATCTTCACCCTTGCTCTTATGGTGAGCATCTTTACCCTTGCACAAATCCTCTTATTTTTAACAACTTAATTGTGAATGAATCTTAGGAAAGAATTGAAATCCTGAAAGGATTCCAGAAAGGATTGCTGGCCTGTTGAGGAGATATGAGAACAAGGCCATGAAGCAGAGGAATATCACTGTGGTTGGTTTCACTAGGTGTTTGGAAAGGGCAGTGCTTGGACTCACTGTAGGGTCAGCTCATTGAAATAAGTCTATGTGAGGAAAGGCCTAGTTTAATTTTCCAGATTTGATAATATTTTTTCTTGTTCTGTGGCCCTTTGTATGCAAAATAGAAACATGTTTTTCTGGCCCTAGATAAAACAGTATTTAAGCTTCTTGTCTGTCTCTTCGGTACTGTGTGGAAAATAATAGATAAAGCAATGAAATAATGTAATGCTATCTGCTGCAACTGCAAGCTGTTTCTTTGAAGGTTTTGAACCTAGTTTGTATTGTTTCTGATGCAGAATAGGTTTGGGATAAATATTCCTGTTGCAACTTCTTTTCGCTTGTATAGGTTGTGAACCTGTTCAACATGTTCATCACTTACGGAGACACATTTCTGCCCACTCCCAGCAGCTATGATGAGCTGTATTATGAAATCATTCGGATGCACCAGAATTTTGACAACCTTTATTCTATGGGTGAGTACCTCCTGACTCGTCAGAACTGCTGCCTGAAATGAGGGTGGTGGAAGAGGGATGTTTGTGTCAGGTGTTTCCCGTCTACCTGCTACTGATGTGTGCTGTGCTGGGTGAATATGTTTTGTGTACTAGGGCATGTTGGTAAATTAAGAATTGAGAGAGGGATAAACTTGTTAAAAGGATAATTTTTTTTATGTCAGAAAAACATACGAACAGACTCCTCGCCCCTCTGTCACTTAATTTTTGGAAATATAAATTTGTTGTCACAATGGAGTATGTGGTATTTCCTGCATTTTTGTGTAGTTTTCCTCTATTACATTTGACAATTTCAAATCTAAAGGCAGGTACATGCTGCAGAACCACCCAGCATAGAGACACACTGAATGTAAATAAGAATTTGGAAAAGAATTTGAGAAACTTACAGCAAGAAGCTTGCTGTGCTAGACAAATCACATCTACTTCACTCATTGCCAAAGCAACCAAGAAAACAGCCCTCACAAACCTCCTTGCGGTGACAAGTGAATCACTGGACTGAAGAATGTGACCACTGGCAAAACAGGGAGAAGCTGCCATCCTTCAACGAGCCAAGTGACACCCAGCAGGGAAGAGGAACAAAGAAGAGCAAGGAATGCATGGAGGCATAATCAGGCAGTGCTATACACAGGAACCTGCAGCCCGGGTTAGCTGCAGCAGCACCAGTGTGCTGCATAACTTGAAGCTGTGAAAAAAAGAATATAGCTGTGTTTTTTGTTTGCTTTATTCCAAAAGGAATTTTCATTCCTTCACTCTCTTCTCCCTTCGCAGTGTGATCACCCAATGAACAACAGGAGTTAATATAAGCATATAAGGAGAGTTAAAGGACAGACAGTTGGCCATAGCCCTCTTCTGACAAGGGAGAGAGACATCCTCACCTAAATAAAAGTAGCTGACTACCCCCTGTAACTGCAAGCAGAAACAAACTGCCCTTCTGTATAAATTTCCCACAGTTTTCAGCCATTACATAAGGGTTCACTTGGCTATTTTTGTGCCCTTTGAGTGCATAAGATTTTTTGCTAACCCATTTTCTACTCTTAAGAGTTGCAGCTAGTAAGACGAGGTGCTTTTACTAGCTAATAATTTTTTCAAACCCATTCCTTGTGGAATTGGAGAATAATGCACTCAGATACTTCCTCGGTTGGGTTGCAAAAGGCACACCACACCTGACCTGTTGAAACAATTCATTTCTCACATGAATGTTTGCCATCCTCCTACATAGAGTAAACCCCATTGAATTACCCTTGCAGATGCCTGAATTGAAACCCTCTCTGAATATATTACTTCAGATATTCAAGTACAGTACCTACTGTATGACAAAACAATGTTACTCAGAGCTGACAACTTCTTTCTGCAGATGACATGTAATGGTAGAATAGAAGGTGAGAAGGTAGCACTGTCTCAAGCTGATGAAAGCCACCAGGTGTCCTGATAGTTTCCCCTTGCTTGTGAGCCCATCTCTAAGACTACAGTGACCCTTCTGTCCCCTAGCCTTGGGCTATTTGTTAGTGCTGATGAGAAAGCTACTGTCCTTTAGTTTTTCTGTTAATGTGGTTGAAACTTTCTGTGTTGGGAGTGGAGATGGAATCTAATTGACTTGTTTTTTTGTCTCTTGTTCTGAAACTGAACTTTATCCAGATCTGCAGGACTGAAAGCTTCTGTCCTGCAATTATAGGCATAAGTATGTGGCCACTGTGCTTAAGCATTCACTTGTAACATCCATGTTCCTGGATGATCCTAAATTCAGATGGTGAGCTGTTCCTTCCCTTCTAAATTGAGGGTGAACCTTTGTTGTGGAATCTAACCTCCAGAAAACCCTGTATGTACAAATTCATAGAAAATTCCCTTTGTTCAGGCAATATGGAAATTAATCAAAACATCTGCTACAGGATCTGTTACTGTTTTGATGCTTACCAAGAGATGTGCAAGTAACTGCCACCATAAAAACACTACATATTTTGACCTAAATAAATATTTTTGTCACTCTGGCAGAAAAGAATTGGATTCCCTAGAAGTTCTTCCTGTTGTAGAATGTTTTCAGATCTGCTCTTAAGTCTGTCAGAGACCATCTGTGCAAGAGAACGCCACCCTTCTTCCTACAGGGAGTGTTTTTTCTTTAGGCTGGTGTGTAATTCCTCTTTGCAACTCTAGATAAATGGGCATGTAGAGAATTCATCATTGCTGGGGAGGGTTTAAACTGCAGTATGTAGTCCAGTTCAGATGGAACCTTGCATAAGCAGGAGCTGGAGGAGAACAGCTGTGTGTGGAATAAAAGCTATTCTAGGCTTGGGATGCTGCCCTGTTTCTGGGGAAAATGAACTGTGTATGTGATAATGAAAGCAGTTAGGAGGACCCAGGTTCTTCCATCCCCTCTGCCTCTAAGTTGTTATTCTGTTCTGCTCACCCCTTCCATGTTCCTTAAGTTTCTTAGATGGGCTTTGAAGGGAACTTCTGTCCTGGATCACAGATCATCTCAAAGATGACCTTTGTTTTGATGTGGTTCCTGGACTGCCATCTTGCCAAAGCAGATTTTATTTTTTTTTTCTTTTCCTGTTTTGAATTATGAAATGGCCAGTTCTGTGCCAGCACTATTAACTCTCTTCTCCTTTCAGTTCTAAGGCTGTCTACGAATGCTGGTCAATGGAAAGAGCCTGCAAGCAAGGTGACCCATGCATTAGTCAATATTAGGTAAGGAGTAGAAGTTAATTACTCTTTTGAAGTTTCTCATTTCCTGTGTGACTACAGTTTTATCATGACGCTTTCACATGTGTTTTAATGAATTTTGTTTTCAATTTGTTCTACTTGTTGGGCTAAATTGTTGCTCTAAACAGGGCCCACAGGCATAAAGGAAGGATCACCAGGGTTTGATTGTCCTCTAATAATTCTCTCAGCTCTTCTGTAGACTGAGTGCTTTCAAAGCATAGCACAAACTGTAATGAATTAATCCTCACATCATTCTTGGGAGAAGTTATACAGTTGAGAATAATGCTGTGCTGGCAGAGCAATTGTGAACCTAATGGATTTCTGTTGCGTGATTCTATTGCAATTCCATGAAGCTGTGAAGGGAACTGTAAGCCTGCTGTAATAAGGAGATTCGAGGCCTCTTAACATTGCAAGAGTTTTGTGTGTGTTTAAAACTGATTATTTAAGGACATTTCAGTGTTCTCTTAAACCTTTTCTTCCTGTTCAAGGGCAGAAGGGGAAAAGTTATGCTTTACTTGTAAGGCTAAAGAGTGTAAATCCAGGTATGTATTCTTTCACAATGGCAGTAATTTATTTTTCTGGCACCTGAAGCAGCTACTACTGACCAAACTGGGTGCTGGGCAAGAGGATCGTGGATATGATTGACTGGAAAATGGAGGAATATTGAGAGGGAAAATTAACTTCTTAGCTCTGGCTTGTAAACAAACCATGGAAGATATGAGTATTTATACTGAAAAAAAATCTGTCTATCACTTCCCTAGTCACCCCAGACACTTTGTGTCTGTACAACACCAAGTAACTCAGTACTGTTGCATTGCTAGTACTTGTCATTTTCCTCACTACAAAAGGCATTGTGTAGGACAAACTCTCTGAGGGCATCTTTCAAGTCAGTGTGCACCTTACATGCCTGTAAACCACCTTAAAGGTTCCTCTAATAAGTTTGTAAGCTTGATAACATCATGTGTGATTCTAGACTTGTTTTGCTACTATCCTTATTTTTGGGTTTTTTTAAACAGATGTAAGTGAACACTTGTGGGTAGATAATGCACTGGGAGCGAAGCAGCAGAACAGGTGGCTGTTGACTAATGTCACTTAATGTGACACAAAGTGTCTGCTCTGGGAATGCTCTGGATAACCAGGGAGAGAAGTCTAAGCTGGGAAGAGAGAAAAAACAATTGATAACAGAGGATTTGTGGTCACTTCTGGTTTGTGTAACCAAGACTTTGAATGGGCTTATTTCCTGTTGGCTTTGCAACTGCTTTTGTGAAGATGAGTGTGCGATTGAGACAAGATGCAACCAAAAAACTGGCACCATGATACCCCTGTGTATTGGCTTTGCATGGCCTGGTTTTTGGTAGCGGGGGGCACAGAGGGGGCTCCTGTGAGAATCTCCTGGAAGCTTCCACCATGTCCGGCAGAGCCAGTGGGTGATGGCTCTGAAAGATGGACATGCTGCTGGCCAGAACTGGGCCAATGAGAGAGGCTGGTAATGCCTCTGTATGACATATTTAAGAAGAAAATCAAAACCAAGTCACACAATTTTGCTTCTAGTCAGAGAAGAGGAGGAGGTGAGAACATGTGTGTCCCTTCAAGGACAGCCTGTATCAGACATGTTCAGAACGTGGTGATGTCTGAAATCAGTGAAGCCTCTAATCTATTTCTCTTCTGGACTTCTGGTGTAGCTTTCCCTTGCTCCACCCAACTGCTCATCTGTGTTGAAATTTCATGAATGACTGCTTTTCATTTGGTGAAATTAGTAAAGGTCTAAATTATGGATGATTCAAGGCCTTGAGAGGGATTAGAATTCTGAGAAGTTAGTCTGTTTGATTTATCCCATTTCCTTGCTCTCAAAAAAAAAAAAAAAGGAGGGAGGGAGAATTTTGTCTTCTGGTTTGTTTTCTTCTGATGGTAAAAATACATTTGAAGGGTTCTTTAGCTGACTAGATTTCAGAGCAGCCAAAGAAATCGAAAGGTAGTGTGCTTTTGTGAAGGTGTCTGACAGTGTGATGGTTCAAAGTGGTGACTGGGACTAGAACTAGACTTAGCTCCCCATTATCTGGGTTTCCTGTTTGTTTGTGCCCCTTGGGTTTTCCCTTAGAGTGATCTTAGTGTACTGTGTCTTATTTGCATGCTTTTGCCATGAAGGAAATTAATTTAGAGAAATCCACACTGGATTTTTTCCTCACCTTGCTTCATCATTCTGGAAAGTTTTTATGAGCAGTGATTACCTGCTTTTTCCTGTAACTGTGCAGTGCAAAGTCATGCTTTGGTTTATATCTTGGTCTCATTACACAAGCTATTTAAAAATAAATAAACATTGCAATTTCCTTATCCTAGGTCTTTTAGTGGGTTTTATAAATGTAGGAGCATCTGCCTGTGCATGCATACAGTGGGCTTTAAAAAGTGTCTTAAATCCTAGTGTACAATTTTATGTGTATTTCTGCCGGGAGAGGAGTGGTGAGTTGTTTACAATGTTTTAAGGCGGCAATGCATTTGTGTTACAGGAGTAACTGTTGAGGAGACACCACAACAGTCCTGCTTATACCCCACAGTGCTGAACTGATGAGCTCAGCTGATTAATTGCTGAAATAGAGAGTCAGAATGAGTAACACCTAGAGAATTTTAGACATGTTCTTCTTTAAACGCAGCCACAGAGAGAGATCCTGCTTTGTGTATCCTATTATGGTATGAACAGTACCTTTTAGTTGGACTAAAAGTTCTCCACTTTAGTCTCCACTTTAGAGTCTGAGTTTTGTTGTTGCTGATTATTTGATTTTTCTTGTCCTTATTCCAGTGAAAAAAGCAGTCATGAATATTCTTTTTGAGTATTGAGAGATAGGAAGGCTATTCCTGCCTTCTCTCCTTTCTACAGATAATTCATAATTTCTGTCCAACCCAAAGAAAATGAAAAATTGAAGAAGAAAGAATAATAATATCCTTATCTGTCTGAAAATCTTACATACCAAACCGGAATGAGCGATTCTGATTGCTGTCCTATCTCATAATAGTCATTATAATTTCTGTCTGTGGATTTGTCTCTGTGGTTTTCATAAATAATTGAGATGTGATAGACTGCAAGATATAGCTGCAGCACTGATGGGGTTGAAATAGGAAGGTGCAGCAGTTGGTGGTTTGAAAACTCACCTTCTCACCTATGAGGAAATAAACACATTTTGAGACAAGTTTTTTTTTTTTTTTTAAACTAATGAGCCTCTTCAAGATAACATTGTACAGGTTTGCATTTAATGAGAGTTTTATTAACGCAGGGTTCAAAGGGGCATTTTCTGATTGCCTATTCAGTGAGAAAGGTGGCAGCTGAATTCCTGTATTCTTTTAATAGACTTTCTCCTGGTCGGGATTTTTCCAAGGTGAATAAATAGATTAACTCAATGATTAATAGACTGAATTTCTCCCTTGTCTGAAATTCAGCCCCATCATAATTTTTAAAGTAATTTTATTTTTCTCACTGAAACACTTTTAATATGCAGAGAGTAAGTTTGTAGCATGGAACTAGGTGATAGGATTATTTTTTTAAGGTGTTTTCTGTGCTGTTGTAGCATATGCTGCAATCCTCGCTTGGGTGCTTTCATTCACTCTTCCAGCTTGCAGATCACTTTTGTTCCACTTGAGCCACCCTGTGTGATGCTCTTTCCTTGAAATGAAGGTGCTGCTTCTCCACGGGCTGCTTTTGGGGTTGTAAAGGAGAGACTGGGGATTTGGGAGGAGCACTCAGAGCATTGCATGGATGTGTATAGAATGGTTATGCTTGGTGCCAGTCTACGCAGGAGCACTCTGAAGGAACATTTACAATTTTACTTAGGCCAAATTGAGCTTTGCTTGTTTGTTGTAGGACACTTGTCATCCTGGCCCTGACACTATAGCTCCTCTTAAATTACCAGCACTCACAGAACTGCACTTTCTGAAAACCTTGACAGAGGACAAGGCTTAATTCCGATGTTTGTTAGAAAGTGGGTGGCTGCAAGCAGTCCACATAGTACCTTCAGCATTGTTCCACCAGACTGCAAGGAATTTAGCATCTCTTTAAGGGGAGAGAAGACCAAAATGCTGCTGACCTAGTTATGTTGCAGTGGCTTTTATGCAGGATGTGTGAAAGTGGACCTGCTGATAGAGAAATGCATCTGTTTTTGTGGTGTAGGTGGTGACCTATGGATTACAGTCAGTTGAGAATGTGTACAAAATATGTTTATATATGTACACACACACTTTCTTCCTTCCCTCTCTGTACAGACATAATGGACATACAAACACATTTCTTGCCCATATGAACGAGAATGAAAATGGGAGAGCAAGCTTAAAGCCTGTTTATGAAAGAAATGGTCAAGAAAATCTATGGGCATATATATGAAAATATGGATATCTGTGTGCACATTGTAGGTATATGCACCTATATAATATGAATATCCATATATAGATGTCTGCGTGTATATAAATACATACATAATACATATACAGACATACTCACATATATACACTTGAGTTATATGTATTTATTTACATGTAGAACACACACACAGACATGTTTCCTTTGACAACAGGCTTATTAAAGCCATAATGTCCCAGCTGAAAATACCAAGCACCTGCTTGTTTGCAGCTTCTCCCAGATGAACCACAAGGGTTGGCTAAGGATGCTCAGGTGTTGCTCCTTCCAGCAGTACTGTTGCACTGGATGAGTCCCCTGGGACTGTGGGACCATGTGGAACTACTCAGGGCCAGCCAGTGCAGAGCAGCAGAGGGTGCTCAGGCATGCAGGTTACAGCCCACAGTGATCTGGAGTTCATTCCCTGCAATTCTCAAAATCACCTGTGAGGACTACACTGATGGAATAACAACTCCATTGAATTGTTCACTGAGGTGTGTTTAATGGTAATGACCTCTGACATGCTGTCACTGCTAATCAGCCTGACTGAGCTCAGATCACAGGATAGTACAAGACAGTCAGCAATTACTTTTTTAATAAGAGAAAAGCAACAAAGCTCAAAGAGAAACCCAGAAATGTATATTATTGGTACTTTTAAATCATAACACAAACTTGATAAGATTATGGATCAAATTCTTACTAAAATGATGTAAGGAAACTTCCGAGGTTTATGCATCCAAGCTATTTGAAGCATTAGTTCACTGCAGTTTTCAGGTGGTAGCCTGAAAAAATTCTGATGGTGAAAAACTGATAGCAGATTTTAGATGAGGATTCTGGCTTTGTTCTGGTTCTTTTTTAGTGATCTGTGGTCACTCCTCACTGAAGTAGCAAAACTAGCAGACCCTTCTTGTCATTTCTTGTTGCATGGTTTTCTGATTGCATAGGGACTCTGGCACAGCAGAACAGTTCCTGGAATGCCACAGTGGTTATGACAGAGTTATAGTGGTTACTCAGAGTTCACCTGCTGCCACTGCTTGTTTTGCACTCGACATTGCAGTATTGTGGTAGGGAAGGTTCCTTTGCTAGGTGCAACAGATCTTGATGTGAACAGATTCTGGCAGAATCTGTGAACAGATTAGCTGGCACCTGATCAGAGGAAGCAGGTGGATTGAAAGGGAAAGACCTTACGACCAGCAACATAACAACAGAAGAATCAAAAGGGAAGGAAAGAAGCATTCCTATCTTGGGTTGCAATGTTTCATCTTTTCACAGCAGTCTAACCCATGTTTCAATTATTTTTATTAGTGTTTAAGGCTTTCATCTAGTCGTGTAACTTCAGCATTTCATTTCTTGTCCATTATCTGATTTCTTCTCAAGGCAGCAGTGTTAGTTTTCAGTTATTGCTCTTTATTTACTAGCTGATTCATCTTGGTGTTTTTCTTTGACAGAGCCATAGCCAATTTCGTTCTGCTGTAATTTTCTTTCATTCTTTCTCATTCATGCAGTGGCTTAATTAAATGTTGTCTCTGCCACTGGCCCAAATCCAGAGAGCAAATCTGTTGGTTGAGTGGTGTTGGATGGACCAGTTCCACAAACACAGCAGCATGGTTCAGCAAGTCAGGTACATCCCAGGTCACCTTTCTTCTTTCTGCCAGTTACCTCCATTTCAGTCACGGCTGCCTGGGAATGGACTCTGACAGTGTCAAGCCTGTTTTCTCTTTGATGAACTTTTTTTTTCAGTAGGTTTTAGGAAGGATTGGTTGCTTTATTTTTTTTGTGATGACTTACGGTTTCTGGAGCTGATGCTGATTTTAAGCAAAGCTGTTTGTATGGCAAAGAATGCCTCTGTCTGAGATACCATAGCCATGGCTTGCTTTCTTCAGTGCACTTGGATGTCATTCTGCAGAGATCACTTCTGCTCTAGAATTTCATCCTCAAAGAAAACAAGGCTTTTTGGATTGGGGTGGGGAGGATCCTGAGGTGATTTATTCCTGGGATGGCAGCCTCACTTAACTGGCTTTCTTAGCTTTTTTCCAATGTCTGCAATTGTATCGGTCGCTTTCATCTCCTTTCCTCATGTCTCAAAGGCAACAGGCTGGCCTTCAGGAGGGAACTGGGAGCAGGATCTGCTTCTGTATTTCAGCTGTTCTGTGAGGTTTGGTGTGGAGGTGAGGCCTCTGTACAAGGGAGGATTGTTTGCTGGGTGGAAAGGAAACTCCTCTGCAGAACAGCCACTGCTTAGCTGCCTCTTCCAAAGTTCAACAGGTCTCTTTGTTCATGTGATTCTTATAACATGAACATCTCAATGCAGTTTGCCCACTTGTGAGCTTTTGTCCTCCTGGGCATTTTATTGGAAACATTTCTTCCTTGAAATCTGAAAGTTTTGGAAAGGTAGGCAGGATCTGTAGGCACTTAGCAGTTTGCTGAGAAATGTTGCCTCCGTTACTGTTGTATTAGAACCCAGATTTCATTTGCTCTTTGTCAAATGCAGCTGCTCTGTGAATAGGGAGTTCCTGTCTGCAGATCTCTGCTGGACTCATGGGTGCAGATTGTAGGCTTACCAGGTGGAGTTAGTTAAGCTGCTAGCAATTTTTATTTTTTTGAAAGCTGTGTATGCAGCCTTGGAAGTGTAATGTTGGCACATAATTTCAGCTTTTGTGCTGATGAATTTGGGGTGCGAAGCTTTGGGAAAACAGTTGAGGAAAGAAGTCAGAGACTCCTGAGTGCAATTGTGGTTTCCTATTTGATTTATGTGATTGACTGTGCACTGCCTGGTCTGAAGAAGTGTGGCACCAGGCAAGAAATTGTTTTTTGTTCTGCTTGTCAAATACCTTTCTCTATAGAAACATAAAAGTAGTGGAGAATATATGTCAGCATGGGGAGTACTTCTGGTTTATTTCAGAAGTGGATATAATATTTATTGGTCAGAAATTGTTTTTCTGTCTCATTTGCAGATATTTTGGTCTTGAATCCCAGTGCTGGACACAGGCAAGTTATGTCTGAGCTCAGTAATGCATTAAAGCATGTGCTACAAACCTGGGATGCAGACATCTTGGGTTGTTTGTTGAAGTTGAAAATCCAGAAAGCTCTGCTGTTTCTCACTCTGAATTGTTTGTATTGTTTCCTCCTGTTTATGGGAACAATCCTAATTATTTCTCTGGCACTGTGGCTGGCATGAGTTCAGTTCCTAATTGATAGATTTCAACCTTACAGTCAATGTCTTTGTTGGTAGCTCTATTGCAGCCAGGAAGCAACTAGATTCTCTTGGCCCCAAGAACTGGCTCTACTGGAACATGATTGAAGCACAGTTTGAAACAGCTGTTTATAGCTTGTCGAAACTTTGTCCATGCTGGTTTCTTTCTTTGGGTAAATATAAGGGACTCTGATCTCTGCTGGTCTCAAATCTAGCTTTCAAGATTCGCTTTAGTGGAGAAAGAACATTAAGCAACTTTCTTCATAACCCAAACAATGTAAAAATTATTGTGAGCTTAAATAACACCTTTTTCCCTTGAAAAGTGATGTAGTATAATGCTGTTTTGCTCTTTCTGTTTAAAAGAAATCTGTTGCTCACAGCAGCAGCCAGAATTATTATTCCCTCTGAAAGTCTGGGCTGTGGGATGTGTACTTAAAAAAAGCTTTTCAAAAGCCAGTAACGTGTATTTCTTATTATCTTTTACTAGTGGGGGGCCTAAAATTTGGCTTTGCTCTAGGAATGTAAATGCCCTGCTCTCTTAATTCTTCCTTTAGGACTAAACTGACAAAGTACCCACTCATTAAGTACATCTGCTCATTAAGGTAATGAAGTACCTACCTTATCTTGAACTGAAAGCAAGGATAATACATTGTTAGCATGACTGCAGAACTGCAGTCTTTTTTTTTTTTCTGGTGCACTCCAGATTGCACTAGAATCTGGAGCTCAGTTCCCATGGAACTGTGAGAGGAGGACATCTTGTTTGTAAGACTTTGTTCATTAAAGGAAATTCTCATTCTAGCTTGTAAAGTTAAGGTGTTGGGGTTCTTAGGAACTCTATCCATGAAGGCAGAGAAGGTTGTCTCACCCTACCAGCACAGGGGCTAACTTTGCAACTCCCAGTAAATACCAGTTGGCTAAGGTGAAAGTAAAATGCTGCTTGGAGGGGAGGGGAAAAACAGCTTGAGTGAGTGTGATTCCGCCTCTCCCTTCCAAAATGTGAAATCTGTGTGCTCTAATCTCTCTGAGTCCAGATTGAAACACTAAGATACATCAGAGTTTCTGGTGGCCTGAAATAAATTGACTGGTTGGGAATCCCAGAATGCTTTTATTACTACTCTATGTAGTCTTTATATTTTTTTCATAACCCTTGCAGCTAGAAGAAAATTCAGGAAATGATGGCATAATGCTTGAGCAGTAGCAATTTCTCCCTTAGCTCTGAGGTCAGACCTCTGTTGCCTGTTTCAAGGGATGTTGACTGAAGGTTCAGTGATCAGAAATGCCTATGTGCTTGGCTACTTCTCAGCAATCAAAGCCAACCAGGTTAAGGTAACAGTGACCTCATGAAGAATTAATCTGTGTTGGGTACCAGATTGTGATATCTCATCCTGGTAAGGGTTTAGTTAAAGGATGTTCCTCTGGCAAAACTGCCCCAAGCGTGCTTCCTCAGCCTGTGCTGTGCTCACTTGGAGCAGGTATAAATTGACAGGGTTCCTGCCTTCTCTTATGTGGGAGCAGCCTGCATCGTGCAGCTGCATGTAAAGGAGACTGGGGACCTGACCCAGTATAAAACTCTCTATGCAGGACAAAAAAGCACAAAACAATGTGACTTAGTCTGAGTCTGTTCTCAAGCCTTCATTGCATACACGTACGTGACTGGTTGTGTCAGCCTGTAGAGGGTGGGGGCACAAACAGCTCAGTGTTAGGGACAACAAGACAGTCTCTCTTAGCAGCATTGACCTGTTAAACTAGCTGTAAGCTGAAATGCTACCAAGTGTTTTAATGGTTATGTCCAGAGTCATCAGTGGTCACTGGTGTGACTCTGCAGGGGTCTAAACTCATGTTCGCTTGCCTGTGCTGGTATAGTGCAGGATGGTTTTTGCAAACTGTTCTTGCTGTTAGTATCAACATAATCATTGCCTAAAGCTTTGCTTTAGGTACTGGGCATGAGACCATGGTACTATGAGCCCAAAAAGTGAGACCGTTGGTGTTACTTGGCTGGGAGTCTGAAGTAGGAGAACACCAGCACATTGAATGCATCTCACTGCAGTGGAGTCCTGTTTGATAGGATATAAAAGTATGGTCTTAAATGTGCCTTATTTTCAGGGTGACCAGAAATGGAATGACCTTAAAAGCTTCCTGGCAATCCTTTTGCCTGACTTTGCTAGAAAACTTTGAAAGCCTAAAGCTTTTTCATGTTGCTGCTTTAGTGATTAATTAGGTCATCACTTTGTGTGTTAATTACAGTGACATTTTTCTTCTCATTAGTTGGATTATGGAAAGTTTTTGAGTCTGTGTGGGATGGGAAGTAATGCAACCTTTGTGGCCAAGGGAAGGATGATTTCAAACTTTAGAACATTGAATTTCAATGATGGCTTTGGGTACTGTAAAAAAAAATGCTGCAATCCACTATACAAAATGTGGCTGGTAAGTGCTTTGGGGGCAGGATAAATGCCATTTATTCTAAACAAACGTGATGTTGCACACATTTCGGATGAGGAATTTTAAACTGGACCCTTCTTCTGGAAGGTTGTGTATTATGTTAATTAATGTAAAGCTCTTGCTGCTGACAGAGGGGTGTGAATATGATATGCTTCATATAGTGTCCTTCGTGGTGTGTCTGAAAAGGCTTTACAGAGAGGTTGTTAAGCAAGGCAGTGTACATGAACGAAGGCCAATTGCTTTTACTTACAATTTTTTCTAATTATTTAATGTCCTCCTTATAATTTTGCAACACTGTTTGTTTGCTTTGAAATCTGTGCTTGACATGAAATTTTTATGGATATTTGAGATAAGCTTGTCTGAGGCAGACGTTCCCTTGTAAACTTAGAAAGCAATAGGTCTGCCATACGTTGTTCTTGATTCCTTAGTTTGAAAGTTGTGGTTGCTTTGAGGTTAAGCCCACGTGTGATATGGTGAGCCTTGCTGAAGGAGCAGACTGTGCAGTTGTCACTGGGTAGCACCTATTTTTCTTCCTTGTTTGGCGACTTTTACTCTTAGCATGAGCTAATAGTGTCAGAAATGAAGAGTCACAAAACAAGATTGTTCAGGATCTGAAATTTGACTGGGAAAGAAAATAAGTCAGACTGCAATAAGGAAGGCTCTTCTCAACATGAGTGATCCAGTACTGGACCAAATAGCTCAGTGCAATCTCCATCCTTGGGAGTTGTTTATATTTTGCCTGAGCATAGCTGTGAGTTAACTGGCCCAGTGGTGAGTACAGAGTTGGACCATGGAACCTCCCAAGGTCCTTTTTAACCTAACCCATTTTATTTTAGAGAGCAGTCTCTTCACTGCATGGTGAAATGGTAAAAGAAGCAAGAAAGCTTGTTTTCATGCAGTGTGTTGTGCTATATGTTAACTCTGGGCCTGTCTGCTAGACGTGCAGGGTAGAGCACTTACTTAAATCAGGAGGTGCTTGGCATCTATTTTCTTTCCCTGAAAGACCAGTAAAGGGTAAAAACTAGAGAACTTGCTGTATGTGTTGTTGCAGATGCCCGGTGTTGTCTGCTGTCTGTGATCTTACCATTAAATTGGATCCTGCCGATGACATCCAACTACACAACTCAATCATTTGTGAGGAGGAACTGTTCTCAGTGTGATTAATGCTGTGGTTGATGACGGGCACAGAAAGCACTGCTTTGAATAATGCCCATAATGGCATATTCCCCTGTGTGCGTGTTTAAAGGAAGAGTCTATGGTTATATGAGATTGAGGGCATTTAAGAGGCAGCTAATGACAAGTGAAAATGATAGCTAGGGTAGATTAATTGTTAAATGAATTGTGCCTGCCCTTGCTGTCATTTTAATGTGGTATTGGTCTAAGTATGATGTTATGTAGCAGGAAGGCATCAGGAAACAATATTGTGAACTTAAGTTTGGGTCAGAGGAGTTTAAAGGCTTAGCCATCAGGAGTTTTTCTCTAGTTTAGACATCTTTTTGCAGTGTGGGGTTTTGTTCTTCTCCTCTGGGACTACAAAAATCTTTGTTTTGATTAATTTTGGTTTAATAAATTTTTTTCCCCATGTGTTTTTTGACAGTGGAGTAAAGCAGTATTTTCTCATAATCGTTTCAATACAAGCTTTGCATTAACTGTTTCTGGAATGAGATGATACCAACTGAACTTGGTCTGGAGCATAGCTCAGGGATTTTTTTTTCTTATTTTTTTAAATTGTACTCTATCTCCAGGACTACATATTTAACTTTGATTTGTCATGGGGCTGCTTTATATTCATGCCTTCACTCTGAGTGGAGCATAAGGGAAATTAAGCTGGAAGAGGACTGAAAGCAGCCAGGCATAGGTCTCATCCTGTCATTACTGTGAAGAAATCTGTCCTTTGAATTGATTTGTAGTGACAGTGGGGCAGAAAGGCACTGGCAGAAGCTGTATATCTCTTGCAAGCTTTTGTTCACACATGGCCAATAGCCTCATTTGAGTGAATTTTGTGTGCTTTCTTGATGAAATGTTATCACATATGTTTCAGTAAAGTTTAGCGGTCCCTGTTAAGACTTAACTGTACTGAGGGGTTCTTAGAGCTCTTTTCTCTGTCTGCTCATGCTTTTTTATTTTTAAAGTATTTGCTGTGTTTGGAGGGGAATCAGTTTGGGCCAAGGGCACTTAGAGGATGTGAGATTTGATTGCTTTCAGCCTGCTAATCTTCATGATCCGAACTGTGCACTCAGGCAGAAGAAAAATAATGCCGTCTACACAGGAAGATAGACTTTCTGTTAAGTATTTTCCTTTCCTAGGAAGAGAGGAGGCCTTCAAATTCATTTTATAGAAAGATAAACTTGTATGGGGACAGGTGCAGACAAGCATCAGGAATCATGATTTCCTTCCGAAGGATGCTTGGCTCATGCTTTGCCCAATCCAGCGAAGAGAAAACTAGTGGATACTGCTAATGTAGTGGAAAACAAAAGTGATGTAGAACAGCTTCTGAAGTTGAAGGGTAGTTTGTAGTGGGAACAAATGGATAGGGAGGGAATATCATGAATAAATAAAAGTTGGAAGTGAAAGGTTTTCTAAAATTAAAAGCACTGAGAGTCTAGGGCACTCGTATAATCAGTTAGAATGATGCAATCCAAACAGGGATGGATTATTTTGAAGCTGAGAATATGAGAGAATGGCTAGGGAGCCAGAATCCCAGATTTGTACCAGGAGAAGCCCAGGTGAAGGATGTCTGCTGAGGTTCTCAATGAGCTAGGAAGGCGGGGATTTTTTGTCAGTTTGGATTTTTTTTTTTTAATTCCCCCTCCCCCCATCAGTAATGTTACCAGCTCCAGAGCGTTGGAGATGGATAAGATCATGTTGGTCCATGGCTTAAGATGTGATTCATTTAGTGTGGTAAATACCATTGTAGGGTTTTCTACAGTATAAGGCCTGTAAAAACTCGTACCTGCTGTTAAATTATATGTAGGTTATTTGCTTCCTGCATCGGTGATTGAGAACCTGTTAGTGTTAATAGGGTAGCCACTTCAAAAAGACTGATGCCACTCCCTCCTGTCAGTCAGGGATCACTTTTCCACTGAAGGAAGACAGTAAATGTCTTCAGTAAAATCCAGGGGCTGGCTAACAAATTGCAGTTTAGAATACATTACAGATGATGAATGTGATCTCCTTAAAGGGAAATCTGTTCGTTTGACTTAGTGCTCTTACGATTAATTGCTTGCCAGATTAAATTGCTCCATAAAATGCATGCTACTTTATTCAATCTCTTCATGATGAGATTAGCTAAGCTGTGCTGGTTCTTTGTATGTTAATTACAGTGGTATTTTCTTCTTCAATTTAATTATTAAATTGTTTAGTACAGCATGCTTTCTCCTAGCCTCAAGAAAGTTGTCTATATTTTTCTTTTGACCACTGTTTTATAATCATACTGCCCTTTTTCCAGAAATATTCTCGGTTCCTTTATAGAAATATCACACACTGTAGAGGATACATCCTGAGCTTTTTCTGTGTTTTCTTTGGTGTGCTGCTGAAACAGAAATGGTGCTAATCTTGCACAGGTTCATTATGTGACAGTCTAGGATGAGGAATGTCTGAACTGAAGCTGTGGAGGCAAATTTCCAGGGTTGCTACACAAACAGGAATTTATCCAGATAAAGTAAGCTTTCTGCTTCTGTTGAGAAGTGTAAAGCTCACTGAGTGGCCAGGATGTTTGCTTTTTGTCTCACCTGGAAAATCAATACTATAGCAGTTCAGTATTCTCTGTGCTGTTGATGAAAGACCATGTATGCTTTCCTTGTTCTTGGAAGACTTCTCTGGACTCAGTGACCATACCCAAGACATATTTTTTTGCTGAAAACCTGGAAAATGGAAACACAAGAAGTTGAACAGCACTAGAATTGTGGTGACAGCCTGCAATTACTGAAGGCGGCCAGCAGTAAAAAAATAAAGGAAAATTTAAGAAAAAGTGAATTTAAGTTCTCATTACCAGACTTGCCCCAGCCTTTAGGATATTAGTTCATGCTCCCTTCATCAGTCCTGACAACATGTGCAACTACCCACCACATGCACACACAAAATAACCCCATGTTCTTTTGCAGTGCTAAGACTGGGACTTGCACATAACCTAATGTTCCCACAGCAGCATTACAGAGGCTCTGTTGAAAAACTGTTGGTTTTCTTTATTTTTAATTTTTTTAATGTTTATTCTGCTGTACCACTCTAGATAAAATACATAATATGCATAGACTAAACTGTTAGTTGTGTTTAAAATCATCCAGATCTCTGGGTTTGAAATGGAGCTTCTCTCTTACACAGCTGTAATAACTTTTTTTAAAAATTCGCTTCTCAATTTAACTGTTCTCATTCAGAAAATTGTGTGTTATCTTCTATGAGAATTGATTCCAAAAGGCAAGGCAAATTTTTGTATTTATTAACCTAGCCTTTCATTTGCCATGTATCCAGTGCTTAGAAAATTCAAAAGGGTGTAGGAGGACTAGGAAGGTTTCAGAAGGGGGCATCAAGAATGACTGAAGGCATGAAACCAGATGTGTTATGAAGAACATTTATATACATGACAAGTCTTCAGGCTGGAAGAGATGGCAGAGAATATATAAAAGAGTTAGTAAAAATTACCAAATGTCAGCGAGAAGGTGAAGGGGAGCTGTAAGAAGAGGGTGCATCAGAAGATAGATAAGCTCGAACCAAAGCGATATTGCTTCATGCAATACTTAGTTAAGCTGTGGAATGTCTAAAAGGTTACGTGAATTTAAAGCAATGATTATACAAATTAATGTAACAGAACTTAATAGTGGTTTACTGGTTCATACAGATGTCACCTCTGCTTCACATATCTTGAAGTGTATGTGGCTGGAAGTAAGGATTCTTTCTGGGGCAGTACCTTTTTGGTTTTTTCTGCTTTTATACTTTTATACCTGAGCTCCCGATTCTAGACAGTTTTGAAGTAGGAACACGGAGGCCTTTGCTACCTCAGTGTGGCAATTTTAGATGTTTAAATAAATTTTACTTGTCAGCATTGTCTCAGGAATAAGTTACTTGCTTCAAAGCCTTTAGCCAAGGGTAAATCAACATGTCAGCATCCCCGTCCCACTGCTTTCAGGATGGAGGCATTGCAGTTTCCTAACAATCACACATCTGGTTGTATACATGGTTTGTTAAATCTGTCACTGCTTTCAGGATGAGAAGGCTGAATTCCGATGTTAGGTGTCCATAAGGGTTTGTTGTTAGGTGAAGGAGTCTCTTACCTACACTTTGACTCACACTCTCATTGTGTGCAGCAGAGGAGGCCTCGAAGCTTTTCTGTGGCTTTCTGCTGTTATTTATGTGTGCACCCTAAATACTGTCTGTGGTGATTTAGAAGAGAGATGTCTAAGGAAGAATATAAGCTGGTCTCCTGTTTGGCAGCCTTTTGCTCTTTTCTGGGAGTGGCAAAGAAGCGTGTGATTTTCTGGAGCATTGGTGAAGAGAAGAATGATTAACCATGGAAGATTTTTCTTCCCTCGTGATTTTACTTTAGGATTTCAGTCATCTTCAGTGTTCCTTTTTTCTCCAGAAAGAGCTCATGGAGAGCTGTCAGGATCATGTACTCATAAATCTCATGAAAGTAAAACCCGTGCCAGCTGAGCAAGACATGATTTTAATTAAGACTAACAGGATTTTTTGTATTTTTTTCTTCCTTGCTAACCCCAACCCAAATATAAAAGTCTTCTAATTTCAGTAGCCTCTTGTTTGTCAGCTAAAAAAGGCTGAGTTGATGGAGCCTTTTGAGACTTCTTTGATTAAAAAATTTAAAGTTAAAGGCCCTGTGGTTTTTTATTTGGTTAAGGGGACAAATCCTTTTACCTCATCTGTAGAGCAAGGAATTGAACAGGAATATAATCAGTTTTTTTTCTGTTGCAGGTTACTGTTCTAAAGGAGGTTCATGTTGGATAATTTATCATTCATTCTTTTTTCCTTCTGGCTACTGTAGAACCCAATGCACTGCTCTATAAATAGATGTAGAAAACGTTCTTTTGCTGACATCTCTGAAGACAACTTTCGATTTTGCTAAATCCAGAAAACCTATCGTGAATTCTCAGTGCACAGGTTAGATGAGTTAGGAAAAGAAGGGAATCAGGATAATCTGACCTCTGCTGTAAGTGCCTCAAATAATGATCTGTTCTTTGTGATGAGCATTTATCTATGAAGACCAGCCAAGGTGAATTAAAGGAGCGTTATCTGAAAACAGGCACATGTGAAGCCGCATATATTAATGTTGGCCCAGGTGTGGACTACCTGTGTATGGAGGTGGGGAGGGTCTTTCCCTTGCTGAGGAACAAAACTTCGTGGCTCCAGCTGGTTCTCCCGCCCAGTGCTGATTTCACAGGCCAGTTCTACATCCCTACCTGTGCTCCCTACAACAAGCACCAACACAGTGGAGGCTGAGAAGGGTCTCCCTTGGAGCACAGTGCTGACCTGACTGAGTGCCAGGCTGAATTTGCCTCCCGGCTGTTTCTTCCCCAGTCCATGGCACCTCTGACAGGGAAAGCCATCTGTGTTACAGCCTTTTTATCTTAGCTTGGGGAGGCAAATGGAACAGTGCTATCATGATGTTTGTGGACTAATGTTGTGAAGCAGTTCAAGCTGCCTACTGCGTACAAACCTAGTCCTGACTGTTTAGGCTCTGAACGATGCAGGTACAGTTCTCCTGGAAAGGTTGGGTGCTGAAGATGTCTCTAATTCCTAACTTTCTAAACAAACCTTTCCTTCTGTGTTACCAGTTATTCAGCTGAAAGAGTTTGCTTGGTGTGGAACGATGCTGCTGTGGAACCCTACTAAGGCCCCATCTGCTAAGAGCTTGTATTGATTTGTGTCTTAGTTTATAAAAGTCTTCAATTCACCTTGTGTAAATGCCATAAATAATGCAGATGTACTAGATGAAATGTGCTGTGGGAACATCCCAGAAATCATTTTGGTCTGGGTTGAACAGAGCTAATCTAATCATGGTTAGGAGTTTCTCAACAGCTGTGAAGCAAAAAGTGTATTGTCTTATTCTAGCTTAATGTATTAGTCAATACACAGGGGCAGGAAGATAGGTATTTGAAAGTGGTAATTAACTTTAATGAAAACAAGAGTTTTTAAAGTTAAAATGTTACAAAACTTCAGATGAAACTATTTGTAGATTATATATGTACACACAGTGTAAGTATAATCAAGTCCAGTCCTGCGCCTGTGATTTATCTGCATAATCCTCACATTTGTATGCCTCTTTGTCACCATGACTGCAGTGCTTCAGAGGCTATATGTATATTTACTAAATAAATCACTTTGCCCACTCATAGCAAACAGCCACTTTGTGCCAGCAACATTGCAGAATGCGTTTTAGTATATAGGGGACATTGATGAATAATTTGTCCTTTTGAAATTCCATGGGCTTTAGGCCACCAAAATGTATTTCAGGTTGGACTAGGTCCAGATGTGAATGAGAACTCTTTGGCAGTCTTGTAGAAAGCATATGGGAGTTTTAGAGGTGACCTCTTTTTAGAAATTTAATTGGATTTTTGTTCTGTTCCATTATGTGTAAAGAAAGCAAAAAGGTAACGGGATGTGGTATTTGTTAGATTGTTCAGTTCGGAATATCCATCATATCAAGGCTGATTTTTCTTCAAAGTGGTCTGTGGTCATGGCATCTTGAGTTCTCTGCATTGGAGGGATCAGCTGATGGAAAGTGATTCCTGTAGAGGAAAGAGAATGTATTTGTATGCTCATAATTGGTTCTAATTGATGTTTCCGTGGCAGTTACCACAATTGCAAGATGAGGAATGTGTCTGCATGCTATTAGCATTGTAAATTGAGAGGAAACATGGATGCAGCCCGTTATCAGATCTGGGACTTGTCTTCCTGTCACTTTTCTGCACTTGATGGCCCCAAAACTGCTGATGTGATCAAATAGGACATTGCAGACAACAGTGATACGACAAGTCCAGAACTCACTAATTCTGCTTTGAATTGTTTATCAGCAAGCAATTTGTCTTGGCTAAAGCAGACAAACCAAACAAACAGTTGTCCATTGGCAAAGAGTTTTTAGGAATTTGGGGTCACATGTCAGCATTCATTACTGAAAGGACCTCCAGGAACTTAGAGAGCCTAGAGGAACTTAGAGGGCTCTTGAATGTCAGTTCAGGGCAAGACTTCAGAACTCCTTGAGACTGCTGCTGGTGAGACTTGGCTTGATGTTGGTTCTCCAGCTATTATTTGCTGACAATTTTAGCTCATCTGCTCAACTGGAAAACTCAGGACAGTAGAGAGAAGAAGTATTTTAAGAGCCTTTGTGTGTCAGTTTTATAGCAGAGATTACTGAGGTTCTATGGACATGTGAAACTCGTAGTGTTTCCTTTGGAGCTAGCAGTGGGCATCTGTGACAATGCTTCTAAGAGTGATTCTAAGAGTGAGTGATGTGACAAAGCACTTGTCGTGGAGACAAGAATGTTGAGGGTGCCTTTCTTAGGTGATGAGCATAAAAATAGTGGTACATGATAAGTTTTTCAATGATCAGAAGGGACATAAGAATTTCTGATGAATGTTGCAAGTTACTGGAAGACTTGCAGAAGGTTAAATCATGAAGTAGATGAAGCGTATGATCTGAATTGCTTTTTAACCTGTCAGGCAGTGCAGTTCTTGAAAAAGAAAGTGCCAGTTTGCAAAAAGGGGCTGTATCTTGAAAAGCAGTGTTTCAAGAAGCATTGACTGACAGCTTTACTCTAGGTCTCTTGTGAAATGTTCAGCTAAAAAGGTTTATTTAACCCTAGAAATATTAACAAGAGACAGAAAGTGATTTTATGATGGTATATATTTTGCAATTTTTTCTGGTGTCTGTTTCAAAAAAGGGTATTGAAAAATTGGAGAAAGGACAGAGAAGCCTCAGTTATGAGAGACTAGTGAGAATGCTTTCAAGATTTCGGTATCATAATCTCTTTAAAACAAAACCTGTGGTATGCTCTTTAGAGTGTTCAAGCACCTTTGACGAGATAAAATACCAAAACAGAAAAGGAATGTAAGGCTAGGCACTGAAACCAAATTGCAGCTGCAAATTACATACCCATTTCTTAATAGGTAATTAACCACTGTAGTAAATGACTGAAAGAATAGGTTTTCTTCTGTTCCCATCTGCATAGAATACCTTAGTGAAAGGCTCTAGCTAGCTGCTGACATGAGAGTAATGGTGTAAGGGTAATGTTGAAAAATGTGATATACAGAAGTTCAGATAAGCTGATCTACTAACTTGCAGTGCCATGAATCAGGTAGATTGGATCAAAGATACCATTTTGCATTTAAAACTTAACAAATTCTCTCTGGATTCTTGTGCTTTCGGCTTTTATCTTTGCAATGAGAGATTTCTCCTCCAGTACATCAATCACAGGCATACTGAAATTTATCCATGGAGCAATTAAACAGAAGGACAGCCCTGAGAATTATTTTGAGACATTTTTTCTCTTAAGACCACAAGACAGAGGTAAGATTCAAGGAGATGTCAGTAGGCCACAAGCTTTTCATTTTTCTGCAGTTTGCAGTCACCATGATGGCTGTGCTGAGAGAGTAGGGGCCAGGGTGGAGGACTTGTGCTGCAAGGAAGTGTGGAGAAATTATTCACTAGCTTAACCTCCAAGCAAAAATATTACATCTGTAATTTAAATTTTCAGCAGTGCATGTTTCAGTTTTTTTAGGGGAGTGGGGATTTTTCCCATTGTGTTTCAGAATGGAAAGAGTTTTGTACTCACTTGTAATAGCAAAAGAAAGCTAGAGTGCTTCAGAGAGGCCTTAAAAAATGAGATTTTACGGAATGAGTTTTGCTCAGTTTTCCATGTTTAGTCTGGAATTAATGGTCAGGAGCAGTAAGCGTGCTAGGAATTGTCCTCAAACCCAAAGAAAGGTAAAGTATGCTGATGATTTCAGCGAAGTCTCTCTTTTTTATAAAGTGCATAGAGTCAGCTTTAGTGTTGGTGTTCTTGAACACTGTGACCTTGAGGATGCCAAGACACCCCTTGGCACAAGAGGACTGTTTATCAACTTCAGGGTCTGCAGCCTGGCACCTGGAAGAAGCCCCCTGTATCTGTGTATCCAGACTCTGCAACTGGAACATGACAGTTCCAATTCTGGCAGTCCTATAGCAATGCTTTGTGTGTAAAGGTAGGGCAGGAACTGAATCTTAATGATGCCCACCACCAGGAGAAAGGAAACTGTGCTCAGCTGTGCCACGGTGAATGGTGGTGAATCCCAGCTCCTGCCAGAGCTGGAAGAGAACTCGACCTTTAGCAGCTGACTGCAGTTTTCCTGGAATGGTTAAAAATACTTAAAAGTGATGGTGTGATTTATGGTATGTTAAAAACCATTAAAGGAAACAGGAAAAGCAGTCAATACTTCATGCAGATCTATTGCTGGGTCATGAAGAGCTGCTCTGAGGGAGGGTGTAAAAAAGCCCTGGACAACCTGTTTTGGAGCTTTTAGTAGCTGCCCTAGCACGTAACTGCAGAGAATCTGCAAGGGCTGCAGGTCTGTCCTTGCTCTTTTCACGCCACCTCCTGATTCTGCCTGCTGAATAATGGCAGAGGGGTTTTGGGGCACCAAATCAAACACTCAGGTTTGCCATTGCTATTCAGGAGGTTAAGCATGCTGTTTACTCCAGCTCTCCTGTGCCACTTGCATTGAGGCAAGAGGTTCTTTGTTTCTCAGCTGGCACTCCCTGTTCATCACTATGCAGAATGAAACCTCAGAAGTTGCCTGAATATTAATTTTTCAGGCTTTCTGAGAACTGTGGAAAGTAAAGGTTGGGGAAAATATATTGGCTTCTATTAAGGCAGAATGATGAACACGCTGAGCAGTGAACAGGCATCCCAGCCTGTAATACACCCCAAACTTGAGCCTGCTACCAGCACCTCTGGCCTCCTGCCAGGACCGTGGCAGCGACTTGTACAGAGCAGTTGTACATCTCCTCTGAATGCAGGGATGTTGTGTCTGAAGGCTTAGAGATCCATAGATCTTGAGATGAGCATCCTGCTCCATGGCGAGAGGAGTTCTACTAGAAAGGGAGGCAAACCATTAGTCCTTGGTAGGTCTGTTTTGTGTATGTGTGCAGTGTGCAAGGAAATATTCAGTGCTGGAGCCAGTGGGTTTATTTTAGAGATTGCTTGGAAAGAACTTGGATGTAATCATTTTCCGGCGTACATGTGAAATCAAAACACTTCTCAATATTTGCCAATTCTTATTTTGAAATATCACCTCATTTTTTTAAATAGCTGGATGCTTTCAACATACAGGTTTGTCACTTTTATCCCAAACCTTGTATTTCAAAATTGAACTGAAATCTTGAATTTTGTCCAAAGTTTTGAATCAACTCAAGTTAAGGACAAATATGGAGAGGGAAAAAAAAACCATTCTAAATTTTGTTCCCCTTTCTTGTTGAATTATTATGCGGCTTGTCTGTGAATCCAAGTACAGTTCTGCCCTTTAGATAGCATTCCTGGTTTTGTTCTATTTGTTTGGGTTTATATCCTTTTTTGCTTTCCACATTTTATTTTTTTTTCTAGAAAGAGGTTTATGCAGTTTTAGCTTTCTTGAATAATGAGCATGCTGCCAAGCCTTGGCTCTGGCAAACTCCTAAGTGCTGTTGCTCGTTAGCATCCAATGCCACAGCCCATATCACTTTGCTCAGTTGCTCAGTGAGCACATGCTAGCTGTTGTATTGGATTTGTGTGGCAAGGGTTTGGTAGTGGGGGCTACAGCGGTGGCTTCTGTGAGAAGCTGCCAGAAGCTTCCCCTGTCTCCCATGGAGCCTGTGCCAGCCGGCTCCGAGGTGGATCCACTGCTGGGCAAGGCTGAGCCCATTAGTGACAGTGGTAGTGCTTCTGAGATAATTAAGAAAGGAAAAAGTTGCAGCATGACATCAGCATCTGGAGAGAGGAACAACTCAGACACCCAGGTCGGTGAAGAAGGAGAGGGAGGAGGTGTTCCAGGTGCCGGAGCTGAGATTCCTCTGCAGCCTGTGGGGAAGACCGTGGTGAGGCAGCTGTGCTCCTGCAGTTTATGGAGGTCTGTGGTGGAACAGAGATCCACCAGCAGTTTGTGGAGGATCCCATATGAGGATTCCACTGGAGCAAGTGGAAGCCCAAGGGAGGCTGTGACCCCATGGGAAGCTCTCTCTGGAGCAGACTCCAGGAATGACCTGTGGCGCCATGGAGAGAGCACCCCATGCTGGAGCAGGCTTGTTGGCAGGAATCGTGGGCCTGCAGAAGGGACCCATGCTGGAGCTGTCTGTTCCTGAAGGACTGCAGCCTGTGAAGGGACCCACATTGGTGCAGTTCATGAAGAACTGCAGCCTGTGGGAAGGACTCATGTTGGAGAAGTTCCTGGAGAACTGTCTCCCATTGGATGAACCCACACTGGAGCAGGGGAAGAGTGTGAGGAGTCTCATTACCCTTCTCTGATTTGGTTGGCAATGAATTAAACTAACTTCCCCAAGCTGAGTCTGTTTTGCCAGTGTTGCTAACTGGTAAGTAATCTCTCCCTGTCCTTATATCAACCCATAACCTTTTCATTATATATTGTCTCTCCTGTTCAGCTGAGAAGGGAAAGACAGAAAGGCTTTGGTGGGCATCTGACATCCAGCCAGGGCTAACCCATCCAGGCTGTTAAAGCAGCAGTTAATCCCTTTGGTACTGAATGGGTTCTGTAATGATCTGACCTGTTATTTAAAATAATAATCAAAGTTCTCTAATGACTTGCATGATTTAATTCCTTTAGGAGTCTTGCAACAGATGAGAAAATTTTGCCGTGCAAGCTAACTTACATTAGCTGGAGAGCTGCTGGCAAAGAATGCTTTTTAAATACAGTCAGGAAAAGGATGTCTTAAGCAAGAGCAGTGTGGGTGAAGGGAAAACAGGGTTTGGTAGGTGAACAGTGAGCAGCCTGATTGCTTTCTGTTGCTCTAACACGTTTTTTGCTGCAAATTTGACTAGAGTTTTTGGAGCAAGATTTTTACAGGATTTTACCTGGCAGTAAATGCTGTATCAGTCAGGCTAGAGCAGTGTTGGATCTGGGTTAAGTTGTCAGAAATTTCTAAGTGTGTGCCTATCAATAGTAAGTAATTATGCATATGCTCAGGCGGAATGCTAGCCAAGGGAAAGAAGGCATGCAAATTTTTTTCCTCTCTAAATGTCGTGGAATCTGCAGTATCACAAAAGCACGCAGTAATCACTGATGGTTTAAAACTTTGTAATAGTGACCTGTATATGTGCTGAATGCCTTTTTTTAAAGATATGCGTGTCGCTGCCTGTTTTCTAAAATGCTTAAATTGGGCAGCTTTCCTTTCATGGTGTATGACAGCACTCCTATCAAATGTTTCTAGTGCTGGCCTGATTTTGCTAATGCTGGTTCACAAGCAACACCAGGAAAAAGATTCTGGCCCCTTGCCTGCAGACAGAAGAGTGGTTAGGTGGGACAGGAGTAGGAATCAGCCTGCTGCAGTGGGTGGACCACCAGGGAAGTGTTGCCTTCAGTCTTTGAATGGAAGAGCTAAAAGGAACTGAGGAAAAATCAAATAGCTGACAAGTAGTCAACACTGCATTTTTGACAATGCGAAACGACAAGTCAGGATTTCAACAGCCTTTTAATGCTTAGATTTTGTTGTTCACTAGAGCAATTCTGAATCAACTAGAGCTCAGAGAAATGAATGCAACCAAGTGTGGTGACTTCCTTTTTGGTATTAATTATTTCTCGAATAACTGCAACACATGCGGCTTTTTTCATCAAGTTTGCTTTTTTTTTCCCCTTGCATTTTCACTTGATTATAGATAACATTTATTTGTGTGGCGCCAGTTGTGGTTGCTGAATTGGGAAGTTGTGTGGTCTTCCCCAACTGCTGAGTGTCTACAGACCTTTTCAGCCACAACTGAATACATGGATGCTTTGTGTTTCAAAAAGAAAGGAGGGGATAGAACATGGACTGTGTTGCACAACTCAGAGGTTAGCCCAGGGTCTGGAATGTTGAATTAGAGCTGTTGGTGTAAGAATTGTGCAGCTTAAGCTTCACAAAGAAACTGGCTTGAGCTATCCAAAGCTACTGCCCTGGTTAGAACTAATGTACCTCTCTGGTGTGTAGTTGTGTATTAGCAATTATAAGGAAAAAGCAGAGGCAAACCTTTAGCTCTCCTTCCACAGAGAAAAGTCCAGGGCTCCTTCCTGACATCTTGCAGATCCTCTGCTACTTGTGTTATGTCACATGTAACTGATTAAAAATCATGTGGCCTTTTTTTGCATTATGTTTTTGTAAGAGCATTGAAAAACTCTTAAATTCTAAAGCACAAAAGACATATCAGTAGCAGAGCACTGTAGGAGTTGGGCTTTTTGTTTGACTTGATGGATGGGAAAACATCAGCATTTAACTTTGAAATGTTTGGTGTGCTGCTGTTTCTAAGGTTGGAGAAGCATACTTCACTTTTGAAATAGAAAATGCTCTTCACTGGCCTTGCTTTCGCAACACCCATACAAAGAACAGAGCAGAAAAAAGTGTGTGTCTAAATTACAAACCCAAAGCTTTGAGGGAGAGGTGAGCATGTGGAGGTATGTCAGGGATGATGGTGGATGATTGGAAAAGAAATAAATGTCTCTTCTTCCGTGACGTGGGTAAGTCTGTTCCCAGAGATCTGCTCTTCAATGGCTGATTGGGTTTTGTCAACATCTGCCTGAAATTTGTTGCGGGATAGGGACGTGTAAAATGAAAGCAAAACCTGGAAAACCCCAACACCATTGAAGCGATTCTGGAAACCCTTGGTGAGGCAGGTGATGGAAAATCAGTTGCCCCTTGTCCTCTGGGCTGTGATGAGTTGACCCCCAATCCTCTTTTGTCTGGTGAACTGGGAGTGTGTGGGCACAGGCGAGTTTATTTATGGCATTTCACTCTGCAGTCACAATGGATTTACTGCATGCTTGTTGTCAGTAACTCAGTCGATAACTTGATCAATAAATCACTTGCTTCTGATCATCACCTCCTAGTGAGAGTAGAGATCTCAGTAGTGTAGGTATTTGTGAGATATGTGGATATTGGGATGGAGGGAGTTTGGCGTTCAGGGAGATGGGTCAGGTTAAGGTAATTAAATGGGGAAGAAGATGGGTACATGAATATGAAATACAGGAAAGGAGATAAGATGAAGCTCTCCACTGGTCCATAAACCAGGCACTCTGTCTCAGGAAAACAGAATCTTAATCAACTGCAGGTCCTCCAGCCTTTCAGACATGAAATAAATATAAAAAAAGTACCACTCATTCAGCTGTAATGCTGATGAGGATGTCATATTCACTTGGGCTGTGCCTGGAGGTATCAACAGAATCCATGCTTCAGTCTTGATCCTGGATGTTGGAAGGACCTGAATTCCACTAGGCATTTTTCAACAAATGTGATTCTCATTTGCACCTGTCTGACAAGAAAACATTGTGAGGTTTGCAGCATCTTGTATTTTCAGGGGATTGGACTGTAAATAATGGGTTTTGGTTGGCATGGTAATTGGTAGCATCTCAAAGGCTGATATTGTGAACTCTGATTTACTTGGCTGTGCAGGTACAGCCATAGCTGACACTTGGTGTAATTAAGTTAATTAAATACCGTTGTGGGACTCAACTTAATTTCCTTTGCAAAGTAGGTGTGACTGTAGCTGATTCTTGCTTAGACAATGTTCCTTCCCCTCCTCTCTCTGTAATTGAATATCCAGCTACTTCATGACTCGATTGCATTGTTCTAACCCTTTACTCACTCAATACAGACAGATGCTGATGCTTCAGTGCCTTCCTTTCCCTCTGAGACTTCTGTTGCAGGCACAGGTTTTACTCTGAGTCAGTAAAATAAGGTTGTGCTCCATGACCTGAAGAGAGAGGTTTGTCTTGCTGCCACAGCCTGCAAACAGGGTGTTCAGGGCCTCATGCAATTCCTGCTGGCTCACACCTGACAAAATGAGGTAATAAGAGTAGTTTCCAGTGCACTCTAGATAATACAGGGTTGATGGCAAGTTTTCACTAAGTTAATTAAACTAGCAGCCTACTCAGAGCCTTTCTCAGAGAGCTTTAAAAGGTCCCAGTGGGATGGCTTATAAACTTTCTAAGTTTCACTCTCAGCTTGATGTGTTTGGAACTGGTGTGTGCCTCCATACGGTGTTCTGTGTTAGATGCAGCCTCCAGTAATCCAGGCTTTCCTCAAAGTTAAACATCCTGTGATTAAATACTAATGAAGATACTAAAAGTAATTTTGAAAACTTCAGGTTTTGATTCTCTTCGAGGTTTTGCAGTGTGTCTTGTGTCTCAGGAGGCTTAGATGGCATCCCGTAACCTGAATTATGAAGCAGTGGGTAGATGCTGACCCACTTACTGAAGAGAATAAATATTTGCCATAATGCTTTGTATCCTAACCAGAGAAGGTGGCCATGCAAGCATGTGTGGTAAACTACTGTCAAATGTGCTTTTTTTTCCCGTTTTCTTCCTTCTTGGGTTTGTTTTTTTTTTTTTCCTCACCTTCTGGATGAATTGTTTCTTCATACCTTACTGTTTGTTTTAGAGAGCAGGTTGCCTGGTACATGGGAGTTAAAAGCTGGTGTAGCTGAAGGGCTGTATTTGATGTTCAGGCAGTGTTCTGTAACCCATTTCACTGCTCTACACCACCTGGCTGCAAGAGTCTATCACTCTGTTTGCATCACAGAGTGCTTGGATGCTGAAAGAACCACAGCCTATTTGGCCTGTGGACTGTACTCGTTTGGTACACCTGAAGAACTTTGGACAAAGGAATGTATATGAGGTAAGAGAACTGGGAAATAGGTGCTGCAGAAGAGGTCATTAAGGCTCTGAAAAACTTACTTCCGTATTAATATTGCTTGTTTGGGCTCTGTGCAGATATTAAACCAGCACCACAGTCCTAGGGCAGTAGGTGCTTTTTAAAAGCATCTATATTAACGAAGTTTCAAAGAAGGACTTCTCATTTTAAAAGTTGGCTGAATCTAAAGAATTGGTAACCCAGCTGTGGAAAGAAGCATAGGTATCGTGCCTAAAATCCCATATGCTGACATATATCATGGTTGGCTGTCACACCTTGGAGTTGCTGGGCTGAGCTGCAGGTTTCAGTGCTGGCAGCCCGAGCCCAGAGGGCAGGCTCCTATCTGTGGTGTTTCTCTATTCCATCACACAGCTCCAGCTCTGTTTGTAGTTAGAGGTGAGCACGTATAGTTAGCTGCTGCTCTCTGGAGTTGAGGTGTAATGAAGGGTTGGCTTTTTAATGCTTTTAGTTTGGTAAAAGTAAACTCTTGCCACACTCTCACCGCTACTAGCCGGCTGTTTTAGAGCAATGAAATGTGCCATAAAATATGTCATTTAATCTCTCATAAATTACATGTTTGAGATGAGAAATGTATTCGTTAGCAAGTGATAGCTTTGTTGTAGAAGAGTCAATTACAGATCAGGAGATGAGCAGGAACACAGATCAGGCTGGTGCCCCGTGCTTCAATAGATATTTTCACTCTCAGTGCCTAGGTAATATTTTCTACTTTGTCAGTCATACCACTTAAACTATCAGTGTCACTGGTTAGGGATACTTAAGAATTCTGATGCTTACTTTTTGAGAAAAGGGAACAGAAATGCTTATAGATTAGTTTCCAGTGATGCACTGGCTGCATGAAAATAGGTGAGTGGATAAATTCCCTAAGTTGTAGTCTCAAGTGAGGTTGTGCAGCTGTTCCAAAAAATGAGCTAACTGCTCACCCATGAGGACTTCCTTGGTTAAGAAGACAAATAGAAGTTAAGAGGTATTTGATTTGCTTGACTTAAATTTATAGACATGGACCATAAAAAGAGAAAATCAGCATGTCCTGCAAGCTGTGGTGATACCAGGTTAGTATCCAGCAAACAGCAAAGTGTCCCGATGCACTGCATAGCTGCCTGGTGGTTCAGAAAGCACATCCTCTGCTTCTGCCCTTGCAGAATGGAGCTTGATAAAACCACGCCAAGAAACGTGAGAAACTCAGTTGCTGTGTGTGCACTCTTTTGTCCCCTCCTTATTAAATAAATAGACCGTGTATCTCCCTCTGCCATGGAGCCTGTCATCACGATCAATAGGTTTCAGGGTGGCAGAATTGAACAGGTGTAGCAGTTGCTTCTCCTGTGAAATTGCTGCAGTGCTGACTCGGATATTTTCAGTGAGCTGTAAAGCCAGTGCTTTTGACTAAAATATCCTTTTGTCTTGGATTCTTCCCTGCAGTTTATTATTGTGTCTGGAAGATGCCTCCCACTGTGAGTTGTGGACTTTCAGCTTAATGTCAGTACTCATTAAATTGTAGGAGCAAAAGAAATTTAACAGACTGGAGTTAAACCACAATAGAAGGAAGAATTTGGTGCAGAGTTCCAGGGAATTTGCTTGCTTTTAATTGGTGAAGACAGCTTAGGTAGGGTAGGTATGTGTACTTTATGCTTCATGGATGTGTGTTAAAATAATCTAAACTTCCCACCTCCTGCCAGGTGGGGTTGTACATATGGAGCAACTCAATCTCATTGTTGCAGGCATGGAACAGATGGGGTTTTATTGTCTGGAGTGCTGGGAGTGCCTATGAGAGCAATGTCAGCAGGATCCTTGCCCCAAACAGCACTTGCTGAGACACAGCTTGCTGCAGAAAGATTGGGTTGGAAGCTTTACACAAGTCTCCAGCAACCATGGTTGTGATGGCTGGTATGGGAGGAAATGATAGAGGGTTCATATTTATTTTGGTCTCTGTATTGTGTGTAATTCACTTGCTGCCTTGTGGTTGAGCCATTTCCAACATACCACATAGTAGAACACTGAGCTCTTACTACCTTGTTGGTTTAAAACACTTTGTGGAAATGATTGCTCTTATTTCCATTTCATAAAGGAGAAACTAAGGTGTATGAGAGGGAGAGGGAACTACTGTAGCAAATCACAGAGAAACTGGTTACTTATTGATTCCCGTTTCTGAACAATAACTACTTTATCTCAGGCCTCCTTTTTGTAGTAAAGCAGCTTTATGGAGTGTGATGAAAGACAGCTATGCCCTTTCCTGCTTGCCTATTCCTAGCCTTCATCATGGATGAAGCTTAGTGCCTGCTGGAGTATTTGTCCATCTCAGGTAGTGCCAGTTTTTATTGCAGAGGGCAAGTGAACTGGCTGCCTTTGCTGTGCATTCAGTTTTACTCAAAGAAGACTGAGGTGCATTCCCTGCTGCCCAGTGCACTGTGCTGGCACGAGCAAATGAGAAGATGAATGTCTGCAGTGAGGATAAAGTCACCCATGATTTCCTGTGAAGGGGTAAATACCAGCCAAGAGCTGCTGCTTTTCTGCTCCACTCTAACAGAACGTAGAAAGAAGTGAACTTGCGGTGTTGCTTTTATTGTACAAGAAATGTTCAGGAATCCACAAGAATACTTTGTCAGGCACTGTGTGCTGGACCTGTGAAGTGAGTGCAAAGGCCAGGTTCATGCAGGGAATGATGGCTCAGCATTCCCATCTCTATAATAAGCTTTGCAACCTTTGTGTTCTTCCCTTAGCCTACTTTCAGCACCTCCACAGTGCTTCATTTTGCTGCTTAGGACAAGAGGACAGTGTTGTCTTATGGGACTCTGGAAATGTAGCTGCTGTCAGGCAAGAGTGGGTATTAGACAGCTCATCTGCAATAACTTGATGGGGAGAGTCTGGAGGTCAGAGAAAACGTGCTGAAGAAATGCTGCCTGCCTGAGCATAGTGGTTTTGCTTTCCCTGCACATTGGATCCAGACCAGCTCATTGTGAGGTTAAGAAGGGCGAGGTACCCTCCTTGCCATGGGGGGTCACCTGGACTGGAAGATCCTGTGAATTGTGGGACCGGTACCTTCATGTTGCTGGTGCGTTTCACTTCTCACATCTAATGTGACAACTAGTGGCAAATTAAGTTGAGGAATTAATTAAACCTCTTCTTTCCATACACGCGATATTGGTTTTCGTAGAAGCCCTTTCCTGTCAGCAAACTTTGTGTCTTCAAAAGTTGTTTTTACTCTGGGCCCCTCTGCAGGGCAGCACTGGTTGTTTCTGTTTATTGAGGAATAACTCTAGGCAGTTCTTGAAGACAATAAACCCAAGTTTTTAAATGTTACTGTCTGGAGAGCTACTGCAGCCACTGCAGGAGCAAGTCCTGTTGCAGTGAACACAGTGAGGGGAGGGGGATGCAACTTACCTGTGGGGATTCCTTCTCTCACCATAGCTCTAGGTGAGAGCCACGGTGGGATGTCCCTATGTGGGGAATAAAAAACCCAGTAGGGCCCACATGGAGATTTTTCTGCTTCTTACCTTCCAGCATATGTGTTTTTGAGGGAGAAAGGGCAAGTAACAGTCACTTTGGGACTGGCCAATTTTTGCAGCCTCAAGAATAGCCAAAGTAGAAACTTTCCACCAGCTGAAGCTTTGCAGTTTGCAGAGGACAGACTGCTCTGGGATCAGCTGCTGTTTCTCTGATCCTCGCTGTTCTGCAGTTTTTCACCTCTGTTTTTCTTGATCCTATCTGCCCTTCAGTCTCCTTTTTCCTATCTCTCTACTTCTTCCTTCAGTATTCTTTCTGTGTTTTTTCTATCCATGGTTTATCTCAAACTGAAGTCTTTCACGACACTCAGTGAGTAGCAGCACTGTTACAGATTCTGTTGCCAGTGCGCTTTTCTGTGCTTTCCCTGTTCTTATGCATTTGAGATCCTTAGCCCCTGGGACAGAGGCTTTCCACCATTCTGGCTTGGTACAATACCTTTTACAGTGGGACTCGCTTTTCCTGTCTAATAATATGATTAATACAGCTAGTACAAATAAATAATCTATCTGCACTTCAGGGTTTCTGAATCAGGGTGATTTTTCCTGCAATCATTCCCTTCTTCATGAAGAATTAAATGAATGCAGTAAATATGCAATAAATGCAAACATACATAAATGCAAGTGTCCTAGGTTGTTCATCCTGAGAAATATGCAGGTTCATTCATATGTGTCTCTACATGCTTCTGGCATCATGGTGTGTAGGTAGCTTGAAGCACTGCATGAAGAAGTGGTGTGAGATGTGTGTTTTTTAGAGACCACTGGTATGGCTTGTGTATTTACTGGGAGATCAAGATCTCTCCCCAGGAGATTGAGGAATAAAGAATGTGGAGATGGCTTGTGATCTGCCTTAGAGCACTAAGCATTAACCTCAAGATAAGACACTGGGAGCCAGTTTTTTAATTGCTGAGCCTTCTGCTTATGCAGCATCCTTCCTTTGTCCTGTGACAGTCTCTTCTTGTCAGTTCACTGCTGAACTGTGGATCTGTCAGAGGAGGCAGTGTCCCTGGAGAATTGTGTCCCACAAGTGAAATTTGTATGACAAATGGCAGCCAGCCCCACTGAGGCACTTGGCAGTGTGGAAACATGTAAGTGCACGTACTGTGGAAGGCTGTTTGGGAATTGCAGCATTTTGTCTTTCAGTTCATACTTCACCATTTCCTTGCTTTACAAATGTGTTGAAGATGTTCATGCTTCATGAATACCAAACACAAGGGTTTTCTTCCCCCCCCTTCCCCCAATCAATATGAAGATCTCTGTAGAACACATCATCACAAATCTTTTGTAAGTGCTTTACCTGCTCCCTTCCCCCTCCCAAAAGCTACTGGCTGGTATGGCAGTAATTGAGGCAATCACAGTGTAAAAATAAATCATTGCCATGGATCAGCTGTTACGTGCTGGTGTGGGAACTAATGGTGGCAGAACCACTGGTCTCTTGTCCGTAACGGGGAGACTGTGTTTCAAAGCTCTGGTCTCCTGTTGTCTCCAGGATCAAATGCCCATGAAGAGGCATCTCTGCAAAGTGAGGCATCTCTGCAAAGTGAATTCCAGCTGTTAATCAGTGAATATCCCAGGAGGCCAGTTGCTGAAAACATGCCCCAGGGACAAGATATATTTTGAGAGATGGAAGAATAGCAGAGGTGGATGAGAGTAGCTGATGCAGAAAGGTGCTGTTTGGGATGGATAGCAATGGCATTTCTCATAGCAGATGAGCGAGAAGGAGCTGCACCATGTGCAAAGCCTGGCCCTGGAGGGTATGTTGGGCAGTAAGAACCTGGCTACACAGAGCCAGGATTGAATCCAAGCTCTTCATGCTTCTCTGCCCCAGGCTGCCTGCGAGTTCAAGGAAGGAGCTCTGCAGATGGCCAGGCTGGGGAGGAATTCTTCATAGTTAAAACGAATTAAACAGCTGAACTTCATCTAGTCACTGAGGAGTTGTCCATTCACCTTTAAGGAAATGAGGAAGGAGACTTAATTCTTTCACTTCCTTAATGTCTATTGATTCTTACTGCAGTGGCAGCTGGTTGCTGGTTTTGCTTTCACTGGGTGAATCCCAGCTGTGATTGCAGGTGCCGCTCCACTAGCTCAGATCCAAGCGGGGACTTGTGAGCAGGCAGCCCATGTTGAAGTGCTTCACAGCAGTGGGTACAAATGAATGCTAAATCTGTTCCCTGGTAAATGTTGGAACCATGTGAGTGCACTGAACTCCTCTGAGCTGCCAAACCTTCTGTCAAGCCAGAAGTTAAGTTGTTGTAAGTCTGTGTTCCATTTTCTTTCAATAACTTGTAGTGTGTCCTGTAGGAGTATAAATATGACTCCAGCCAGGCATGAAACATGCAGCTTGAAAGCCAGAGTGTTGGAGAGGCTGGGTAATGGACAGTGTGATTGTGACTCACAGGAGCTGCTTCTCTGGTCACACTGAAGTGGGAAGAGTCTGGGCACATCTCCACCTACCTGTTTGTCCTTCTCCAGAGGGAAGGGGGTTACAGAAAGCCTGGTAGAGGCGCTGCTGAATTTGTTTTCTGGATGTAACTGTCGAGGCTGGTGAGAAGGCAGAAGTCCCCCTGTGCCAAGTGTGTACGGATGCTGTAGGAGCAGGTGCAGGAGAGACTGGCCCTGTGTGCTGACTGGCACCTAGTGTGTTCATGAGGTGTGACAGCCAGGAGGGTGAGGGAGATTGTTCTGTCCCTCTGCTCTGCTCTCTGAGACCCTACCTGGGGTACAGTGTCCACCTCTGGTGTCCTCAGCACAGGAAAGATGTGACATGTTGGAGCCAGTGCAGGGGAGGCCATGAAAGTGTTAAAAGAGGGATGAACCTTTCCATGAAGACATGCTGAGAGAGCTGGAGAAGGGAAGGCTGTGGGTAGACTTTATTGTGGCATCTCAGTACTTAAAGGGGACTTACAAGAAGGCTGAGGAAAAACTTTTTAGCAGAGCTTGTTGCAGCAGGACAAGGAATAATGGTTTTAACTAGGAGAGTTGATATAGATTATATATGGGAAATAAGTCTTAAATAGTGGGGGTGGTGAGGCATTGGAACAGGTTGCCCAGAGAGGTGGTGGATGCCCCATCCCTGGAGACATTCAAGGTCAGGTTGGATGGGGCTCTGAGCATCTTGTTGAAGATGTGTCTGCTAATTGCAGTGGAGTTGTACTAGATGAGCTTTAAAGGTCCCCCTACAACTGAAACAATTCTGTGAGCCTATGAATTGCAGATTCTGTGTGGGTTGGGGGTTTTTTGGGTTGTTTTGGATTTTTTCCCCCTGCTCCCACTCCCCACACCTTCCACGCTGTTTATCTGTGTATTTAAAGAAGTAAGGATGCTTCTAGACAGGTTTTTATCCACTGGCTCTGATTGGCACCGCTGAATATCACGTATTCCTAGACTGGGGCACAAGCTCTTAGCTGTGATGAGGTCTGGAGAAGGCAGCTGAAAGTCCTTCTGCAGGGGGGAGGTGTGGGGAGGAGGGAACACATTAGAGTACAACAGAGAGAACTGGAGTGAATTTTCGTGCTGATGAATATGAGAGTGGAAGCCCTGACTGCTGCTGCAGTGTAATCTGGCTGAGCAAGTGTTCTCCAGGCACAGTCAGAACTCATCTGTGCCGAGCACTGGCATGGCCTGTTCCCATGATGAATATTTACCTCAGCAGTGGGTCTCATGAGTAATATCCCAACTAAAGCAGTTGCAAACTCTATCCCAGGGAGTCTTTACTGTCCTGCCATTTATCTTCTCAGCAGCACCTGACAGAGGGAGGGCTGCGGAAATGTTCCAGCTGCAGTTCAGTGGGGTTTTTTCCCCAATTGTTATTTTACTTTTAGTTTTAGATTTTTCACATCTGCTTCTAGATCGACCTAGAAGGGAAAGGGAGTGAGATCAACGGGTGCAAGTAGTGAGAGAAATGAGGCAGAGGAGCAGGAGTGACCAGTATTTGCTGCTGTGTTTGAGACATTATCTCTAATTATGTAAACTGGGGATGAGGACTGAAGTCATTATGGTAAGAATTCAAAATGTAGTGGTTGTAGTGATGGATGACTGAAAGTAAGAGCCAGCTACAACATTTTAAACGGAGTGAAAATCCAAAGCAATAAACCATCAGCTTCATCATATCAGGCAAAAGTTCCACAGAGCAAAATGTTAGGTGACACTGATTTTGGAAGGGATGAGGAGCTGACGTTGCTGAGCAGGATGGGGCAGTGATGGCCAGGTTTGCTGTCTCTCTGCTGGAACACAGAGCAATTTGCAGCCTGTTCCCAGCGATTCCCCCTGCCAAACCAGCAAGCACAGTCCAGTATCTGCTGGGGCAAGTGCACCCATGTGTAGGGACAGTATCTGTGCTTGCAATTTCCAGCAAGCTTGTGTCAGGATCTGCACTGGCCTCAGCAGGGAGCGTGCCTTCCGCAAAGCAAACAGTACTGTGGTGAGGGAGGACTTTCTTGCAGGACTGCCTCCATGTGTACCTGCTCAGACTGGCAGGGAATTTCTACTGCATCTCTAAGTTGTTCCTGAGATCTCTGAAAAATTCCCTCCTTTGTTTCAGGGCCATCATCAATCACTTCAACCCGAAGATAGAGTCTTACGCTGCAGTGAATCACATATCACAGCTCTCCGAGGATCAGGTAAGCCAGGCATGCCATGGCCTTTTGTCATGTTGACCTCTGGAATGTGGGTGTTCAGGAGTACCTTGTGCTCTCTGGGACTGATGATGTGGCAGCAGTAAGAGAGGTGCAAGCAGGACTCTCATGTTCCTTGTTCAGATGTGGGTGAGAGAAAGAAAAGCAAGGATTGCTTTAGCCAATTTTACTGCCACATACAGAGATTTTGGTCCCACAAATGTACAAGGACAGGTACAATCAAGGAAAATAGGCAGCATTGTCAGCAAGTGTGTTTGGAGACTGTGAGGATGCTGGCGTTTAGAATGGGACAGGAAGTTTCTGGCAGCAAATTTAGTTATCAGAGAACTGTTGAGCACAGTTTGATTTTTTTTCTTTTGGTGGTATTGGGGACCCAGAACTCTGGCAACAGTTGGTAGAAATTTTCTAGGGTAATTGAATTCAGTTGGGTTAGATTTTAAAAAGCAGAGGTTTTTAATAAAGAGGGTGATCGGGTTAGGTTTCCCTTCTGTAATTTGGCCTGGTTTGCTCACTTTGTGTTCTGCTTGTATTGCATAAATTTGTAAATGTGGCTTTTTGAAAATAGGCTACTGTGAGTGGTCTCAGGAAGGGAAGAGATGGCCTATTTCCCAAAATAAAATATTGGAATTATACATTAATCACTCTTGGAGAGATAAATGACTCTGCAGGAGCATGTGGTGGACAAAATGCAGAGCTGCCATGTGAGCTTGGGGAATCATCCCAGACACAGCTGCATCAACAACTCTGGACCTTCTGGAGAAGAAATTGTTTATGCAGTCTAGAGATAGACCTCGTTTAAGTCACCTTGGGTTGTGCCTTCCACTGCATGGGATCCCATGCTTGTGCTTGCTAAAAGGTCCTGACTGTATGCTGCTCTGCAATTCATTTCTCTTTCTGTCCAGGATATTTTACTATTTCTTGGTTATACCCTTCCATATTTCCCACTAACCCTTTTATTTATTAACCTACTTGGTCTGTAATATGTAACACCGCAAAGACTTGGGATGAATGCTGTACTGATGCAGTGGGGGAAATAAGGTGGCCCCTACTGCTTTTTATCCTCTTCTTGGTATAGTTGGAGAGAAGAGCATTGGTTTTAATTTACTCGAATTTCCTTATTGTTCTGCCTCTGAGAGTCACTGTATCCACAGCTATGCTTTGTGATGGTTCATGTTATCAATCCTCATTCATTGATGATACACTGATTGCATCAACCCAGGCCTCTAAAAAAGAAAAGCCTTTGATAGCCCAATTTAAAACTGGAGGTTTGGATAGAGGGGAATTTTGCATAGTCTTTGAGTTAGTCTGAGAAAGGAAATGAGCTTTTCACTGTCAGCTCTGTGTAGTATTCATCCCCCAGCAGTTCAGGGAGGTCAGGTTAAATCCTTTCTTCCTTGTGTGTTATTCTTTAAATAAAATCCCTAGCAGCAGGCAGATAATGAAATCAGTGCTGATGCATGAAGCATTTTGAGGAAGATGATTAGGAAGTTGAAAGACAGACAGATTTCTCTTTTTTCTTTTCTGCCTTCATGCTTTCTCCCAACATAGGGAGAACATCAAACAAAATAAAGCAATAATAGCCCCAGATGAACTGCAGAGAAATAAGGGAGATGTCAGTGTGGTGAGGGAGTGTGTGGTCTCAGGATGTTTAATCAGCCCTCTGCAATTTACTGCACAAGGAGGAGAGGGATGGGGACTTTTTGCCTGCACTTTCAGTTATGCCAGTGAGCTCAGGTCTGTGTGTTGGACTGTGGTTTCCCCTCTGTCAGTAGCTGTAAGTACATGAGAGGCACTGGTAGTTGGCCCAGATCAAGCCCAGGGTCTGGCTTTTGTGGGCTAAGAGAATTTGCTGTTTTCACTGTGTGAGCTGTTCAGCATGTGTGTGGGAAGGGGAGGGATCAAGCTTGCCTTTTGGCTGCTGCAGTCTCTTTCCTTTTTTGTTTTTCCTTCCAGCTGTATCTTTTGTTTTAACTTGTGTGTTCACTTAATTACCTATTTCTCTGCTCTCCTTAAATATTTCCTACACAGAAACCACCATCCTTTATAGCCCTGTCTTTTGAAGTGTACCACATTGAAATATTTAATGCTGACGTTTAGCTTGTGTGTCCACATACAGATACTGAATTTGGGACTGGTCATTTTCTCCTTTGAGTTATTCCAGTAGTTTCAGGAGACTGGTATTTCTTTACTGAAAACATTTGTTTTTGCAATTTTAAAGATTCAACTTTTCTTTTAATGAAGATTTCCTTCTCAGGCACCAGTCTTTGTCCAGATTCTCGTCTGGCTGCTTACACTCCTTTGTGGTATCTGAGAATCTCCTGTTAATCAGGCAGGCATGGCTTTGACATAGCTTTGTCTGAAGGGGAATTTCCAGCTGCTCTGATTTGTTTCAAATTCACTTGAAGCTACGTTGTGACACCCTGTTTGTGTGCTAGGTTTTTTTTTCATTTATTTATTTTTATATTTTAATATCCTTTAAAGTAGCTAAGTAATCAGCTGAAAGAGATTTTGCTCTGTCTTCTTCTTTTCCTAATCCTATTGAAGCCTTTATTACCTTGTTAATCACTAATGTCCATTTATTACCATTCTAAGTCTGTAATTTCAGTGCTTTCTCCTTTTTTATTTACAAGCATTAATTTTAACAATATTACATGCTGGGGGGATTTGAAGATGATGGGCATGGGATTGTTTTAAGCATAGACTGTTAATGCCTCTGTATGTTCTCAGCCCTGGAGATTTCCAGGAACCATAGTCTGAATATACATGTTTCTGGTCAAGGCAGGTGTATTTGTAAGACTTTGTGGTACTGGTTTGCTGACTGTTGTGGGGTTTATCCAGTGTTAAGGGGTTTATCCAATGTTCTGGTCAGAAATACCGGGCAGAGACCTTTTCCACCCCATATTCTCTCCAACAAAGAGTGGGAGATTCCCGGGGCAAGCTAACGATGAGTCACTTCAATCTATAAATGCCATGGGATCCTCAGTGCCTTTCTGCAAAGCATTTCCTTGCCAAGGCAAACTCAGAATCTGTCCTAGTTATTAGCTGTTTTGACCTTGCTGTAGTTCCTCACCAATGAAGCAGGGAATGTCTTAGCCAGTTATTGGCATCTTTCCTCACTTGCTAATTTGTTAAACCTGACTTCAGTGTTAATTTGTTGTTTTGTGGTATTCTCTCTCTCAACACATTTGGCTCCTCCCTGCACATCCTTTAAGGGACTGAAAGATGCTTCACCGTCAGAAAGATGGGGTTGGCCATTAACTGCCAATGTAATTTTAGCTCTTCCATGCAAGTGATTATTCCCATGTCTTCAAAGAGTTTTCGGTATATTCTTGAGTCAAAGGGCAAAATAGCCTTTTATGAAATGAATTCATAGGCTTATCTGTACTTTCCAGATGATTGGACTGCCTTGCACTTAATATGTTGGAAGCGGTAGACTTTCTTGGTGCCATATCTGATCTGAGAAGCTCCCAAAATATTTTCTAGTGTAAGCAGTTGTAGAGAACAGGGTCGAGGCAGTGAGGAAACAGCAACACAAGAGTTGCTCCGGAAGAGCAAACACAGACAAACAGAAAGGATGAAAACACAGCATGAATGGTCTAGGTGGGGTCTCACATCTGCCTTTTCTGGATGCGAAAGAGCAGCTGTTTGTAGGAAGGCAGCTCTGCCTGATAGGACTGTAGTACAGCTTTCAAGAGAGGCTAGAGTGAGAGGAACCCAGTAGTTTTGGTTGAACCTTCTCTGAGCAGGAATGTGTTGTTGTGCCTTGCATGCCAATCAAGTATTGTGCCAGTTAGAAAATTGCTCACTAAGGTCTCGTTTTCTCTTTGGCACTTGTTCTCTCCATGATTTCCTCTCTAAGGGTCTTAAAATTGAGATGGCAGACACGCAGGACTGATAATGCTTGTTAGTCAGGAACATCTCTGTGCTTTTTTTTAATAGAAGCCCCTCTTTCTTCCCAGCCACAGTGGGGACATTATGCCACCTCCAAAATGGAGGTAAAGTTCAGTGTGAGAGACTGCTGTGAACACCTGTTTTATGTCTGGTAATTGCAGATGGAAAGTGCTGGGAGCCAGAACAGATTGTGATGGAAAAACAGGACAAGTGTATCACTTTTGAAATTGTGACAAATGAGTGTAATACTTGGGTTGTTTCACACTGTATTACCTTTGTAACTCAGGTAGAATTGTGGAATTGTTTTAGGTTGGAAAAGACCTTTTAAGATCATCTCGTCCAGCCACTAACGCAGCACTGCCAGAAGCTGCAATCCAGTTTGGTCAGGCCGTCTCACAAAGCCATTTCTGTTTCGCTGAGGTCATACCTCAACTGTTGAATGCTCTGCCTTGCCACCCCAATCCACATGACCTTCTGTTACCTGGTAAGGCTCTGAGGGACTAACCTGCAGTGCTGCTCAAGGAGGTTCCACGAGTGACTTGCACAGAAGGACACAAAAGGGTGTAGTTGGTTTTAGGTGCCCTGAAGTGTTTTAATTCCAAGCCATTGATGTCAGGGTTTGTTCAGCTTGTTCTGGTTTCCATAACTAGTAGCAAAACCACTGGCAGTTCCCAAATGCTTTGTCTTTTTTTAGCACTGCTGGCAGTGTGTTAAAAGACTCCTGGCAATGTCTGCGTTTGATATTTTTTAAATGCCAAGTACTGTCAGTGCTAGGTACTACCACAGTAAATCCCCCTAATCTCTTACATTAATATAACGAGTCGTGAGGGCTTGAGAAACACTTTATAATGGTCTTGGCATAATGGTGCTTCACTTCTGAAATGCAGTGAGCTTTGGTGTAGAAAGTCTTGAGCCTGCTAGTGTTGTGTTGCACACAGTAGTGGGAATGTGAAACTCCAGCTAAGGAGGGATCACCAAGGCAAGGCCTTAATTTAAAGTCATCATGTCTTTGCAAATGAGGCAGGGATGTTGGCTTTCATGGTCTCATTACAGACACCTACTCATGACTAATGGCTTGAAACAGATTTTATCGTTTAAATGGAAAGAGCAAAGCTGCACCGGGTGAAATTGGAAAGGATCTGTATAAAAAGTCTTCTGGAATTGGCAAATTGGTGGTTTGCTTAGCTGATGGGAGTTTTCTCTGGTTTAGCTATCTTCCTCTTGTTTTGTTTTTTTTTCTCCCTTTTTGTTTTTTGGTTTATCAGAGAGATATCCCTGCAATTTACTAACGTCTCAGACTGTTTTATGCAGTGCGCCACACTGAATGGGTCTGAACAGGCTCCAAGGTCTGATCAGCTTTGCAGCAAGGAGATTTGAAGCTGGAGGTGAGCTTTGGAGCAGTGACTTTGTGCTGTGTAGTGCCTTTTATTAACATGCAGAATGCAGTAAACTGTGCGTCAGTGGAGGGGGGGGACAACTGTGGTAGGCCATTAGAGAGACGAAAGAAAGAATTTGATTTTTAAAAACAGCTATTACTGGAGAGAGGCAACCCCATTCCAGTAAGAAATGGGAGAAACCCTTCCATTCCCTTCCTTCAGGCTCAACACAAAGGTGCCCCAGCATCCTGCCTCTTACTGTTGGTGGCACTTTTAGCTGCTCTGTGCCTCAGAGGCAGCATGACCCCGAAACACCGTGGCTGCTCCTGAAGCAGAGCAGTCTTTCCACCCTTTGTGCACTGCAGATGCTGAGGCATGTCTTGCTTCCACCACTTTTGTGAGCTGCCCTTTTGGGCAGATAAGGGACTGCCTTGAAGTACAAACTAGTAACAAAGTAAGTTCATTAAACTTCAAAGCAAGGCTTGCCTTCAGTCCTTATGGCTGTTTTCACATCCTTGCCTGGCTTTGCCACTACCACAGGGACTGATAAGGGCCCAAAGACTGCGGTAGTACAGGTGACCCCTGAATGCTGGGGACTTAGCTTGGAAGAGCTGCCTTGGGGAGCTGCTACTTACTGCTGGCTGCCACTGAGTGAAGTCTCCTGGAGCTAGAAAAGTTTCTGTGCTGGGGCTGCAGAAGCTACACTCAGTGGTGTGAGTTATGAGCCCAACCTGATTCATAGCTGGGAGTGTGCTGATCAAGAACCATAGGTTCAACTTTGTAATAAGCTCCCAATCCACATTGTGGAGACAGGCTGATGTTGCTCTAGTTCCAGTGCTTGTCCTCTTCACCAGTGAGTTTGTTTCACAAAACACTTTGCAGATGCCTGGCAGATCTGCTTTATATGTGCTTCTTTTGCACGTATTTGCTTTTTATTGCTTCTAAACCTAGAAAAGGGGCTGTGGGTAGCTAGAGGAAGGGGCTGCAGGGTGGGGTTTGAACTCCTTCCTGCCGTCACTGTGCTGCTTTGAGCAAACCTTGAGCCCTGTGTCCTCCTGAGTGACGGAAGCCGGTGGGGAGCCCTTGGGGAGCCAGGCAGCATTTGAAGTGCTGTGTGATCTGCCAGGGAAGGCTGCTGTGGAAATGCAGAGCAGTGTTACGGATTCTCGTCACTGTTAAGTGCCGGTATAGGGCAGAGAAAGCTCCACAGAAGATTGCAACAGAATGATCAAAACAGTCTGCATTTATAAAGATTAAATTACAACTCTGCACATCTGTGATTAAAGCAGAAGCTGTCAACGTCTGGCTTGCGTGAATGCACAATTCAATTTGCATTTTGTAAAACTTCAGATTGAGAAGGCTTTTTAATCCCGTGTGAAACAGGAATAATAGGTGTTGGCTGTTGCCATAATGCATATACATACTGTGCAAACTTCTTTGGTCATCCTTGTAAAGCTGGATTTATAGCACTATGACTTGTTGCTCTAGTTCCGAGCTCCACCCTAAGCTTCCTTACACTCAGTCGTCCCTCTGCTTGGGAGTCCTAAAAGCAGACAGGCTACAGCCTGCTGTGCCAGCTACAGACAGCAGTGTGGCTGTGAGCAACCACTCCTGGATTCACATTTTCCTCTCACAAGAGGGGACAGACTGCAGTGACTGCCAGCCCTGCTCATTCTGGGGCTTCTTTAGGGTAAAACTCCCGCCTTTAGAGACTGCTACTCTTCCTTCTCTCTGATGGTATCCTGCTGTTACAGATGATGTTTTTCTGCCGTCCTTTTCTGGATCCTCTAGCTGGAGCTGCAGCTGTTTCCCAAAAGTGACAAATTGGGTCATCGCTCTGATTTCAAAGTGGGAAACAAATGGAGCTTTGTGGTCTCCATCCCTCCCGGAACAGGAGAGTAAATGCTGCTGAGCCGAAAGGTGCCACATCTGAACAGAGCTCCACTCAGCTGGAAGATCAGGGTTTTTGGCTCTCTGACACTTGACATTTGGATGTTAAGACAATAAGTAGAAATTTATTGTCCACAGCAGGGACTTCAAAGACAAACCTTTTAATAGCAGAGAGGACGGCATCCCTGATGTGTGTCACTCTTCCTGTCTTCATGGGAGATCTGAGGCAGGCAGTGGGATTGCTCAGGGAACCAAGATGTGCCACTCAAAAGACAGCAAGCTGGGGGGATGGATGTCCAGAGAGATGGAACTGGGAAAGGCGGTTCATCAGCCGAGTGCCAGAGGCTATAAATCAATTCCACTGCCTTAGTCAGAGGGCCCTTGGATTCCCCCATGGCTCAGTTAAGGCACAAATAAGCTCCTGGGGAGCTAAGTATTGCTGGCAGCACATGCTGTTTGAGCAGCAGCATCTGCCTCATAGCTGGCAGGGGTGTGTAGGCCTGCGGAAGGATTAATTCACAGCCCTGTGTTTGCTTTCACCTGAGCACCTGTTTGGAGGAGTTCCTCTTCCACTTTTTCTGATCTGTGGATTTACATACTCCACCAATAACTGCTTCACAGCAAGAATTTCTAAGAGGAAAAGTGTATTCTGGCCTCCCAGACAAGAAACTGGTAAGTTGTTGTGGAGCATTGTCTGACAATAGGTAGGATCTCTGCAATAAGCAGATGCAACCCAGCAGGCATCACCTGTATCAATGTTAACTGGTGTGTCACAGTTGTATCAATGTTAGTTTAAACTAGCAAGCTTTTCTTTTCCATGAAAACAGGTCGTTGTTAGGATGACCTCTGGCAGTAAGATGGATAAGTATGGAAAATCTGCTGTTACAATCTCAACAATTGGAGAAGGTGGCAATTTGCAGACTGTCACATAATAACATTGTTTCCAGTGACTCCTGCCATATGCCTTAGCCTCCTCGTTGGAAACTTTGCCACTAAGTGTCACTGTGTGCAGAACCCTGCTAATGAAATGCCCTGCCGAAGGCTTATTTGTGCACAAACCCTATCGTGCTTCCCCAAGTGTATTTCCCTCGGCAGATGCAATTCGGCAGATTGCATTTGTTTTTGAGTTGGATGTAAAAACACACAAAGAATGCTGTGGAAATCGTACTCTAGGGCTTCCTGACTACTCCGAAAATGCTGGGTTTGGGTCCTCTGTGAAAGCTGTAGAAGTTCTTCTGAGTGCTTCTCCCACTTGTGATGGCATGAATGAGCTTCTGTCTCTGAGACAGTGACAGCTGCTTGCGGGGACAGACAAGGCATCATTATAGCAATGAGCTTTAGTGTCAGGGAGCTGATGTGACATGGCTAGCTAACTCTTCTTGGGGTGCCTTGGCTTTAGGAGGGTCTGCAATACCTTTTCCAGAGCAAACTGAGCTGTCCTGGAGCCCCATGAGCATGTTTAACACAATGGAAAGCTGGAAATAACAGTATTATGGGAATACTGTGAGAGTCTGGGCACTGCTCAAACTCCCCTTTGCTTATATTTCTTCAGCACATTGTGAACCAAACTACTGCTCTTCCTGCAAGTAAGGCACCAGTCTTTTCACTTAGGTAATGCATTGTACTTTGCAGCTTTCTCCTAGTTCAATGACAATTAATGTTCCAGACGCAGGACAGGTCAATCCATATGTGAATCTGGAGGTCACACAGAGCCCTGAGATGTCTCTCGTTCTGCCCGCAGTTCTCTTTCCGAGTGTTTAAAGGAAGACTGTGCTTAGCTAGCTAATTAATGACTGAGTCTCCCTTTCCAGTTCCCTTCTGCACTAGAAATATGTATACCCCTCCCCAAACCTAGATATCGGCCTCTGCTCAGCTATGTCATGTTGGTGGTTTGCTGGAGTCAGGCATCTGCAGGAAACATTAGCTGTTCCTGTCACCCCAAGGTTTATCTGTCATTTTATACAACAACTTATAACACAGATCATGAATCTAGATGGAGCTTCATGTGACTGTATCTGCAGGTATTTTTGTCCCTTTCATTTCTTAAAAAAGGTAGCTATGAACTGCAGTGTAGAGTTCTTAAGTCTGTGTTTTGTTTGCAGTAAGTGCTCTCTTTGTTGAACATCTTGAAACACTGGAACAGGAGCAGTCTTCCTGCTGATGAAAACAGAAATGTGGATTTGTTAGGGAGCTGAGGTAGGCATGCTGGAACTTAAGCTTTCTGATTGTCTGCTTTAATTTTTTGCATCCAGGCTGCTTTGCTGGGAATTTTCTACCCTGTCGTTAATGTTCCTGAAAACTAGTGACTTGATGGAAGCATCTCACTACAGAGTATTAGTTCTCACCTCAGCTGTAAAGATGTGCTTTTCTATTTTAAGGGATGGACCTATTTAATTACAGTACCACCTACAAGTCACTTTGTAATCATAGAAAGGAAACTTAGGTCTGTTGCTGGGCTGAACTCCCCTTCTCAGAAGAATAAAAAGAAAGCTGCTGTAATACTTCATCTCAGCCTCTTCGCAGACACCTGAGCGTGACACACTTTTTGCAGGGGAGAATATTAACATGATCTGAACTTAATTTCTCTTGCTGATGACAGTTTTCCACATCATGCAGATTTTGCTGAGCTTTCCACCCTTAGTAGTGCCCAGAGGGATAATATTCCTGGACTGCTTGAGTCCTAAAGTGCTTCTGGTGCTATTTAGTGTGTTGATGCATCAGAACTAGGACTAAGCAGTATTGGGGCTGGCCAGTTAATGTCATACCAAATGTTTTAGCTTAAAGAAATTGGTCACTGACCGCTCCTGTCCTAATTGCTCAGGAAGTTAGTTGTTAATATGTGGTCTTGTCAGCTGCAATTTTAGCTTAAGGCCTAGCCTGGTTCCTCATCGTCACCCAGAAACCCTTCAGTTAAGTGAGGCATGATTTGGAGATGGAGGTCACTGTTTTATTGCGAGATGAGGATTGAAGCTGCCATGTTTTTCATACATGAGATCATAACTCAGTGTGACTTCAGCTTAGGTATGTCAGGAAGACCTTTTCCTGTGATGAGTTTGGAAAAGGTCAGGTTAAGAAGCTTGAAGAAAAATGGGCAGTTGGCTTGATCCTGATCTTTGTTTTAGAAAACAATGATGCAAAAATCTGCAAAGTCAAATCCGGGGAATAGGTGGTTTTTATTTTTATGGTATTCATCTGTAGAAACCTGGGGGATGGAGGATGGAAATCACCTGCCTACACTCTCCCCAAGCCCCTTCCCAGTGCTTAACAGTGTTTTTATTGAAGAGGTTAATCCTGACTCTGGACTGTTGAGCCTCTCCAGTCACCTTATGCAGTTGCACCTGGGTGCTTACAGACTGCTGCACGTTCTTCTGCCCTGTGCTTGTAACTGAGTCAAGAACAGATGCTGGAGAAATATCTACAAAATGTTGAAGACAGCTGCACTCTGTCACTTGGTCTTGGAAAAGGCGATTGGATCATTCTGATGCTCAGTGTCCCTCCCTGGCAGAGGCTCTAATAAGCCTGCTGGGATAAGGGTGAGCAGCATTTCAGATCTCAGGCTTCTTATGTTCTCTATAGCTCCTACTGTACGTTCCCTTCTCTCTGGGTACTGAGCTGTTGTTCTGGCACAGTATTTGACCGGAGATTTTTCCTTGCCCTTGTTTTTTCTGTGGGTGGCTGAGTGCCATCACGTTGCTGACAGTGCACGCATTTGAGAGGATTCCTTTACGTGTGCCTCTCTGGCATTTTATGATTCTGTCTCTTTCAACATGTGATAACAGAATATAAAGTAGGTCACTTTATTTCTTTTTTGCTTTTCTCGGTTCTGCAGTTCTTGTGATATTTAAATTCTTTCTGATACCAGTTTTGGAGACTCGTGACTGGGGGAGTTCAGTAGTTTCCTAAAGCCTTGGTAGTCGTCTTAGGATCAGACCTTAACAGAACACTAGGGACATCTTTTTTTGTAGCCTCTGTGTGCCTTGGGTAGCCTGTTAATTAGTGCCCTTTACGTGTTTTAGAGAGTTGAGAAGGAAAAATGATGGCACCTCTCCTAATGCACAACCATCACTTGCTGCTATGCTGCATCCTGTGGCTGCTGCCAGCCCTGCCCTGCTGTCCTCTCTGACTTGATTGTAGATGGCAGTTGTTGTCTAGAAGCAGTAAACAAAGTGAACAGCTCTGCTTATTGCAATTTGTGAAAATACACCAAATAAAAGCTCTAGGCACAGTCACAAGTCAGGCCTTAAAAAGGCATATGGAAGAAATTTAGTGTTTCCTGAGTCAGGCCAGTTCAGGCTACAAGAAGCCCCAGACCTTTAAAGTACCTGAATTTTTCAACCTGCAGACCTGCTTCTGTGTTTTATTTATACAGTCCAAGATGATAGAAGTGTTGGGGTTAAATTATAGCACTATTTCACTGAAACTCGCTTTAGCAAATGATTCTTAGAACTGTAAGATCAGAGTTGCTACAGATTAATTAAAAATGTGGCCCCCTTCAGCTTCTACCACTGGCTTTCTCAGCAGAGTAGGTAGGGTACCAGTTTATTCCATGTTCACCCAGGGTGAGGATGGATTCCTCTAGTTTATCCTGCCTTAAAGGTGTGTTACTATGCAGTCAAATGCAGGCAAACATTTTGTACAGCTTCTCTGAAATATGAAACAGAGTTGAAGACACAGAGAGGCCTGGTCCAAAGCTTCCACCCAAGCTGCCTTCCAGTGGTGCTGAATTCCTGAGGGGACTGCTCAGCTGATATGCCTGGTTAGTCAGGAAAAGCCAAGTAGAACTTGAACTTATGTATTAGTATAAGGTGCAGTTTCTTAAGAAATTTGCTAAGCAAGCATGAAATCCTCTTTACGTATAGTCAAAAATTCAGATGTGAGAATAATGCCAAGAGGGCAATGCAGCAGCATTCTGGGAAGAGCAGGGTTTCATTCCCATTTAAACAAAAATAGTTGTGCAAATAAAACTACCAGCTGATGCAGTACAAATTAAACATTTTAAAATCTGGAGAAAAAGCTGCTGAGTTATTAATCCCTGAACTGAAGCCCTCAAGTCCTTTTAGTGAGTGACTTCAGCTCGTCATCTAATCCCTTTGACTCATAGAAAACAGACCCAGCGTTGTTCTCTGTGGTGTAGGAAGAGGAAATTAAACCAGTGAACTAAATAAATAAATTGATTAATTGGCAGCCATAAGGAGTTGTGTATGCACTGTATCTAATTGCGTTCTTTATATTGTCTTCCTCAAACTTCTGGGAAGACACGGGTTTATGGGTTGCACATGCAAAAATATGCTAAAAAACCCCACCTCACCAAGGCTTTGAACCTTCAGCTTCAAAGATCATTTGTGGATCATCTTATGTTGGTTTGGACAGTCTCTAACGGGGACATTGCTCAGCCAAGCTGAATTTATGCAGTGGAAATTCAAGCTGAAATGGAATACACCTCAAGATCACAGAGTAAATCAAATCTTGTTTCCTTGCTTGCAGGCATTGTGGGCTGTGTGGACTTTCTTCCTCCTCTTTCTTCTCCTCCTCTTCCTCCTTCTCAGTAATTTTTATTCTACCACATCAGAGCTACCTTTTTCTCATAAGAAATACTGAGCAAGAGGCTTTCCTGAGCCTTATTCAAAAACCCATCAGAGCTAATAGTTTTGAAAATGTTTGATGTCCGAGAGGCACTTGGGAGCATTAAATCCTCACACAGAGATTTTTAGGCTGTAGAGCAATGGTGTCCTCCAAGCATAGCAGAAATTACAGTGGAGATATTTCCATCACAGATCCTGTAGGTACTGATCCATGGAATATGGCAAAAGAGAAGTACATAGAGAAAGCAGAAGCATTGGTGATCAGCTCCATATCCCCAGGAGAGTGGCGTCACCTTTGCTTAAGTCTTCAGTATATCCCATCTCTATAGCCAGCAGGTTCTGTTTAGAGCTGTGACAGCAAAGGGTGCATGTTTTTGATTCAGAGGGACAAGTAGTTCTCCAGCTTGCTGCTCACCTTGCTGACCAGCTCAGCTTGAGGAGTCTAACAGCTAAAGGTATTTTGGAAAGGAAACATAGGTTGTGTTCTTTTGTTCTCCTCATCCTTTGGAGAGAACAGGTGCCAGCACAAGTCACCTTTTCCTTGATTGTCAGCGGTGGGTATACAGCCAACACTGGGATCTTATCTGGCCTGTCAGCAATAAACCTCACCTTTGTGTCGCGTCCTTCCTGCCCATCCAGCATCTGAATGTCTGTAGAGATAAAAGCTCATTGTCATAGAGGTAAGATGCCTCTTTTCAGTCTCTCTCAGCCACTCATTCTGAAGAGATGTCTCCTGTAGTGTTTGGGGTTGTTGTTGGGAGCATATGAATCGTGAGAGTGCTGGGCTGAAGAGGTGGTAGGTCTGTTATTTTAAGGACATAAGTGGAAGAAATGTTTACAGGATAAACAGTGTGTTCTAGGGAATACAAGGCATTTTTGTTCTCCAGATATGTTTTGGTTGCAAGATGCCATTTAACCATGCCAGGAATTCTTCAGAGGCTTAACTATTATCTTGGGTTCTGATAGTTTCTGTCATGTATAAGGAGAAAGGACTAGAAACAAGTGAGTGTCAGCAACCTTTGGTGCCTCTGTGTTTATTCTAGAGATTCCACATGGATATTTTTCTCTGAGAAGGACAGTAATAAGCAGCAGACAATTTGATCTCTCAAAAACATCTGAGCTGTTTTCTGTGTGTGGTCCATGCCCAAGTCTCTGCTCCCAGTGAGCTCCACCTTGCTTGCTGTCTGCTGGCCAGCTTTCCAGCACATCTCCATTTCAGTCAAAAAGTGTCTCAGCCTACAACATTCAGCGTCTCATCAGGCCTGCCCTTGCTAGTGATTATCTTGGATAGTAGCTTCTGCATTTCCATCTGTCCCAATAGCCATTTAAATGTTCCTTTTAAATTAACTTAGCAGTCAAGTTTAAGCAGTTCTGGTTTTGCAGGCAGAAAACGTTTTCTGTGTTGGCCATGAATGCTTCCAAGCATTAGTGGTCTTGTTCTGTTTCATTTCTGGTCATTGCCCAGATGGAGTTTCAAAAGAATGACACATTCCAGCAGCACAAAAGGGAATAATTCAACAAATTAAAATGTAAACAAGCTTCACTCCTTCAGCATATCAGAAATTATTTGGTTTCCTTATTTCTGCCCTCGTCACAGACTTTGTCTATTCCTTTTCCTCCAGCTGTGCAATGCAGATTAGTCGAAGATCCCAAAGTGTGTCTGGGGTTTGTGAGGAGTCACTTAGTTGGGACAGATTTGATTTGATCCCATTGTCTTGGTAGGAATTTCGTAACTGCTGTAATTCTTGTAAACCTGACTTGCACAGCTGCATTCTCAGTATCTTAGTCATCTCTACTCCTCCTTTACCTTCTCAGTCCCTCCTCATGTCAATACTGCCTGGTCCCCAACACCCTTGGTACTCATGTTTAGAATGAAGAGACTTCTGACTCGCACAGTAGAATGTCTTACTTCTGCAGTGAATGCCTTTGAAGGAAGAACTCCAGACTCTGGGTTGCAGGCTAGGTGACCTGCCCTTAGATTGACTTAAACCACTTTTGGAACTGCAGCCTTAGAGCAGACATTTTGCAGCTGAAGTTTTCTTTTTGCTACAGGATTTTCTGTGTATAAGGATCATCCAGCAGCTTATAGCTGTCTGTTCCAACTCCAGATCTGCAAAAGCCTTAAGAGCTAGAACTTCTATATGGATTGAGTCACACAAACTTCCAAGCACTGCCCACCTTTCCTGATGAGCTTGCTACCTTAGCACACTGCTACTACAGTCTTTCTAGCTATTTGTAGCTACAGCTATTTGTAGCTAACCAATTGACTATAGATCTTCTATTTCTTTTGGGCTCTATCTTTAGAAGGCATTTTTGCAGACTGAATTTGTAAGTCTCTCAGAATCATTAAACTGTAGAAAAGTCTGCTAGATATTGTCATGCAGGAAAGGACTCCTGGAGTCACTGTGATAAGCCTGGAAATGTTGGCGCAAGACTCAACAGTAGTCATAAAGGCAAATAGAGAATTAGAAATTATTAGAGAGAACACAAAAATAAAGGAGAACTGTGCTGTCACTGTGTAAGTCTTTGATAACCCATACTTTAAATCTTGTGTATTGATTCCAGTGCCCTTAGTTCATAAAATATACTGTAGAACTGCAGAATAGTGCAAATAATCAGCTGTTTGATCAATGGGTCTCTTGGCTATCCAGACTTCTCCCTTGTATTCAAAAGTTTTTATTTTCCCTGAGAACAGGCTTTGGTTCATTTTCCGCTTGAAGTTAGGCAGGTGAGCTTAGTGTTTCCTCTTTCTTGGCTTCATTGCATCTCCTCAGGCCACTGAATGACTGCCTTTTATCACTTCCACTAATTGCTGAAATGTAAGTAGCAGTTAGGGAACTGATCTTTCTAACATCTGCCCCTTCAAACATATACCTTCCTTCCCCAGTCCTAGCTGGTTTTCTGTAGCGTGTCCTATATTGATTAGACTTACTTTAAATACAAGCATCCACTTGGTTTGTGGCCAGGTTTTTAGCATATTGGTATTTAGTTTTGCTGCTTCCTTTAATTAAATTTATTCATGCTGTGCAAACCAAGTTTAAAAAGATTTCTGATCATTTAAAAAAAAAAAGAAGTCATGAGCTAGATTAGCATTCACTTTTTCTCAGCAAGCATCAGACCCAGGGCTGTACATTCAAGGCCATTTGCTTGCTAGTTGCTATAAAAGATCAAAAAAGAAAATCGAAATACATGGCAAGCTCCCTGGCTTTTTGGAGTGTCTACGTTCTCCTTTCACTTGTCTTGATCTTCAAGTTAGAGTCCTGGTGAGTTTTGATTTGGTATTATTTCTAAGTTAGTCTGCAATCATTATATCCCATAGAAGTCCCTGGTGGCTGTGTGAGGGGCACAAGCTCTTTTGGATCCTCTGCTGATTTCTGTGAACCTGACCAGGCGATGTAGTTCCAGAAGCCCCATGTGACTGCAAGTGTTTGATTAGACTATAACCAGAATAAGTCTCCCCATTGTTTTTTCCTTGGGCACAATTAGGTTTTGGTTTCTGCGAACTGGAGCAGTGCACTTACTTCTGTCTGAGTTTGATTGAACAGAAAGGGTTTTGTTGCATATCCTGCCTTAATCTATTCTCTAGACAGCCTTATTCCTGAGCTAACTGTCTTCTGGGCAGATTTGAATTTCTTTACTGGGAATGAGTTTCCTCTGGTGTACATCAGGTATCCTGTTGTTATTTCATCAAGGCAATCTCAACTGAAAGCTGTGTATTTGAGTTCCAGCCTTTGCCAGGATGCTTTCTGGCTACTGATCCTAGAGAGATTTTCTTTCAAACCTTTTCTTAAAATCTTCAGCTACCATATTTAAGGTTCTCATACCTGTCTTTGATTTCTGTAATAACTTTGTATGTCTTGGCTTCTGAGTTCAGCTGGAGCAGCAGTTCACAACTTAAAACTCTTTTATCTTGTTTTGAAGACCAAGGTTACTGGCCTTGCTTGGGTCAGTTAAATGGTACTGAAGAGCTGCTGCTGACTATTTTTTTCCTCTCTGCTCAGGAGGACAAGGTCTTCTGTAAATAGAGAATTGCACCAAAGGTTGCACACAAATCACAGCATTCATTTGCTGAATGCTGGTTAGCCACTTAGGCTGAACGGATAACATGAATGATAACAGTGAGCATAAGGATGCTCTTGTCCTCTTGTGTGATGTTTTGGTGACAGCGGTTGATTTACTGCTCTGTGAGAATGCAGCTGGTAGATAAAAAGCTTCTCCTGGAATAGCCCATCACATTTCAGCACTTAAGTTAATTGTAAGCACAAAGGGGAAATAAAAAAATTAACGGTCCAGTCCATAGCTATCTGCAGTGCATTTCAAGCCTTGGCAGAATTGCAAGTGCTCTTACATACCTAGCAGTGAGAAATGTTTTCATAAATGCCACCAGCTGGAGATAAGGGTTCACAACTCCAAAATGGGCTGTAACTCCAAAATAGCAAATCTATCTATCTCAGGGTTTTATGCTCCTGCCATCATCCTGGCCTTTCTTATGCTGCCTGCCTTTCTCAACAAAATTTCTAAAAACAGGCAATCTTAGTGGGCCTGATTCGGTTTCTGGCATATCTCCCCTTTCAGATCTAAATGTCTGCTCTGGAGACTGCTTACTTTATTAACTGATAATTTTTAAGATAATTTGTTTCGGGATCTTTGACTTCTTTTTCCCTGCCTAGGTTTTGGAAGTGCCAGCATTGTGCAGTATATGGATGCTTGTTCCCTTGGCAGAAGCCCACTGAACCTATTTTCCTCCCTTGAATGTCACAGAGCTGCCTCCTTTATTTTCCCTGGAGAGCCTGTCCCTGCAGCGTGGGAAAGAGCACCCAGAGTTCCACAGAGAATGCCAGGTTTTGTGCCAGGTGGAATATGCAGATCAGTATAAACCCACTGACCATCTTTGAAACTGGGAAAGGTGGATTGGTCTTGAGAAAAAGCAGTGTGAGGCTACATGCATTTTTGCTCCATGCGCTCCAAACCTGAATGGGTTGAGCAAAGCGCATTTAACACGTGTGGGAGTTGTCGTGTGTGTGTATAGACGTGACTTCTTGAAATTACTCTGCAGCAAAAACGTTCCTGGCACAGGCTTTCTGGTGAGGTGGGCAGGCTCTCAGCTACCTGGCAGCTGGAGCTCAGAAGGGAGTGTAGCACAGCACTACCTAGTCCTAGTGATGGCTGCAGGAATGTCCAGGGTTATCACCACGTTCATCTGTTCTGCTTGTCTGTACCTCTTACAAAGTAAGTGCCCTGCAAGCTGTGCTCATAGAGACCATATGTCTCCCTTGTTACTTGCCTTTGTCCTTGTTTGCAGCCTTACTGCTGCTTAAAGTAGCTGTTGATTCTTGGGAATGCCTGTCCCGTGGGAGCGTGGAATGGGCACTGTTTTGTACATTTGCAGTTGCTTCTTGGTGGAGCTGGATAACAATTTTGGCTTTGAGACGTTTCCGAAAGCTGAGTGATTTCCAGATTGGTTGGATCAGTGCGTTTTTACCACCATTAAATAAGAGTTGAACACGTAAAGCTTCTAATGGATTGTGGGTTTAAAACATTTCTGAAGCAGGTAACTCTTGTCCCAAAATAGGATGCCATTTCTGCTAGCGGAGTTCAGAGAACAACAGCAATTTTCTGAGTGAGCTTATAAATTATTTATCTTTAGAAGAGGCACCTGTGGGCAGAGGAGAAAGACTGTAACCAAACCCTCACACTGCATGGATAGAAACTCTTGCCTTTGTAGGCTTGCTCCTTTAAAGATCACAGATCCCTGTGAAATCGTTTAACAAACATCTGAGCTACTATATATCATCTGAGCCTGACAGACTGGCTCTGTGCTGAGTGAGAAAAGGGGGTGGGAAATGTCCCTCCTTGATGTTGCTAAGTAAAATAATAATAATGATAATCTTTTATGTACGATCAAAATCTTTTGCCTTATGTAGAGAAGTAGTGAGGCCTGGATTTTGATACAACTGAAGTGCAGATGTATGAAAGCAGTCCTCAGGAAGGATTTGGGACATGGAGAGTTAGACTTATGTTTGGCTGGGCACAGAGCAGTTCACTGAACACAGCAGGACTGTGAGAAGTGACTGGCAGGGACAAAGGATAAACTAGTGGGCAGAGACAGTTCACTTCCAAACTCCTGGAAGCAGTGTCCTGGCTAATGCTCAGTGAGCTGAGCAGAGGGAGATTGGCAAACTCAAACTAAAAAGTATAAGAGTAAACCTGGTGGGAGCTGTGTGCAGGGGTCCGTGCACCAACCTTAGCAGTGGAGAGCAGGGTGAGGCACCTCCTCTCCCTATTTCCTGGCTCACTCATCTCTGCTATGTGCTGCTCGACTTTGTCCATATGTCCAGCTCCCGACACTGAACAAGACTTCGGGGAGTTCCATCAGCTTTGGATTCCCCACGGCAGGCCTGGAGCACGTACTCATGCCCCATTGTTACCCTGGAGCTCGTGGGCAGCTGCCCCCACCTCTGCAGCCCTTTCTTCCCCCCAGTGACCTCTCAGAGTCTTACTGCCCAGCAGTGTTGGTGCATCCCACGTCAGTGGCATCCTGTTCTATACCTCAGAGGACAAATTTGCCCTTCTTTGCTTTCACTTTATCTTTTGGTCTGGCCAAACTTTTTACTGTTGGAAAAATATCCTTCTTCCAGGAATTTTTCCTGTACTCAGAGCAGAAAAGATGATGCCTTCTGCTCTGGGAATGACAGATGTGTGAGCTGGTGGGGGCTGTCTTACAGGCTCATGCTCTCAGCCCACAGCATGAGAGGGCCTTCACTGCATATAGTACAAGCTGCAGCTGCTGGTTGCAGGAGATCTGAGGCACCAGAGCAGGATTGGCAACGTGCCGTGAGTCTTACACATATGTGGCATGGTTACACTTGAATCTGCAGCCCACATCTTTGTCTTTCCCATCAGACCCACTCCACATCCTCTGAGTCCATAGATCTGTGCTGTACACGGAGCATGTCTTGGTAATCTGAGTTGTGAAACTATCATAGCAACATCCTCCTCCTCTTTGTCTTAGCATTCGTGAACATGGAATTAATAGTCATGGCTTGATCAGCGTGGGGGTGAGGAATGCTGCTAAAGCATCAGCACTGCATTTAGCTCCAGGATAGCTGCTAAGGTAAGGTAGTGTTGGGTCAGACAAAAGCTCTGTGCTGCTGCTAGTCCTGGATGGGTGCTTTCCTGGAAGCCTGTGTGAATGGCAGCTGCTTCCAGCATGTGTGTGTAGCATTGGCAGCCTTAGTGGAGCCTGTCTCTGAACTTGGCTCCTGCAGACAGTGAAAGAGGAAAGGGAGAAGGAGATGAGTGCAGCTGGGGTTTGGGCAGAGTCTGTTGGGAAATGTGGCAGCTGTGTGTGTGTGTTTTTATTTAACTTCTAATTATTTAGTTATGTTCTTTGTCTGTGGTGCTTCTGGGGATTAATTTCAACAAAGACTCCAGCCTGCATCAGCAACTTTAAAGTTGCTCTGTGAGAAGTGTGATGGCACTTGGAAAAAAAAAATCGTTTTCCATATTAATTAGAAGTTACTACTGTAAAATTGATGTCAATTATCCAGCACTTTATTATGAAGAGGCAATAGCCTCTTTGTAGTCCAGGTGTCAGCAGCCTTTTCATTACAATGAGAAATGTTGCTATTCAGTTGAATTCATGAGGAGAAACACTCAGGGACTCTGAGTTGTTGTGGAGATTAGGGAGGGAGAAAAAGGGGAAGATTTGTACTAAACCTGGAATAAACAAGCCAGTTTGAGGACTGCAGTGTAAAATGCACATTTCTACTGCAACAGGAAAACCCTAGTGTCTCTTCCTGCAGCCTCCACTCTCCGAGCTGAGGGGATAGACTGCTGATTTTGCTTGTGGTGTTTTGGGTTTTGCCCAGGTTTGGGAGGTGGGACTGCCAGAATTCCCTCTGTGTGTGGTACACAGGCAGTGACAAACATCGCACCACCTCTGCAGGGAGGACAGAAGGCATGTTTGGCTGCCCTCAGTCCCTGTGCCATGTCGTGCAGTAGCGCTGATGAGAGGTTGGCATTACATGCCCCATCCCCTGGCATGGGACAGATGGGACAGAGCCTCTGGCTTTTCTGTCCTGTGAGGGCTTGCTAGTCCTGGCCTGGAGATCCTCCCACATCCCAGCCGTGTGACCAGCAGGGAGCTGGTGGGGGAAAAAAGTGCGTTTTAACCTGGGCGTTGTTGGGGTGTTTTTCTGCCTTTTGCTTGATGTGAGATCAGTCAATCAGTGCTGTTCCAACTGCTCCTGTGTCAGGGTAGTTAATGACTGTCTTATGGGCATGGAGGGGCTTTAGTGAGGTACTGGTGATGCTGACTGATTGCATTCTTGTGCTTTCCTGTGCTGATTAAAAAGACAGTGTAGAGACCTTGATTTGTTCTTGCTTCTGTTTTTCCTTTTATTTTTCTGTCATTATCTGTGCATGCTTCCTGGAACCTACCCACCACCGGCTCCTTTGCTGGGTGCTGTGAATTGCTGGTGCTCTCTAATTTTATGTTCCAGTAAGGCAGAGACTGCAGTTGCAGATGATGAAAGATTCTGCAGGTTAAAAAGTTACTAAGCAATGAAGCAAACGATGTCTGCCAGATAGATGGGCCCTGGTGCTGCATGTTGCCCATTAGGTTTTATTGCTGGTGCAGCTCCCCCTGTGGCTTTGCTGCTAACACTAGCTGTGTTCTCCTGGGCACAGCAGGGATAGGAGATGCTGTGTGTAATCCCTGTGTTTCCTCAGGACAGGCTCTTCCAGGAGGTCCGGTCTTTCTCAGGAGAGTGCAGTATGTTGGCTCTTGCTGAGGATCAGCTCTGGTGCAGCAAGGAAGAAGTCGGTGTGTAGTGACTAGTACAGCAAAATGATGGTCTGTTTTGAATGCTGAAAATTTCAGGGCGGGGGCAATTGCTTCTGGGGGAAGTGGTTTCAGAGGTTGTGTTCACAAGAGGCCACTGACCCAACCAGCCAAGGTTGTCCATCCGGTTTGTAAGGTAGCAGTGAGCTGGTGGATGCAGCAAAGTAAAGAGCCACAAACTCTGTGAAATAATCTTGTTCCTCTGGATGCAGCGACCTGGCATGGCATGGGTGGGATGCTGCAGAGAGGTGAGCCTCACATCAGTCTATCCATCAGAAGCCAGCCCTCCTGCTGTGTTCCTAAGGGGATGCCTCTACTCACAAGTTGCTGATATTACTGGGAAGGAGAGTTTTACGGGGCGTGGGCAGTTGTAGCTGCAGGAGGAAGCTGAAATCTGAATGCCGCAGAAAGCGCTTGCTGTTCAGAGCAGCTCCTGGAAAGTTGGTTTGGGGACACACATGCAGGGACCCGAATCACTGGCATTTCTCGGGAACTTCTGGAAAGCAGTCTGTGAGTGAGTGGTGGGGCAGGGGGTTAATTTGATGGCAGATTATCTTTAAATTACAGTGGTCCAGCTCCACTGAGTTCTGATTTGTTGTAGTGGAATAAATGAGCGAATGTAGCCTCTGGGGCTGATACAGGTAACTGCAGGAAGGGAATTCAGCAGCCTTCACTCTTCTTGTATTGACCATGTCTGAGTTGCTTGCTTCCGTCATACTGCTTTTTTAAGACTCTCATCCCCCTAAGGTAATCTACAAAAAGAGTTTTAGACTGTGACTCCATTAGGGTTTTTTTTCCACTGTAAANGTCTGAGGGGTGTCACATCAAGCTCCTTGAAGATCATCTGCAGTCTGATTTCCTCTGTCCTTGCCTGACACTAAAACTGGTATTTTTCCAGCTTCTCATGAGATTGTAAAAATCTGAATGACTATTTAAAATCTGTTTGGAAGAACTGCTGAAAGTCCCTTCCTTAATGTCCCATCCCATACTTGACCATCTTGGAATTCATGTTTTCTAGACTAGAGACTTCCAAGAAGAATGGGTTGAACAAGACTTTGAAGGAAAAAATGCTTTAATCTCAAAATTAAATTGCTCTAGTTCCTTTGGATGTGACAGAAAGGTGCCGATAAAGATCTTGTGTGTTTAAGGAAAAAGGCTGTTCTTCCTGCAGTAGTTTTCCTGAGCAAAAGTCAAAGCAACGTGTAAGAAGGGCAAAGGATGCTAACACACAGTCTTCTATTACACAGAGGATGTGAGTTTTTTGTCATATGTGTAGGAAGTTGATGCCTTTTAAACCTTCCTGTCAGATATTCTTAATGTCTTCTGCTGCTCTTTGACCTGTCCTCTGTCTAGCAGCTGCATCTTAAAGAGCAGGTGAAATTGTCTCAAGGATGGCAGGTCCTAATCTCAGTAATAGTTTCTATCCATTACAAGGTATGAAGTTGAAATGATCTGTGAGTGGGTTTATCTCAGATCCCACGTAGCATTTTTTTCTCAGCAGCAGCAAGAAAGGGAAATTATCAGGCAGTGGGGAGAAGCTGTTTATTTTTAACTTACCCTTTCTTTTTAAGTTCTATTTCGTAATTAAAGGAGATAAGGAGTGGAAGCCAATGAAATACATAGCTAAAGGGATAAGCTGATCTCAAGTTCGCTGCAGAGATTACTATAAGTAACAGAGCAGAGACTTTGGGGCCTCTTTTTCCTTCCCTGTCCTCATCCTAAAGTATCAAACCGAGTTCTTAGCTGCCTTTCAAAGGTGATGCAAGAGGGCAGACACAAAGGATTATGGTTACAGAGCTCACTGCTGCCCTCAGAGTTTACTTCTCTTCACCATGGTTTGAGGATGCCTCTCTTGAGTATCTGAAGATATCTCTACTCAGAGCTAGCAATGAGGAATCCTGATTCTTCCTAAAGAAACATGTGCATCCATTGACTGATCACACCTGTGTGGCACCGTGCATGGCTGTGTGTATGGGAATACAAGGAGACTGAAGGGAGGGTTCCTGGGGAGTGGGGTAGCCCTGAATAAAATGCCTTCACTCTTGAGTTACTGCTGGAGAAGCCTGTTCAACTCCTCACCTTTCAAACCAGGTTCTTCCCCTGCAGCTTATTAATCTTGGTCAATTTGGCTTCCTCCGATTGACAGGAGCAAGCTGCCAGATTCTTTATTGCTCAGAGGAAGGTGCATTATGCTATTACACTCCATCCCTAGTGGATAGTTATTCTGGTGCCCAGGTGGCTTTCTTTCATCATTGCTCTTGGCTCTGCAATACCTCTTGCAGCTTCTGCACACAGGAACAAGAAGGGCAGGCTGAATTTGGAGATGGCTGTCATTGCAGGGGTTTCTTTCTGCCAGTGGAGCTGACAACAAAACAGCATTAGGAAATGAATTCTGGAGAGGAGGCTGCGAGCCTTTGCAACACTGGCAGGCTGTTCTTAAATAACATTGCAGAATCAGAATCAATGCAGTTTTAAAAGGCCTCTGAGACCTTCAAGTCCAAATGCTTATTCCTGTCCATAGCTTGCCTGTGGAATGCTGGAGGACAGTTGAGCTGCAGAGACTGCTGCGTGACCATCACCTGGGAACCACTTTTGGAACCCCTTTTTTGCCCCCAGTCCTCGTTTGGATGATTCCCTGTGGCTTCTGCCACCTCAGGCCCTAGCATGTGCACCACTGTGCACCACTTCCACATGCAGAGTTTATAGGAAACAAGCTTTTGAAGGAACCCTAAGCAAGTTTAGATTTCTTAGAATAAAGGATGTAAGAACAAGATTCAGTCCTGTAAACAGCAGGAGCTGCCAGCTGTCTAAAGGGGCAGTTGAGAGTAGTGCTTACATTGTTGGGAGTACAAGAGGAGAAGTGCAAGGGCTCCTTGTTGTTCTGGTCACTGTTGTCTTAAATCCTCTGCAATGCTCTTAGGATCTTTTCTGAGTTGTGATGCCTTGGAGCAGGGTCCTCTTCCTTTGCACCTTATACCATGTGTCTTTCTGACTGAAGCTTGTCACAAGCAGGGGCTATTGTAGTGCAAACCTCAGCTGTTGATACTCTGTTTAGCTCTCAGAGCAAATGGAAACAGCCTAAGAAAGACGTTCATGTGTTTAAGAGAATTGTTTCAGGCATACATTTGCCCAGGCGTGTTGAGCTCTATGGTTCCTTGTAGGAACATTTTTGTCACTAACCATCTCACAAATGCTTTGAGGAATATGTTGGTCCATGCAATGCTTTAAAGCTAAAAATCATTGTGGGAGTCCCTCTTGGTGTTCCCTAGTTAGGAAAATGAATAGTTCAATAGCACAGAGATGTGTAACTATGAATTTGCAAGGATAGCCCAACGCTGGGAGCAGAGTAGGGCAGTAATAAAAGCTGGAACTGCTGTGGTTGCAGTGAAGGCCAACAGTAAAGTATCTCCTGGGCAGGAAGACCTGGATTCATGTCTTCATCTCTTTCTAAAAGCACCATCCATACCAAGGCTGGTCTTCTCTTAGTGCCTGTCAGAAGCTTGTTCCTATCAGGAGAGACATACGGCGCTCTGTATGGAGGCTGACCTGAGCAGCTGTAGGAGCTGGTGATTTAGCAGACTGTGAACAGTGATTCACAAGCCAGGAGGGAAGTGTGGTGGCAAAACTAACCTTGGAAGGACCGTGGGGTTGGGCAAACCTGTGTTTGTATAGTGCTTCTGGGTTTTATCTGGGTGTACACGTGGTAATTAGCTGCTTGATTTATTAATATGTCTAATTCTGATGACAGAAAGCTGCTGCTGTCATGGGTATAGGTTCCATCTACCATTCTCATGAATGGAGAAATTCTGTAAATTTCAGGACTGTTCCTTGGCATTAGGAAGACTTGAGTGCCCACCTCCGTGTTGTTAGTCATGAGCCAAATATTGGCTATTAAAGCCATCTCTGTTGTGAAAACAGGTGCCAGAGCTGTGATCTATCTCAGCCTTGCTCCTCCTGTGCTGAGGCATCCGTGGATACTGATTCCTGTGCTGTGCTTGGCTGTTTCTGGCAGGTTTTGGAAGTGGTACGGTCCAACTACGACACGCTGACCCTGAAGCTGCAGGACGGACTGGACCAGTACGAGCGCTACTCGGAGCAGCATAAGGAGGCTGCCTTCTTCAAAGAGCTGGTGAGCTGCCTTGAGTCTGCACAATCAACAGCCCTCTTCCAGAGCCTTTGCTTATGGCCTGGGCAGTTGTATTTGGGGCATAGCTGAGCAGTCCTGTTACTCCATTGGACTGCCTCCAAAGACAGGGCAGGAGCAGGATCTGGACAGACACTGCATGTGTTAACAGATCTGAGAGCTTCCTGGAGCTCCCTGCTTGGCTGAAGAGGAACCTCCAGGCTGCTTAGGCCAGCACTGGTCAGACAATCTCTGTCCCTTTTGCCGTGGGGATTTGCTGTGCTTTGTAGTGGTAAATTTGTATGGGGAGAAGCTGACTGAATTGACTGCTCCCACCTGGGGTTTATCATGCAGAGCAACTTTGCTTTTTTGCTGTTGTTAAGGGGACCATGAAATTTGGGACTGAGCAGAGCATGTGATGCCAGTGAAACATGTTCCTGCTCATTGCTTTCCTCCATCACTCACAAAATAGGGTTCCCAAGCAAAGAAAGTGAAGGCATTCCCTAGAAATGCCTCCATCCGCAAGAGGAGAAGACTGATGGTAGGAACCCCCATAAAAACTATGGAGCAGAGACAAAAATGAGTCTAAATAATTCAGGTTAGTAGTTACAATTCTTCAGCAAGCCAGCTTGCTTACCCTGCTCCAGAGAGCCCTGATGGAACTTTTCTTGTCCAACAGCCACATCAATGTGGAGGCAGTGTTTTGGTAGTGGCTGATGTCTGAGGGAAGCCTCACTCTTGAATCATTACAGCTTCAGCAAAGGGAGGGGTCTCTAACTTTGGCAGCCTTCTCCACCAGTCTGAGAACTGATTCTTTCTCCCAGCTCTGTCCCTGCTGATTGATGAGTAATTGATGCCTGCCCACTCTGTCACGAGTCTCCATGAGCTTGGGCATGTTGTGCATCCCTCTGTCAGCTCTGCTCCAGAACAGGCACCTGAATTGGTTTTGTTTCCTTTTACAGAATGCTTTTAACTGTCTTGGGGTCATTCCAGCCCTGACATTGGGTAGTATATGGGCAAAACCACTTGCAATTGCTTCTGGGCTATTTTTCCGTGTTCTTTTGTGCCTGCTTTTGTCTCTCTGGCCTGCTGTTTGATACAGCTTTCCTGGAATATGTGCAAAGAAATTTGGCCATAGCCTTCCTGTGACACAGGCTTCTTCTATTACTGTACCCTGGAAATAAAACACATTCCTGTTTCTCTTGTCATCTGTTCTGTCCCAAGGGCTCCCACCCTCAGCCAGCATCTCCTTCCCCAGCCTCTTGGCCACATGACTGCTCTGCTTCCTGCATGTCCCACTTTCCACTTGGCCTGGCAGAAGCTCAGGCTGATCACGCCAATTGATTAAAATGACATTCTCAGTCCTATGATCATCACAGCCACAAAACAATTCAGCTGAAATTATTTTCTTCCTAGACCAATTTCCTATTTTTTTCAAAATCCCAATTTTGTATCATTTAAGAATGTGTTTATCATAACCAGCCCACCAACTCCCTTCTGAAAATTGCCCATCCAGGTACCCCTGGGACCCTCTCCTCAAGAGCATATAAACGCCTGAATAATTACTGTATAAATGTGCTGATTTGACCCAGTTGTGAATCTGTTTAATCCACATCTCTAGATGCCCTGAGAATTGGGACCCTATTAAATGTTCTTTACTCACAGCTACAGAAAATCCCCTGCATTCCATTAAGCCGTTCCCTCAACACAGCGGGAAATGAACCTGATGCGTTATGATTTGTCTCCAGCAAATCCAGTTGGCCTCCCGGCTCCTCGCTCTGTTTTTCTCTAGGTGCACAGTAACTGATGGCTTTATTAATTGTTCAAACAACTCATCAAAAAGGCCCTAATCTGCCCTGTCCTCCCCATAGCCTCTTCCAACCAGGTACTTGCTTGCTTTTTGTGAAGCTTCCGAGTCTTTACTTCGGCTTCTGCTGCTGGTCTGATGTTGGATAATAGCCCCGTACCAAATGCTTTGAGTTTAACCTCTGAGGTTTGCAGGATTTCTTGGAGGGGGCAGAGGGAAGTTGCTGCAGTTCTCTTTGTGGACTGTACCAAAGGAGCAGGGCTGGTGGTGAACTACAGGTTTCCAAATTCACATTGGTGCCATCAGGTCTTCCTAGACAGGATCTGTTTGTAAGTAATCCTTTCCAGATTCTACCAGGGTTTTTTATCACTATCTGTGAATGCATCAAAGCAAACCCTTCTTGGGTGGGGAATGACACAGAGGAGACATTTTCCTTTTCAGCTGCTTTCTTATCTCTCTTTGCTCCCATTAAGGAGGTGAGCAGAAGCTTCCCCAAGAAGCCCCATTCTGTGGGCTCCTTTATGCTTAGAAATCTTGTTCTCACTCCTTTGACCTGCTTTGCTAATGCACTGCTTCGCTTCTCTTGCTTTGCCTCAGTGCTGCTCTTTCTTGATAATCCCAAAGAAAAATCTGCTTTCTTCTCCCATTCCCTTTACAAAGAGGTTTTCAAAGGCTGCAGTACTGCGGCCACATTGTGGTGGAAGGTGATGTGCAGACTGTTCTGTCAAGTGGGTTTTTTGGCATGTTGTGCTGCCTCTGAGGGGCTAAAGGAAGGAAGTTAGGAAGTTTTCTAACACTTTTTATTTCTTTTGCTTTGAAGCCTCAGGGATGTCATTTGAGGTCTGTGCTGCTTTGATAGAATGAATGGTTTGGATGTGAGCTTTTGGACCCTCACATTGCACCTGGAGGAACGTGTGGAAAGAGATTTCAGCATTTTTCCGACACATTCACTGTCTTTGCTGTTAGATAGGTTTCATCAGTCTCAACATAGTCTGATTAGGGATTGATTTCTACAGGGGAAATTATATTAATTTGACTTTTAATTAAGTGTAGTAGTCAGTGTAAACCTTCTTCCCATTGTACAAATAAATTAAGGGCTGCTTGTTGATTAGAAATAGGTTTAATTTGATGAGACTTGCTGTGAAATAGGAGTGTCAGTACAACCTTACACTCTTCCAGCTCTAATGATGCAAAAGTAGGACTGAATCATGTTTTCCCCCCATGGTTAATGCCATTGCTTCATCCATTCTTTCATTCACTCATCCTTCTCCAGATGATGTCAGCATTTCATGCATTTCTCATTTCTTCAAAGTTTGTGGACTAATAGTAAGAAAACAATTTAAAGCTCTTCTGGCCCTGATGCTCCAGGATACTCCATACAGAAGCAAGAGGGACATGCTCTGCTTGTACTTCCTTGCAGAATGAATGTTAAAGCTCTGACCCTAATTTCTGCAGTTTTGGGGCCTTTGTGTAAGCCAGTCTGGAGGGATCTGGTAAATTCCAGGCTGGCAGCCAGGCCTGGGCTGCCCACTGCACCATGAGCTAGGAGGAGTCCTGGCGTGTATCCTTATGGAGCAGCTTAGGTAGACTACAGGAAGCTTCTGAAGTTTATCCTTGTTACAGGCTGACACCTCCCTGTGTAACTGTCTGGTCTTCCAGCTCCAGAAGGGAGATGAGCTCTGCCTCCCTGTGCTGAGCCCTGGTGCAGGAGATAAGAATAGCTCAAATTAGAGTTAAATCAAGTTACCTTTTAAACGGGTTGGCTCAGGCTGCCTGATTTCTCACAGCAGAAGAAATGCTGGGCAGAGCTTTGTGTAAACGTCACTCTTGTGTGTTATCATGCCCACTCTTCTCCCCAACTTGTGTTAAGGCAGATCTACATCCATCTAGACTGCTCTTGACCAAAGTTTGTGTCTAAAGCTTCTCTTGAAACCCGAAGTTGTCTTTAAATGAAACTAGCTCCACAGGAGCTCCAGGTGAGCTACTCCACTGCTTCACAGCCCATAGGTTTTAAAAGTATTTCCTCTTTTCCTGTGTAAATCTTCTTTGTCTTAAATTAGGCTGAGTATTTCTTGCCCCATCCCTGGGGAGCCACATAAATATTACTCACTGTTCTCTTTCTGACCTCATTTTACATAATGGAGTGTGTTTGCTCTATTCCTCCTTCTCTTTGCAAACTAATCAGGCTAATTAATTTCTTGTGCTCTACCCCATAGCTACAATTTCTGCTAAGCCCTGTGTTCTCATTGTGCCACTCCAGCCTCCCTTTCTGGGCTTGCAGAGCCTCCTTCTTGGAGACCTTGATGTGTATACAAGCTGGGAATCTTCTACTGCTGGTGCCTGGCCCCTGGCAGCAGTTCCTGCGGCCAGGAGCTCATTCCTGCTTGTTCTTTCTGTTGCTGGGACCCACAGAAATGCTTCTAGTCAGAATAAGGATACTGGCTTACACTTCTTACAGCATCTGCCCCTTTTCTTCAGGCAGTCACATTCCCCAGGGCAGAGGATTCCGGACACCTCGTTATGCACATTCTTTCCTTCTTGTAAGAGCTGACTGGATCACTGGCGTGGGAGCACTTGGTAGGACTGGGACCAAATCCTGTCAGTGGGACTCCAGTCTCCTGGCAGCAAGACAGCCCAGTGCCAGCCAGTGTTCTGGAGACCACTTGCAGTGGTGTTTAACACAGGGGACAGCCCGCGGTTATCTTGCAAGACGTGGTCCCAAACTACTTGAGGATGGAGTAAGTAAAAAGACACCTGAAGAAGAGAGTTGAGGGGGTGCTCCAAGGGACCAAAGATGCTTGGAGTCTCTGCCAAGCATCCTGATGAAGGAGAGTTTGTGGTTTCTGCAGATGACGTAGAACTTCAGTGCTTTGTCTTTAAGGGTAGACATTTTTTCTGGCATGCTGAGATTGTTAGGGTCTATGCAATGGGGCCCACTGGGGTTCATTTCACAGCTTTCCCTGTTAACCTTCCAAGTTTTGATTTCCTTCCCTCTCTTACACATTCTGCCTTTTGGGTAGCTTTCTGCCCTTTCCCTCTTTTTCTCTTATCAGGGCAGCAAGTGGGACCCTCGGCAGTATGTGTATATATATGTATATGCTCTTCCAGCCCCCAGTGTTGGATTCCTCATTATGCATCTATATAATTCTTCCCCCAGTGCTTTCATAAAGCACAAAACACTAACCAGGTCAGCAACAACCTTATTATCACAGGCTCTGAGTCTCTGGGAACTGTAATCCTGTTGTTTGGATGAGCTTGTGTCAGTTTTGCTTTCTGTCACTGCTGCACAGTCGCTGACACAGATGATGTTTGACTTTGTTTTCTCGTTGCCAAGTGCAGCTGAGACTGAGCCCAGTCTGGGGCCTGCATGTTTGGCCAATGAGTCTGCAGGCATGAGGGGGGAAGGGAAGATGCTGTCAACAGGGCTGCCCAGCTCTTCTTCATGCTCTGTGGGTGACCAGAAGTCTGGGTGTCACTGAGGGTTAAAGGAGTCTCTTCTTCAGAGACAGTCAGTGAGCCAGCTGCACATGTACGGCACTCAGTACACACAGCTGGCTCTGAACCTGGGGGTTTCTTGCCAGCCTGGGTGATCATTTGTGTTTACAGCACAGTGGCATGGCCTCCGTCCTTTCCTTCAGTCTGCATCTTTGGCTCTGGGGGTTCTGGAGCAGGACAGAGTCCATGGCACTGCATTAATCCAGGAAATGCTGGCAGGCACTCCAGTGGGCACTGATAGAATATGATCTTCAAGCTGCAACCTGGGAGTGCTCACTTCCCCATCTCTTTGCCCCAGAACAGGAAACACTTCATACCTCATTCATCCACATAAAACGTCTTGTCCCATCTCTGTCTCATTGGGAATTTACTCTCCTTGCTGGGATGTCACTGTGGACATTCCTGTTCTTCCAAGAAACGGCCGAATCTCAGCATTTCCTTGCTGTGCTGGAGTCTCAGTGAGAGCTTGCTGCAGCAATTTCTATGGAGCTGTAAATGCAAAACAGCTTCATGCTGAGCATGGAGGTCAGCAGTGTCAAAACTACCAGGCTCACGAGGAGCCAGGAAGAGTCCCGTGGCTAAAACATCTCATTTTGTTTCTGTCAGGTTCGGTCCATCAGCATCAATGTGAGGAAGAACCTTGCTTTCAACACGCTGAGCCAGGAGCTGCTGCTGAAGGAATTCTCTACAATCTCCTGAAGCGGGGACGCTGTCGCTGTGCCGGCTGAGCGGAGACGGGCCCCTGTGGGCAGGGACACTCCAGCTCTGCGGCCAGTCGCCCCTTGCCTCCTGCCTGCGGAAGGGACTGTGTTTCTTTTAGGGGAACGCCTTGCTGCTGTGTGTTTGATCCCAAAGGAATGTGTTTCAACAGAACTTGGGCTGAGGAGAGGTGATTGGCGTGTTGAGGAGGAAGCAATTTTTTATGGTGCCATGGGAGTGGGCAGCCGTTCCTGTGACATAGCAATGGGAGATTCCCTCCACAGCCTCAGGGAAGATGCACTGGAAACCTTTGTAGCAGAGCTGGGGAGAGCTCACAACTGAAATAATAAAACCAGCCCAGCTGTGTGAAACTGTTCTGGGTAGAGATTGCTCACCTGCTCTATGGGGAAAGCTCTCTGATCCCAGGTCAGGGCTGTTCTTTTCCATCAGCCGGGGTCAACGTGTCCTTCTGTAATGTAAGTCAAATCCACTCCCATCCCATTGGGAATGGCTTTGGATTATAAAACAGTTTCCCCAAGGAGCAGGCCTTGCTCACTGCTGTCTCCTGATGTCAGAAGGTGTCACTTCAACCAAGCCATCGGATTACTGGAGAAGGGGAAACTTTGCCTCCAAGGCTGTTGGCTTACAGGGTCCAGGGTGAGCCGGTGTACAAGAATATGGGTCATCAAACAGAGCACCTTGTTACTGGAGACCAGCTCTGCTTGGGGTCACTGTTGCTTGCCCCAGCTCATCCGCTGTTTCTAAGGTAGAGGGACATTTTTAGATACTTGGTTTTCATGGGGCAGAGGCCAGGCTGACTCCTTCTCCCCACTCACGTTATTGCTCATCAGAGACCGCTTTGCGACAATCCTCCTCTTCCTCACAGGAACATCTGCCTTGCACATATTTGCAGGTGCCTGGTGACCTTCATGAACGAAGAAGTCTCCAGTTTGTCCCTTGTGTGTAGCACACAGTTAAAATGCATCTGGAGAAGTAGTGACTTCACTTTCTCACCCTCCTTTCTTCACCAGGCGACTTACAGCCACGGTCTGCTGAGGGCTTCCTAAGGAAGAGCTCTGGGATGGTGCTGTGGGACACAGGCAGACCTTTCTGCCCCAGAGCAGGTGCTTCAGAGGTGCCCAGATCTGGCAGAGCCTGCTCAGAGTGCTGTGTCAGGCTCCCAGCTCAGGAATACACAGCATAAACACCTGTTCCACACCTGTTCCGTGCTCATGCATTTTCAGCTCCCAGCAGGGATGTTACGGTGTTAGGATCTGGACTGACTTGGTGGACTGAAGTAGAGAACTTATTTACATCCCAGATCCACAAGGTTTTTTTTCCCCCCTAGGAAACAGGTGTTTTTTTTAAAAAGTGCCTAGTCCTGCCCTTAGCCTTGTAGGTTAGTGTGAGTAATGTGGATGTCATGCTCATTTACTACCATTTTTAGGCAAGGCTTTTTCATGCTAATGTGCGTTAATTGTGTTAATGTTTCATCTTACCTGCTATGAGCATGGGAAACTGAAAGCTGTGTCCTTGGCCACCCACTGGGCACAACACTGATGAAGTCCCTATGTTTTCCTTGGGAGCACTGGCTTCTCTCAGCAGAAGATACTATTCCTCTGCAGGGAATTGTCTGGCTTTTAACAGCTAAGCCAGACACTTACTTGCTTTTTGCCATGCAAGTGTATGGAAATGTGTATGTGTCAGAGGGACAGTACTTAGAAGAGCAAGCAGGCTCCATAAAATCACTGCTTGAGAACAGGCCAGGGCATATAGAGGAGGCAGCTTCTCCAGTGGAAAATGAGGAACAGTTGTTTGCAGCACGAGGTACTTGTCTGGGGGGGATAGAGGGGGATTTCACTTCTGAGGAGGGAGTTCCTTCTCAAGTGGTCTTGAGGTGCCACTCCAGCATTGTGACTGTTGGAGCATTGAGTCATCCAGCTGTCCCCGTGCCTCCTGTTCTCTGAGCCCATTTAGGCTGAGCCTAGACACATATGTGAGAGAGTTTGGGATGAGTCTGCTTCTGACTTGGCAGCCTCTGGAATTTTCAGCTTCTTACTCTGGGCTCAGCTATCGAAAGTCTTGTCTCCCTTAGGATGCTCCCTTGCTGGGATGATCATAGAAGCCCAGGCTGTGTGTGAGATCAGCTCCGGAGCCCAGCCCTCATCCACGTCTGAGCTGGGGAAGACTGTGATACATGTCCTGTTGTCACACTGTCACTGAACCAAGCACTGTAAATGGATGTACATACAAACCTAGAGCTCAATAAATAGCAGAGCCCTGCCTGTCTACTGTGTGCAGTGTTTGTCTTTCACAGGGGGAGAGTAGGGTGGTTGTGGGAGTGGCCCTGTCACCATTTGGTGGCACGCTGGCTGCAGCAGGTCTGTCACCTGCCCTGGGGCTCTTCCTGGCTGTGCAGAGGGAGGTTGTGGTGCTGCACAGTGATGCTTTGTCCTTGGTCCAGTCTGCAGGTACCATCCAGTAGTCAGCATTCCTCTTCCTCTTGTGTGTCCCTGTGGCTGGCAGTAAGGAAACTGTGAGCAAGGCTGAGAGCCCGTGAGTGAGGGATGCAGGGACCTGCCTGTGCGTGGTGTGATGCTCTCTGCTGCTGGTGTCAGCAAACTCCTGCTCGCAGATTCTGCTGCACATTTGCCTGCTTTGTTAAACACCCTGCTACTATTTGTGTTTTGAGGCCAGCTTGAACTGAGCAGAAAGTCATTGAAGTCTTAACATTCAGCTTCAGGATGTGTGTGACAGCCTCAAACTTTCCCATATCTGATCTGAGCAGGTGAGTGTATTTTGTTATATCTAATTCATAATTCTGTCTGTTATTGGAAGAGCTGTTTCTGAGGCTTGGGAAGTGTGGGGAGAAATCAGATTGCTGCCTTTAAATTATGCAGCAGCTGCAGGGAGACAAACATTTTACAAAATAATGACCGAATTCTGGAAGAGAGTTGAATTTGAGCTAAACTTTGGAGGGAGTTCCTAAAAATTGTTTTGTAAGTGCCACTGTGATTTTTGATCTCTTTTTCCTTAGCTCTTACAGGTCCCACTTTTCATGCAGACTCGAGAAAGAGGCAGCTCCTCAGGAGCTGGATCTTCCCTGCATGGGCTGGCAGCTCCACATGATGTCTGTTCTTTGGGGCTCCCAGGAGCAGGTAGTAGCAAACCCCTGATCATGTACAGCAGCCAGAGGGTAGAGTGCACCTTTGCCCACCTGCTGTGTTTGGTTTGCAAACCTCTGTCCTCTTCCTTGTCGTGGCTGTTGCCTGCTCTGGTCCTGTATCCATGGCACGTTCCAGGGGCCGTTCGTCTGCAGGATTGAGCTGCCTTCAATGTGAGCATGTCCTGGTGTCTGTTGTGGGGTGCTTTTCTCTTTCTACTTGAATTGGACACTCCCTGCTCTGGGGTCCTGCAGACTGTTGCAGGGTGGATATCAGGAGAAGTCCTGGTAAGAGTTATCTCCTAGACAGCACTTGCACAAGGGATCAACTCCAGTGTGCTCCACCTGCTTCCCCACACTTCCCTCTCAGGGTGGAGCTGCTCTCTTTCCAATCCAGGGAAAGGGCAGGCAGAGGGAGTGGCTGTTCTCCTGCCAAGTCACAACTGCCTCTGTGTATTGGGACGTGTGGCCAGCAGTGAGTGGTAAGATTTACAGCTGGCTCTTGGCACTCAAAAGCAGCTCTTGGTGTCAGCACTGATGCCTTATGGATATTTATTCTCATCTCCTGTGGAGCTCTGTTTCCTCGTTTGGTACTTGTTGGGATGAGCAGGGTCATGCTGGACAGAAGTATGATGGGTTGTTTTGGCAGATGAGCCATTGCAGTAACCTGGAAGGAAAGAGGTAAAGCCCAGCTTTGGGAAGTGTAGAAGTCCAAAGGGGCCAGGATAAGATGTGCTTTTCCCCTGGTGGCAGCTTATTAATGCCTTTGCTGATGCTTTTGGGGCGAGGGCAGACAGAAGAATAAGGGGTGAGTGGAAGTCTGGACCAGGAGTCTAGAGAAGGGCTGTTGTAAGGCCTGTGGGACCTGGGGGGCCCCAGGGCTGCTGAGAGTCCGTCGTGCTGGTCAGAGCCCTGGTTCTCCCCACTACAGCACAGCGTGGTTGTGCCCAGGTGGACACTGATCGAGCAAAGGGGTGATCCCAAATACATATGATAGGCAGCACCCTCGAGGGAGCATTGCTGAATGCGGTTGACTTTCTAAAGCTTCTTTGGGCCACCCTGGCAGGTGCTCAGGGATGCAGGCCTCAGATCTGACCCAGTGGCTGTCACCCCTCAGGGTTGTGACTGACTGCAAAGAGAGGTGTTCGGGATGGGACTTACCCAGCCTCTGCCCTACAGCTGCCCACACATCACTCAGGACCAGCAGCTTGTGCCCAGAGGAGTCCCTGCTCTCCTGGACAGAATGGAGCTCCCTTGGAGCTCCCAGTATCTCAGCACATCGCAGAGGGCCAGAAGAAGCACGGGGTCCTGTGCTGCCCTCTCCCAGCTTGGCAGCTGCCGGAGCACGGGCTGGGCCATGCTCTGCAGCCTCTGCTCTCTGTGCTGTCCCTCCAGGGCTAATTGAATCATGTGGCTGGAAATTGAATCCAATTGAATAGATTAAATGAGCCGGGCTTGCCGCTCACTGCAGCACAGCTCAGAGCCTTGCCAAGCTGCTGCCAGAGGCTGGGAGCTCCCAGGAGTCCCGTGGGGGCAGGAAGGGGCTGGGGAGGCTGCCTGGAGATGGACACCCACTGCGCTGGGCTGCTTCTCCAGCTCTGCTGTGACAGATGAACCCTCAGCCGTTTCTCAGTGACGTGCTGCCTGGCTGTGTCCCAGGGCCCACAGGTCACTCTGCTACAGGCATATAGAGGTTGGGTTGGCTCGTTTCCCTTCTGAAGCAATTAATGACTAATTAGCTGGAGCTCCCCTGCTCCAGGGTTCAGCCAGGGCCCTCCCAACAGTGTACAGAGGCCAGGATGCTCTAATGACCTGCGGCTGCTCAGGAGTTCCAATCCCATTGTTCCCCTAGCCTAAAAGTGGAGCAAGTGGTGCTCCAGCAGCACCCACCTACAGCACCCCAGTCCCATGCCCTGCTTTCGGCCCCTCTGCTGGGACCATTGCCAGGCCGATGGGATGGGATGGGATGGGATGGGATGGGATGGGATGGGATGGGATGGGATGGGCAGCTGAGAGCAGAGTGCTGAGACCACAGTCACAGCACAGACATCCCCTCCCATGGAGGTGAGCTTGGGCACAGGGCCCTGCCCTGGCAGAGCAGGAGGACACGTGTCCGCAGTGTGGACTCACTCGTGACAGAGATGCACATCTGTTCTTATAGCAGACCTGAGCTGCTGAGAGAGTCCCTGGTGTGGCATCCAGCATGGCATAAATGAAGGTTGGAAATAGTATCTAGTTCCTCTTTAAATAAAAGCTGAGCCCACAGGCACTGAGCACACAAACATGAGATGCTTTGTAATGCTGGGAGGGCTCGTGAAACTGAGGTTATGTCCTGAGCCCAGGAATGCTCCAGTCTCCACTCCCCAGACCAAGTATTTTCTTCACAGAGATTGTGTATCTGCTATGCAGAAGTGGCAGAGAAACATTCTGGGTGGACACAGCCCCCCTGCAGCCCACCCAGCAGTGAGGCCATGCTGGGGAATCCCTCCTTGCTGGAGGCATAAGCAGAGGCAGGTGACTGGCTTTCGAGGACACAAAGTGTGATGCAAAGTCCTTTCTCCCTCCTGCACACCCAGATTTCTCACACCTGCTGGTTTGCATTTGACAGAGGAGGTTCCCTTCCTCCTGCAGCATTCCTGATTGCAAGGCTCTCCCAGCAGCTTGCAGCATCATCTGTTCCTCCTCCAGCTTTGCAAGATTTCTCAGCAGCTGAAATTCCCCCTGGGTCTGAATCTCACAGTGGCTCCCCCCTGCCCATGTGGCTCTGCAGGGTGGGTTAGTGCAGATGGGAGCAGCCCTCCCCTGTGTGTGTCCTGGCTGATGTCCCCCTGGGGCATCACCTCCCAAGGACCTGCTGGTCTCCTGTAGTGATCCCAGAGACCCATCTCTGCAGAGACCAAGGGGCTCGTCTTGGTCTCGTGTCACCCAGATCCATTTCCTCTGCAGATGTTGTAAATGTTGTGGTTTATTCCTGAATGAGGCCATTTGCCCTGCCTGGAGCCCTCCACAGACACTTCCATGGCCATGAACATCCCTGCTCTGAGCTGAGGGCCTGTCTGGGTCCTGGGAGGGGAATAGCCCCTGGTCCAGAGCTGCTCATCTCCCTCTGCTGGCATGTTTGCAGGGGGTGAAGCTGGTTTAAGGAGCTCCTGTTTCTGCCCTCTGCCACTGGAACCAGTCCCTGGGTGCTGCACCCCTTGTCCCAGCCCGGGAGATGCCTGGGAGCCCTCTCTGCTGTGGCAGCAGAGCTGTCCCTTGTCGCCAAGTGTAAATCTGAGCCCGGAGACACCAGGCGACCGCAGCCAAAATAGGATTAATGGCATCTGCTGGGAGCACATCCCGAGGACTGCTATTGATGACCATGGCTTTAAAATACTGTTAACAGTGGATAAAGCACCGTGATTTCGAGCACTCGACAATTACATCTCTGTTTGAAATTTCCTAAAGATAGGATCAGACTCCTGAGTCCTGCTCTCTGCTTTTTCGATAGAACTAATAAGAATGGAGATATGCAATTAGAGAGTGTGCAGGCTGGTAGGGCAGATCAATGCCTTGTAGTTACCTAATGAAGCGTTAAATTACGTCTTCCCCTCTCCCTGTCCCCCAATCATACCCACCCCAGGCTGTTTGCAGAGAGCAGAGGGCCTGGGGGAGAGCTCTCTGCTCTCTGGGTGCAGACCCCAGCACTCCTGCCTTCTCTCCAGGGTCTTCTTCTGTGTTTTGGGACTGTCTTGGGTTTTGTGTTGAGCCTGGGGTTTTCAGCAGGGGAGTGTAGGGACTTGTGGCCCCAGAGCTGGGGTGTCCCAGCAGGGAGCAGGAGGCAGAGATGAGCCAAAGGGATCAGCCCAGTGCTGGAGTGTGAGTGTCCTGGAGGAGGAGCAGGGATGGTTGTGGGTGGGCTCAGCTGGGTCCAGCCTGGGTCTGGACGAGGCTGGTGGCAGCCTAGCACCATTCTGCCTCCAGCCAGGCTCTTCTTCTGGTGAATTTCCAAACTTGTTCCCTTCCCCAGTTCTGACAAGGCTGCAGTGGCCACACGCTGAGCTGGGGACAAACAAGGCTCCTGCACAGCATGGCCTTGCTCGTACTTTCCAGCCCTTCTCGCCCTGACTAAGAGTCATTCCTGGCTGCAGCTTCCCTGCCTGGGGAGCAGCAGTAATCCTGTGCGGATGTCCCTTAGCAAAGCATTGCTGTCTCTGACAGGGTGACAGATAGGCCACTTAGGGGACATGCCTTGTGCCTGGGCCAATGTGAATGGGTGATTTCCGTCATGACAAGGGCGTCTGAGTGGTCCCAGGGACACCCTGCCTCTGAGAGGCACAGGGTCTGGGGTGCACCTCATGGGGCAGCACCATTTGGGTCCCCAGCCTGCCTCCTTCCTTGCATTTCCCACTCATCCCATCCCTCTGCTGGCTGTGCCAAGCCCTGGGGCTGGTTTACGTGGCCCAGTTTCTCTCATGGCTCTCTGCTGCTGTCACAGAGATCAGTTTGGAGACCTGGGTGCATCCACAAGACCCCTGCCCACCCCAGCAGGCTCAATCCATCCACCTGCCTGCCCTCCACACTTCCCTGGCTGGCCCTGGGCATTGGAGTATGGGCTTCATGGTTTGCTGTGCTTGTGGAGCCTGTGCCATGTGTTGGCCATTTAGAGCATGGCACTTCCTCCCAGTTACCCCTTATAACTGGGCTCTGGATTCTCAGGAGCCGACAGAGCTCTTTTTGTCCTCTGGAAATAGTTAATCCCGTGACATCTTCCACAGTGCAGACCACCAGCCCTGCCTGTGGCTGGCTCCTGCCCATCCTGAACCTGCTGATTGCTTTTGTGGTGGATGTGGCCAGCAGCAGCCAGGCTGCACAAGGCACGCTTTGATTAAAGCCTCAGACACTGCTTAGGTGATTTTCCTCAGCCTGGCCCGGTCTTTTTGCATCTGCCGCACGTCCCAGTGAGGCTGAGACGTGTTGCAGGGGATGCTCAGCATTCTGGGGTGACTTTGCCACTGTGCCTGTCCCTGGCCAGACATTCACTGAGGCATCTCTGCACCCAGGACACCTGTCTGGGTCTGGATAAGAGGGCAGAGACCAGACCCATTCCTGCTTCTCCCACTCTGGCATCCTGCAGACCCCTGGCTCCCAGTGCCCAGAGGAACATTTAGGGGAGGACGTTGTGTTTTTCCCAAGCAGAAAAAGGCTCAAAGGCTGTGCATCCTGGCAGAATGCCCAGCCCTCGTGTCTGCTGAGGAAAGGAGCTGTAACCAGTGATCAAGTGAGTTCTGTCCCCCTTTTTCTACACTGTGGGGAGGGTGGGATATGTCAGCCTGGGCCTGGGGCTGCCCCATCCTACCCTGTGGTACCCACCAAATCGCCCAGCTTCCCCCCTCTCCCCAGCCTGGCAAAACATCTCTTGCTTGCCTGCCGGAACAGGAGCACTTAGCTGGGATAAAAATAGCCATGTTTGCCTCCCAATGGACCAGGGATGGCAGAAGGTGAAAACTTCCCTGTGCAGCTCTGCTGGGCTTGCCACATCCATAGCAGGATGGACCCCGAGGAAGGTGAAGTCAGTGGGTGAGCATGGGCACAGATCACGCAGCCCTCCCAACCTAATTCCCTGGGACACTGCTGGGCCCCAAGGGCAGCCAAGAAAATGTGGCCAAGCACGTGGTGGAAAGGTTGGAGCAGGGAGGTTGAGGAGGCCAGGGAGCAGCAGGAGGGACAAATCCAGAAGTGCAGGGGATCTGTGGGCTGGCCAGGCGCCAGCTTTGCTTGTCAGGCTAAGCGGAGGGGGCACTGCCAGAGCTGTCCCGGGAGTTTCTCTCCAGCCAGTCAGTGCATGCGGGCTCCGTGCATTGGCCGGGCCACGGGGAGGGCTGGGGGAATGTGTTTAGTTCTCCGAGCATTTCTCCACTGCGTTTTCCTTGCTAAATGGCTCTTATTTTTAGATCCAGGCAGTTGCTAAGCATCACTGCCTCGCTAAGGCGGCTTCTTTCATGGCTTGACACCAAAGCACGCTGACAACACGCTGCCTCGTGAGCATGGCCCTCCCTCCTCGCTGATCTGGATTCCCTTCTGCCCCGCGGCTTCTGTGGGCCGGGCTGGGCACAGGGATCAGGAGGGATGCTTTGCCTCCTCCTGCAGCCCCTGCTCTCCTCTCTGTCTGCACGGGTGAGAGAACGAAGGGAGGAGCGCTGGGAAGCGACGGGAGCTGGACAGCCCCTGGGATGTGCCCACGACCCCTGTCATGGTGCAAACAGTCAGTACCCTGGCAGTGGCATGACAACAGCCCCTGGCTTTGTCCATGGAGGGGACTCTCCAGCACAGTCTGCATCTCCCGGGGATGGCATCGTGCACAGATGGCAACAAATAACCAGGGGCAGCAGCGGGACATCAAGTTCCCAGTGCCAGATGTACCGGTGGGCTGTGAGCTCCTCTCTTGGCAGCACCGTGCCTCCCCAAGTATGCTGCTGCTTCACCCTTTCCCTGGGGCTGCAGGGGATGGATGTAAAATGCTGCTAAAGACTCCAACCCTGCACGGAAAGCCCTGCTCGGGGTGGGGACGGCAGTGGGACCGGCTTCTGTGCTTGGCTGCAGGCAGGGGGACCTGGCCGCCCTCCCCACACCTCTCCTGCATCCCTTGACCCCCGCCCATCCCCTCCGTCTCGGACCGATTCCCCATCCAGCGTCTCCCCCGAGGCGGAGATGCAACAGCCCCGCGGGAGTGAGCAGGGCTGGGGTTCCCCTTCCTGGGGGTCCCGCGGGGCAGCCCGGCGTGGGCACCGACACGCAGGGCTCGGGAGACCCTCGCTCCCCCGCCGTGGGCTGTGGGGGTCTGCGCCCCTCCTGCCCCACGTCTTCTCTGTCCCCGCGCGGTGCCTGACCCCCGGGGCTCTCCCGAACCGCCGGAGAGCGCACCTCGGTGCAGTCCGGAGCAGCTCTTTCCCTGCCTTCTTCCGGGAGCGCCCCCGCTCTCCGCCCCCCGCCCGTGCCTCAGTTTCCCCGCGGTGGCGGGGCCGGGCTGGCGGCTCCCGGGAAGAGGCGGGGAAGCACGGGAGGGA
>VWZT01000764.1:250544-267172 GCA_013397055.1 Pachycephala philippinensis
GCCCCGTCGCCGTTCCCCCCGCCGCTCGGCGGGGCGGGAAGATGCGGAGCAAGGGCAGGAAGGAGAGCCTGTCCGACTCCCGCGACCTGGACGGCTCCTACGACCAGCTGACGGGTGAGTGCCGCCGCCGGGGAAGGTGCAGCAGCCACTCGGACACGGCGCGGGGCGGTCCCGGGCACCCGCTTCCAGCCCCGCTGAGCCCCGCTCCCTGCCCGCTCCGCTTCGCCGCACGCCTTGCTCGGGGAGAGGGGGAACGGCCGCGTCCCTGGCGCTGGAGCAGGGGGACTGTCCCGACCCCCGGGGGGAGGATGCTCCGTGGGCAATAGGGTTGGTCCCAGCGTGCAGAGGGTGTCCCGAGGCAAGGAAAAGGCCCCGGACGGGGGGTGGGATGCTTGGATCGCTTTTGGCCGCCCCCCAAGCTCACACTCCTTCACTGTTACTCCCAAGCCCCTCGGGACACCAGGGTCTGGCGCTGGGCTCTCTCGGCCATGCCTTGGGCCCCCGCTGCACCCTGAGGTGGCACAGCAGCATCCCCGCAGCAGGTTCCCCAGGAAAGACGGGCTCACTCCGCTCAGAAAACCCCAGCAGCACCACGGTGCCTGGTGTCTTCACCCGTCACTCCGTGTCCCCTAGAGCATCCCTTGAGATGTCCTGCCCGTGGATGGGGTAGCTGTGGGACAGAGAGGATTAAGACGAACCATTTGTGACCCTATTGTATTCCCCTCCATCGTCTGCCCCATCAGGGAATTGCCGAGCATCCCACATCCCACAACATCTGTCTATCCGTCACACCTCATCCTCCGCTGTCCGACAGGGAAGCAGCTGGGCTGGAGCTGGAAACACCCCTTCTTCCCCACGTGCTCTCCACAGATCAGGCCAAATCCTGTGCCCTTTCAGGCTTTCTGTCGCAGCAGCTGTGAAACGGGACAGCAGTTCCCACCTGCCTCCTGGGACCCACGATGGAGCTGAACCTTTCCTTAGCCAGTGGGGTTCAGTGTCGTTGTGCCGCAGGCACTGTTGTGTATGCCGTCAGTCCCGATGATGTTTTTTCTGCCAAAGCCTGGGGTGGATTTCAGGATTTGCTCTAGAATTTCAAATAGCTGATGGTAGCAGGGCAGGACCCCTGCTCTGCTTTCCTGAGCAGCCCAGCACATGGGAAACGCTGCTTACTGTCTGGCCAAACGTGCTGCAGGGAAGATATTTTTGAGCTGTGTAGGAACTTGGAACCCACACACAACTTTTGGTTTCTCCGGTAACTTTAAAATGTCCATATGGATTTAAACCAAATCAAAGTTAAAAATATATTCCAGTCTCTCCAAGACTGAGACCTTTTATGCCTGGGCTTACCTCTGAGCCAGTTGTGCAGCGGGAACCTGGATGGAGTGGAGCTGTGCCACCATGCAAGTCCCTGCCCTCAGGGATGGGGCTTTGGGGAAATCTTTGGGGAATAAGGCTGGAAATATCTGCCCCATTTCCCAGAATGGGAAACAGGCCCTGTAGGGCATGTCACTCATTGCCATCACTGTCAAGTCAGTGACCTGCCAGGGCAGAGCCTGCAGTAGCACCATGAGGAGAGGGAGCTGGTCCCAGTGGCACTGATTTCCCCTGTGCTGGCTGAATGCATTGAAGCTGACCCCCCCTGTGGAGGGAAAGTTGTTCTTCGCCCAGAAAGTGTGGAAGTGATGCAGGCAGGAGAGGGGATGCAACCTTAGCTCTAGGGAAGGTTTACTAGCTTGACCCCATGCCTTCTAACCTGGTCTTGGCTCTCCTGATATCCTGGAGATGTGGTGAGGAGCCGGCACCTCCACAGGGCTGTAGCAAAGTCCTGGGGTGAAGCCGGCAGTGCCAGTGTGGGCTTAGTCTCTTCCTGCAGATAGGAGGGTTGCTGCTGGCACCTGCTGTTTGGTAGCTCAGCTCTGCTTGGGGTCAAGCATGAGCAGTTTAGGGTGTTCCTGCAGCTTTGGAGACCCCCATCCATCAGGGTGTGTCAGAGTTTAGAGGACATCTGCCATGCAGGAGCTGTTAACCGAGAGATGATTTGGTGTCGGGCGAGGCGACAGTCCCACGGCAGCTCCAGCGAGTGCTGGTGTGTACAGGAACAGCAGTCAGTCCTGCTGCCTCCCCATCACTGCCCGAAAACAGGGCTGAGGGCAATGTGATTCCCACCTATGCATGCCCAGAGATGGGTCAGCAATATCCACTTCCAGAAGAAGGAGAGGGGCTAACAGGAAGCAGGACCCCCAACCATGCTCAGGGTCGAAACTCTCCACAATGTCCACTCATTCTCAAATTTAAAAAGCTGTTGAAAATGAGGGTGCAGTGACAGCCCTCACTCCCTGCGGCATCTCCATCGATGCCCAGCTGCCCCGGCTGTGTGGGCACGTGGATGTGTGTGTGAGAGGCCCGAGTGAATGAGAACTGCCTGCGTGTGAGCACTGGGGAGAGCAGCAGCGCTCCCCGTGCCGGGGGAACACGGGCTGGCTGCGCTGGGGTGAGCCGGGACGGCCCCTGCCTGTGCTGGCCCCGGTGTGGCGGCGTGGGGCACAGGCAGGAAGCAGCCATGCCTTCCTGGCTGCTGAGCCTGCGGCTGGGCACCTACCTGAGGGCTAAGGAGAGAAATATTTAGGTTACACCACCAGGAAATTAAACTGGTCCATTTCTGGGATATTTAGATGACGCTAGCGAGAAATAAAAGCCATCCATAAATTACATTATTCTTCCAGCCTCTAATGGCATGAGCGATTAGTGTGCAAGCAGAGCCCAGAGCCAGTGTCTCAGGACTGCTGTGGCCATGGCTCTCTACGCAGGAGAAATGCGAATCCAGTGCCACTTTGTCCGGAGAAGTGCAGGTACCGCATCCCTGACCCTGAAAGCTGGCAGTCTGAGAGGTGAGTGAGCCTGGAGGAGGGTTTCCCTCCTGCCTGATGCTCCCCAGGGATGTGTGGGCGTCAGGGCTGCCCTAGCTCCAGACAGGGAGCAGGGGTGCGCGGCCTGGGACTTGTCTTACCCCACTGGACAAGCCCCTCCCAAGCCATGCTGTATGTCGTGAGCGGGACAGCATGTGCCAGCACAGGGTCAATATCTAGGCTGTTTGGGGTGAGACAAACCCCCTAACTACCTTTTGGACAGATGAGGGATTCATCTCCAGGGCTGTTGGGTCCCCAAAAAGGGGTTAGGAGGCTCACTTTTCACCCTTGCTTTTTCACATCTGCTTTTTTCCTTCAGTTGTCATGATCTGGGGACTCGAGCAACTGCTTTGCTCCACCCCAAAGGCAGCCGCAGCATTTGCAGGGTTGAGCAATTGCTATAGAGATCATCTGCAGAGCTTTGGGATCCTCCTGTCTCCAGAGGCACAGCTGATGGATGGGGACTTCCCAACTCCTAGCACTTTTAGCAGCCCACCTCGTGAGATGAAAGCCATAGGCAGCAGCGTAGCGGCAGCGCAGCATCTGGCTGAGCTCTCCTCCCTGCCTGGAGGGAGGATGTTTCAGAGCTGTTTCTCCCCATGGCAGTAAGAAAAGAGAGGTGGAGCCAGGCTGTCCCCCAGAGACACATCAGAGGGAGAACGGGCCAGTCGGGTCGGTGGGAGGACAGTGGGAGCAGGGTTCCTGTTCCTGCCATGGGATAAAGCTGAGGAGCTGCGTCCCGGCAATGCTGCAGGAGGGTCCCAGGTGATGGGCAGATCTAGGGCTGTGCCAGGGGCTTGTTCTGCTGCCGGCAAACCCGGCAGCTTCATCGTGTCTGCTCACAGCCCGTGATCAGCCAGGTGGGGGGAACATCTCCACCAGCTTGCCATAGCGTAGGACTTCCATCTGCACGGGGGATAATTTATTTCCCAGAGTGTGGAGGAGGTGTCAGTGCTAGCCTGTCCCAAATAATAGTGTGTGTAGGGGGAAGCGCTGGGATCTGCAGCTGGAGGATGGAGTGACAGGGTCACTGGGTGGGAGCAAGGGCATGAGCAGGCCGGGGCTGGCCAGGAGCCCGGCTGCAAGTGCAAGGCAGGTTGTGTGCTGTGCCTGTGTGCTGGGTGGGGCCCAGGGAGGGGGACTGGGATAGAGACTGTGCCCAAGACCAACTTCCCCACGTCCAGAATAAAGGTCCTTCTCTTGCCCAGTTGCTTCCTTGGGAACAGCCCTGGGTGCACAGCCCTGCCCTCACGGGTCTGGCAGGGCCAGCTGCCTACCTCCCTCTGGTCACTGTCAGGCATGGGTTGTCCCCTCCTCCCAGCAGCAGCCCCCAGGAGAGGTGACACCCACCAGTGTCCTTCCCCTGGGTGTCTGACCTGTGGAAATGGTGTGTTGCCCATCCCCCTGCTCCCCCGCTGACCTGCCTCCCCTCCTGCTGCTGCCCCATGCGACCTCCCTCCGCTTGCCACTTCTGCTCCTGCAGCCTGGCAGTGAGGCTGGGCTGGAAGCCATGCTGACCCTCGAGCTGGGTCCCCGAGCTCCCAGGAGGTCCTCTGTCTGTATGGGGTACTGTAGGGAAGGGTCTCCCCCTCGTGTGCCAGGGTTAGGGGCTCCCATGGGTCATCTCTGTGCCAAAGCGCCTTGCCCTCAATGGCTGCTGCACCTTCTCGGGGTGATGGGACTGTTGCCTGACTCTGCCTCATCTCTGTCTGCTGTCTCCCTCCTTCTGGCATCTGTACCCTCTTCCTCTTCCCCTTTTGCTGTCCTGGCTTGTCTGCAGTCCTCTGATGCTGATGACTCCTCTCTCATGGGGTGTTGTGGCGTTGCTGAGATCCTGAGGTTCCCTGATGGAGGGGATGCTGCTCCTAGCCACACATGGGGCAAGCAGCATGTGAGTGATGCTGCTGAGTACCACTGCTCCTGGGCAGGTTGGATTTCACAGGTGGAAAGGCTGGAGCTGAGGTTTTGGCAGCCGCTGCTTCATCCCTGCAAGCAAAGGCAGGTTGGAGCCCATGGGGAATTGGTGGCACAGGATTAATTGACAGGAAGTTCGCGGATTTGGTTGGGGCCGTTGAACGGCTGATCTCTACAGATGCTGATGCATAATTCATGGACTGTCGCAGCTTTGGCCAAGGGATACAGCTCCTGCTGCACCAGGCTGGCCAAGCACAGGCTCTTTCACCATCTCCGTGTCTGGGCCGCGTTACAGCTGGAGAAGGTGTCTCGGCTCAGTGGTGCTGTTCTCATACTCTGTGTTGTGCTGGAACCAGCTGCCCTCAGAGCTTTGGGAGCCAGGACATGAGGAGGTTTGGTCCCTGGAGCAAACTCTGGTTTCTTCCGGGCTGTATTGGGTCCATATGTCCCAGCTGGAGCTGAGCCTCATGCCTTGACAGCCTGGACATCAGTGGGTCATGCCAGCCCTGAAGGACAGGAGAGACCCCATTGATGAAGCTGCCCCTGCCTCACTTGCTGGCTCTCCTCGTTAGGGATGTTTTCATTAGGGGAAGTGGTTTGGTTTTGTTTAAGCCAAATTGCTGTGCTTGGGAGATGATAAATCCATCTGCTGGCAAATCGCTCTCCTGCCGCCGGGATGGATCCCAGCCCTGCTCTCTAATCGCACCGCAGATAAATGAGCCTTTAGTGAAACGAATCTCCCTGCAGTCCCTCGCCGGTGGGGCTGAGCTGGGTGGGCTGATGCCATGGTGAGGGGCTCTGGTGGCTTGAGGTGGGGAATCACAGCCCTTCACTGACGCTCTAGAACTCTGAGGGTGGTTATTGCTGAGCAAGTGAACTGCTGGGGCTGTTGCAAGTGGCTTCCCTGGGACCAAAGGGGCAGAGGAGCCCCTTTCCATGGGGCAAGGTCTGTGGATGGGTGCAGGGGTTGTGTTCAACCCACTGTCCATGCCAGAGTGCTCTGCTGGCAGCTGGGGCTGGGTGCATGCCATGCCATGGGGGTGAGTGGCAGGATACAGGGGACGAGTGGCCCTGCTCTCAGCAATACCCCCTGAGGGCTTTGCAAATGTTCCGTGGCAGCCGGGCTGTGCTGGGTGGGAGGCTCTTACTGGGGTCCTCCTGTCCCCGAGCTGCTGTGGCTCTGGCTGCTTCTGGCTTTTAAGTAAATTTGTCTTCCGCTTCAAATGAAAACGGGTGGTGCAGCCCCTGGGGAGCAGTGAGAGTAATTAGCTTGTTTGGAGATGGAGCCCTGCAGGAGGGGAGCTGGGGGCAGGATACTGCTGCCTTCAACGGGAGCTGACAGGGATGGGGGATGTGGGGGCTACCATCTTCACTGCCTCTGAACCTGGGCTTCCTTGAATGTTTTGTCTCTGGTCCAGACAGGGCGAGTCACCTACGGACACTCCTGGGCAGGGGAGGCACTCGCTGGCATTGACATGCACTTCTGTGTCCACGCCTTGCTCACCTCTCCATCCCCAAAGGCTCAGCTCCATCAGGTTCCAGGTGACTCCAGCCCCATTTTGGCAGGAAGCACTCTGCTTTTGAACCTGTTGGGTTGGAGATCCCTCCTGTTCAGGGAGCTGGCACCCCTCCCAGCCCCAGGCTGGTGTTGGTATTGCTGCTGGGGACTCTGGGCTAGAGGGTCAATGTCCCATCCATGCTTCTCCTGCTCACTCCACCTGGGGACGTGGGGGCCCTTGAGACCCTGAGGTCTGCAGGATATACAAGCAGGAGCCCCAGCTCTGAGCATGCCTGATTATCCAATTCCTGTGCCAGCTTTATCCGCAGTGAGTGCTTTAGGGGCTGTGCCCTGTGCAGGTGGGGGCACTGCACACCCCTGCGTGCAGACAAACCCAATCCACGCTCCACTTAGAGAGCCCTGGGCTGTACCTGGGACAGGCAGATGGCTTTGTCCTGGACAGGAGCCAGGTGTGGGTCTGACTGCTCACAGACAGGTCCCTCAGGAACATGCTGCAGCAGCAGCAGTGCCCGTAGGTAGGCAGGGAATGCTCGGAGTCCCGAGGGATGGTGCCAGGCTGGCAGTGGAGATGGACGGCTTCACCTGCGGTCCCTCTGCAGGGAGCAGGTCAGGGACAGTGATGGAGTAACTAACGCAGCAGGTGGGGTGGTGGCACAAATCTGCTGCCACAGCCACTGCTCTGCCCTGCAGAGGCTTGAGAAGTGGATAGGATTGGACACCCTGGTCTGTCCCCATGAGACATTTCCCATGGCAGTGCTGGGGAGAGGCTCGACAGTCTGAAGCAGAGGAAGGTTTCTTGGCAAGATGCTACCATGAGAGACTGGCAGGACCCTATCACTGAGCCTCTGTGGGGCAGAAGGTGGGACCCTGCTCCTGGCTTCAGGCACTGCCCCCAGCAGCAGAGCTGGGATGCACCAACTCCTTTACGTGTCCTCTTCCCATTACCAACCACACATTTGGACACCAAAAATGTGCTTTTTTAGGGATGGAATATTATTGGTGATGGTCTGGCCAGGATCTGAGTCACAGGGAAGAGGGGTTTCCTTGACCCACCTGGGGAAGGTGTAGCCCTGTGGGATTCATGGAGGCACTAGAAAACTCTCACACCCATCAGGAGCCAGGTCAGGAGCCAGGGAAGAGCCATCCGTCTGCTTTCACTGGTTACTGCAGCCCGTGCAGCTGTGATGGGGTGAAATGAGAACCGGGCTGCTCGCTAACGAGATTAGACAGGCGAGCCATTGCTCCTGGCCCCTTTGGTTAATCGCTTCTTCCTAGATTGAATTTTTTAAAATTGCATTGCTTACAGAAAGCCCCTGAAAGGGTTTAAAGGCAATAATCCACCCGGCCCTCTGTCACTGCAAGGGCCCCCCTGGGGCTACTTGGCAGCGGGCTGTTGAAGTCCCCAGTGTGTCTCCACGTGTCTCTGGTGTCCCCAGGAGGTGGCTGGCAGCACTGGCCCTTGACAGCTCCTGATTTATTCCAGGAGGGAATACGGATTAATTTTTAATGGTGTGATTTAGTGAAGTCTCCAGAGGTGAGGGAGAAGGGACTGGGTCAGATGCCAGGCTCCGTACTGCAGCCCACGTGACAGGTCTCTTTTGCCCCCACCACTGCTGCCTCAAGGGCCGTGGTGGGCAGCTGCCCATCCTGCTGGGCTCCTAGGGGCATGCTGGATTTGGGAGGTTCAGCACCCCCAGCCCTGGTTGCACTTGCTTGAGGTCTCATCTGACCCTGGAGCAGGGAGGGACAGCTGCTGGTGCCAGGTTCTGGGGTCACAGCACAGGTGGAAAAGGGGTGTGGAGCTTGGGCAGCACAGTGACAGATGTTATAATATGCTGTGGTTATGACTGATCCCAGCATCTCTTGGAGACATCTCAGCCCTCTCCTGAGTGGTGGGATCTGCCCTTAAGCACCTCTTTCTTTCCCCCTCACTCTGCTTCTAGAAGTTGATCTTCTGAGCCCACCCCCAGCCCTCTGTTGCTCGTGCTGACCCAAACAAATTTCCCCTGGAGCCCGCCCTCCCTGCTTGCTTCCCCTCCGTCGTGCAAAGTGAGTCACTCCCAGGCACCAGGAATCATTCATGTCATTTCCCCCTTTGCCGCAAAGTCATTAATGCGAGTGGAATAATTTGTTGCATAACGGAGAGGATCAGCGGGAGCGCTGCTCTGGCAAGCAATTCCTGGCCCTGGCCACCACTGCCCTGGGAGAGGGCAGCTTGATGGGATCCTGCTGGTCCCACGGCTGCCCCATGCTGGCAGCAATGGGGTCAGATCCCTGAGGCATTTTTCCAAAACCCATCAAGTCCTGCCTGAATCCCAGCCTGGGGGGATGGACCTGTTTGTCATGGCCTTGGTGTCTGCTCACCCTCACACAGATCCTCCGAAAGGGGGGTGTTCCAACTCCCCCACAGTGACACAGGCAAGAAGCGTCCCCTGCATTGATCAGGGTGTGTATTGTGGCACCCTTTGTTCTGGCCACATCCCTGCCTCCTGCCCACTCCAGCTCCTCTGAGCTCCCCAAGCTGCGGGGTCACAAGTGCTTCCCACCAGCAGCCAAATCCCTCCTGGCTTCTTGCTCCAGAATTGGGACCCCAAAGCATCCTGGCAGGGTGCAGGCAGCTCTGGAACTGCTCCCAGTGAGTTCCCAGCTGGCTGGTTTTGGTGCCACCGCACCAGCTAAGGGGTGTGGGTGCTGAGAGCCTGTGCTCGAGTGATGCTCGCTGTGATTGTGGTAGATGCGGTGTCTCCCCTGCATGTCGAGTGGGAGAAGGGCAGGGAAGAATGCTTTAGGTGATAATAGGCATTGTGGAGGCTGCTCCCCCTCCCCAGGGTTAATTTCCTTCTATCCCACGCTTGGCCAGGCATTAATTTAAACATGCTGTAATGGAAGAGGGAGAGCGTAAGAGGATTGGGCTGAGGGCAGGAGGATTTAAGGACGGGAAGGGATGTGGCTGGGGCTGGGGCTGCACAGGGTCTGGTGGCGCAGGATGGGCAGGAAGCACCGTGCACTCCTCAAGACCGAGCCACCCTGATGTGGCCCAAGTGCCACTGTGATGGTACCCATGGCACCCTCCAGCCCCTGGAAGGGAACATGGGAGTGAAGCTTTTTCCCTCCTGAGGGAGAGCTGCTGGTGGCTGGGTGGAGACGGGGCTGTGAGCTGCTTGTTTGCAGCGTGGCCATGCCCCACGTTCCAGCCCTGTCTGTGCTTTGCGTGAGACACCAGGCACAAGTTTCAAACCCAAGCCTGGAGTAACCCAGCAGAAGGGCATCGTGCCTGGCTAGGGAGAGTAGGGGGGAAGGAGCAGGCAGAGCCCCTTTAGGGTGCCATGTCCCAGCTGGGACTTTGCCGCCTTGCCTCAGCTGGGCAGCAAGCCCCTCGGTGCAGGGGACTGCCCTGAAGGAGAAAGGGGAAGAAGGAGATGGTGTCCAATATTTCAAAGTGACTCACTGAAAACCTGCTGTTCCTTGGGGCTGTCATACCCCAGCATCTCCCAGAAGGGGCTTGGATCGGGGCCACCCCAGCCCAGTGTAAGCTGGAGGGAGAGGCTCTTTTGGGACCACACCCATGGAGGCAAAGGAGCCTTTCCCCTCCTCCATCACTCACGGACTCAAGAGCCCCACCTCTGCCCTGGACCACAGTGTCGGGACGGGGATGTGGGTCCCAAGGGATTGTGGTGTCCCTCCAGCCCCGCACCATCCTGTGCCTCCCTCAGCACTGTTTGTTTTCTCAGCCTGCCCTGCTGTAATTACAACCCGCTGTCACTCTCTGGATAATGCATCTTCTCTTTTATCACTGCTTAATTAAATAACTGTGGGGAAGTGAGGGGCTGGTAACCCCTCGTTTGCTAGGATGAACAACCCAGTGGCACTGAGGAGGTCTCTCGGGGCTGGCAGAGGAGCTGGATGGGGATGGCTGTGCCCTGGTCTGGGCAACATGGCTGAACGTGGGGTACCTGCATGCCCCTGGGACAGATGAGGTGCTGATGTTGTTGTTCATGGGCACAGGACTCTGGCACAGATGTTTCCAGGCCAGCCCTGAGGAAGTGCCCTGGGTGTGACCACTGACACCCTGTGTGTAATTGTCCCCTCAGCTTGGAGCCTTGCCCGCTGCCAGGCTGGGAAGAGTGTGCTTCCAGGCCAGCCACCTCTGCCCACAATTAGTTGGTGCTAATGAGTGTCCCTGGCAGCTGCTGCCAGGTCAGTGATCTCTGGCTGAGTATCTGCCAGGCTATCCCCCCCGTGGGACCAGACACACGGGTCCCACTCCCTGCTCAGCAGAGCATCCTCGGTTGTGCTGTTGGTCCTCAGCGCAGACATGGCTCCCTCTGCTCTGTCTCCATCCCTTCCCTCATCCCTCTGCTGTCTCTCTGCCTTTGCACCTTCCCCTGGAGGCTGGTCCCGCTTTGGGTACTGCCAGTGTGCACCTCCAGGTGCTGCCCCTGTGTCTTTCTGCTCTGGGTGCTCTCCCCATCACAGCCACCCCACAAGTTGCTGTAGCAGTGGAAATAGAGTCTGTTATGACATCCTCAGGAGCAGGATGTGGTGGTAAAAGCACATGGGCTGGGGTGGTAGGAGCACTCCCATGAGCACTGCTCATTCTGCTGTGATGGGCTGGGGATGAGATAGATGTACAACATGTCTGACTGGGGTAGACTGGGAAATGCCCCCCACTCTGAACAGACCTGGGTGTTGGGACCCTGGCATGGAAAAGATCAGTCAGATGGAGAAGTTTTAGAGGCACTCTGGTCTTTGTGGCAGGATGTTGTGTGGAGAGGAGTTCCGTGATGATGTAGGGGTTGTGTACAGATAGGGGAGCTTGGGATGACCTGCCGGCTCAGGGTAGCTCTCCTGGTGTGCTGCCCATCCTCACAGCCTGTCCTCCTGCCTGCCCTGGATTTGCAGCTCCAGACTCGATTTGCACAGATCAAAGCCTGGGGCCATCTCTCATCTTGGCTTACCTGGGTCCCTCCTGCCCCCAGCCCAGAACGCGGGGGAGGTTTGGAGGTAATCCTTGCAGACGGGATGCTGCTGGCTAATTATAGCAGAACCTCTCACTTCGTGGGAACCACGGCAAATTGTCCCTCGAGCCCTGGCAGCAATGGTACAAATCTTCCGCTAATTAGACTTGAAAGTCCTCCCGTGAGCTCAGACACAGGATAGATATTTGATTATTAACATATTTATTTCTGAGTCTCTCAGCAGGTCTTGCACTGAGAGTCTGTACTCCCCCTCCATAATCGCCAGGCACATTTATTCCTATCAAGAGTGCCTGGGGGCTCCAGGGAGGGGGGGCTTTTCAGCTCTGTGTGCTCATTTTTGGGATTGTCTCATTAAGGTGTGTAGAAGACAACTTGCTGATGCTGAGAAGGTCTTAGGCAGGAGCAAGGCCCCCAGGCTCTGCCCTGTGCCTCCCAGCAGCCCCTCTCCCAGATGGGATGCATCCTGCCCAAGTGGGAACCCAGGGATATCTCCCAAGCACAGTGGGTCCAGGCAGCGGGCAGGCAGAGGAGGGATGAGGATGACCCAGCGGTGCGGAGCTGGTGCTGGGCACCACAGCCCAACACAAAGCTGCCGGCCATGGCACCTCCAGGGAGAGCATCCCTCCCTCCAGTGGAGGCAGACAAACTGCAATGGAAACACTGCCTCTGAAACAACCGCAAATAGCTTTCCTGTCCCCAAAATGTCAGCTGAACAAGGCAGTCCCTGGGGGCCCCCTGGGCTGGCAGTGGGCTGAGCGGGTGCCCTGGAGATCCTGAGGGGGCAGCCCTGCTGCCCCATGGGGCAGAGAGTGCAGCAGGCTGGAGGGCTGAGCCATCACTCAGGGTACAAGTGGAGAGAGGGTCAGTGCTGCATGGGGGGCCATTAGCCCAGCCATGGGGATGCGCAGTGTCTTGGCTTGAGGCTGGAGAAAGGCTCAGGTGGGCTGTGGGCTGTTGGAAGGGAGAACTGACCTTGTATGTCTGCCGTGCCCTGAGCCCCCCAGGTCCAATCAGCCATCTATCCGAGGGCTTCAGGCCAGTGCTGGGTGTTGTTGGCATGGGGACTCCACGGGCTTGGTGGGGAGCCACGGGTCAGGAGCTCAGCCCCATCTCCAGCACCCCTTTGCTCTCCATCCCTGCCTTGTTGCCGTGTTTCCCTGAGCCGAGGGCACGCGCCTCAGTTGCTGGAGTTATTAATAGCAGCAAACACCCTCGGTGCCTTCAAGCCAAGTCCATTTTGGGGGAGATTCCTGCCATTTGAAGTATGTTTCCCCTCCGGGCGTCTTATCTCCCTCTCCCAGCTGTGCAGCCGGCGTGTGCCGGAGCCCCTGGATAAGCGCTGGTGCTAATAGCCTGTGTCACTCAGCGCGGCAGCATCCGCCTGGGTGACGGAGGGTGTCCCGCTCCCTGGCCCGCAGGCAGCCCCGGGCTGCCTCAACACGTGGGAGCCGAGGTCGTGTCCCAGCCTGTTCCCACTGTGCTTCCTCCTGTCACCCTGCCGAGACAGATCGGTTGGTGGCCAAGCGAGCGCTGATTGCAAGGAAATGAGCCTAGTGCCACCTCCCATTTACTGGAGCCCAGCCTATGTGTGATTGCGTGGAGCTCATTAATTTGTCACCCTCACTGTGGCTTGGTGTGGAGTGGTGAGGGTGGCAAGGCTGGAGAGATGCTGAGGACCACGTCCTCTCGTGGAGCAGACCTGGGGGGTAGGGCTGACATCGCTTGTGGCCAGGCTGAGATTTTTCCCAGCCTCTCAATTCAGGAGATCCTGATGAGGCTTGGAGTGGACGCTGGAACAGGGCTGGGGATGGAAATCCCTGCTGATTTCCATGGTGTGCCATGGGCATGGAGCAAGGTGAGCATCTGAGGGGCAGAAAGATTCTGGTTTGGGATACGGAGATGCTGTGTCTGTGTTGTGCCCCAGTGTGAGCTGTGCACCCCCACACAACAAGGTGCCCACTTGTGAAGACCACGCTCTTTGGAGGTGCTGGCGACTGTGCTGCCTCACTGCCTGATACATCCTGGGTGCCCCCAACATTGCTGTGCTTTTCAGACACAACAAGCTCTGAAATGCCCCCAGATGGTCCAGGCAGGTTATGGTTCTTGCTTACAGCTGCAGCCTCGATGTGTCAGCGCTATAACCAGGGCTGGGTTCAGCTCCTGGCTCCTTTCCCTTCCCTGTGCATCTGTTTGCCTGCAGCTGTTGGTGCAGTTCTCTGCCCTCCCACTGCAGGACAGGGAGACACTCGGGGTGCACCCTAGGATCCAGGGTGGGGTTGATGAAGCCGTTCCCCCAACTTTATCCCCTCCTACCCATCGCTTCTATCCTGTTCACGGGGTCAATGAATTTTTCATGCCCTGGCAGGCGGGGGTGTGTCTGTGGCTGCCTGTGTAATGCCAAGGGGGCCGACATGCCGCCGAGCACAGAGAGCTTTTCTGTGTAAATACTTAAAATATTTAGCAGAACTGATGAGAAAAATTCAGCTTGGGAGCAGTCAGTGTCTCAGTGTAACCTGGATGTCTGGGGGCCATCACGGCAGTTCTGGGGGTGATGGACACACCAGGCTGGTCCCTGGGGGGCTCTGACCTTCATCTTGGCCTGACAGGCACCACCCAAGTTGGCAGTGGAGTTTGTGTCCGTTTGTCTGTCCAACCACCCATCTGTTGGGTCCTTCTGCTTGTGCCTGCCATCACATGGTGGAGGTGCCTCATCCTTTCCCTGCATTGCAGGGGTGCTTTGGCATGTGCTCGTCCCCAGCGTGGTGCCACAGGCTGCTGCCCCGTCACCTGCTCCCTGCCAGCTGCTGGCAGGTGGGTGCTGCAGGACCAGCACACAGCGCTGGGCTGGGTTCTTTCCCTGGCAGCGCCTTCCCGAGCAGACAGATCACATCACATGCATTTTTTAGCAAGATTCACCAGCTGAGAACGAGCTGAGCTGTCGTCGCACGTTTGTGATCAAAGCCAGACATGCCCTGGCAGCCCCGGGGAGAGTGGCCCTGCTTGCCATTCCTCTCTGTAGCATGACCAATTTCCTGGGCACAGCAGGCTGGGGATGCAGCAGTGTCACAGGTCGCAGGTGCGCTGCCCCTGCATTCCTGAGTGCACCAGGATGAGCAGGGCCCTCCTGCCTGCTGCAGTTCAATGATTCCTGACCCGAACAGCTAAGGAGGGGTGCAGTTATGATGCAGGGCTGTTGATGGCATTACGCTTCATGCACAGTCCTACATCCCAAAAATTGCACCTTCTGCTGGGAGTCAGAGTGAGCCAGGTTCACTGGCAGCAAAGATTGGGGTAGGAAAGGGTTTGTGCTTGTCCTGGGATGTGTTTTAGGCCAGGTTCACAAGGGAGCAAGCAGATGTAAGGGATGCAGGGAGTTGTGGCCAGCTCTGGATGGGAGAGCACAAGGAGCCAGCTGGCTGTGACATGGCAGGGCTGCCCTGAGAGGCAGCCTGGGCTGCTGGCAGCTTTTTCTTGGCCTTCGCAAGCTCGTCCTTTCATGGACGTGCCTTGGCAAGGTGGGAGCTGTGTGCTGGCCCGTGGTCTGTACATCCCAGGGCCAAGCCGCGGGGTGTGTGGCCAAAGGCAGGAGGGGCTCATGGTTAGAGCACACAGCTCCTCCCAGGCTGTGTGCCCTGCTCCCAGCCTTCCTCCACCTCCTTGCTGGATTTGCTCCTGCTCCCCTCGCCGTCCCGGTGGTGGGGTGGCGGCTGCCTGCGGTGTGCCCGCAGCACGGCTGTGTTGTGTTTCCCTCTGCAAGCACAGCAGAGCCCTCGGGCTGCGCTTCGCTGTGACAGCACATCCCATGTCAGACCCGCTGCAAATCCTGACTGCTAATAGCTATGCAAATTACCTCATTAGCTGCCTTATTTATTTTCTCTGGCATCACGTTTTCAGCACTTCCCCCAGACCCGGAGGCTGCGGTTTCCCCGGGCTGGGAGGAGGCAAGAGCAGAGCAGCAGCACGCAGGGCTGGCTGGGCTGAGCCTTCCTCTGCTGGTGGCAGCGGTGCTGGGATCCCACGGAGCCACCCACCCCGATGTGGCGTGTCTGGAACCAGAAGTTCATGGCTCCTGAAGTGATCCCTGCTGCCGGGATGTCCACCTCCTTCTCCCTCATCGTGTCCTGGCTCTGGGGTGAGTCTTGCTGAGCTCTCCCTCCAGCCACGACCTGCTCTGTCCCTGCCAAGCAACTGTGCTTCTGGCATTGCTGGGATGTGTATGCCCTCCATCCCAAAAAAAGGGTGAGTTTGAATTATTTAGAGAGAGAACAGAGCATTTGCTCAGTTGCTGTGGGCGTGAGTAGTGGGTTGAGGCTTGGCACAGGGTCGCAGGCTGTCCTGCATCCTGCCCACTCTGATTGTCCTTCCTTGGTAATGGAAATTTTCCTCATTCCCGCCCTGATTGCCCTTCCTCATTACTGGAAATGTGCCTCCCACCCTGACAGCCCTTCCTCCTTGAGAGAAATGTTGGCATCTGCCTTCTGCCAGCCACGGGATGACTCCAGAGAGCCCAGAGATGCCCTGGCCAACGTGGCCCTGGGCTGGGGCCCTGCTCTGGTGCTGTCGCTGGGGGGGTGTAGCCCCGGTTGAAATACTTTGAAGCCCAGGGCTTGCACAGGCAGGAACAGCCTCTGACCACCAACCCAGCATGGTGCCCCTTGGTGATGTGCACGTCACAGGGCATCCCTGCCCGCGCTGGATGTGCCTGCAAGGACTGCTCTTTCCTGGCTGCATTTTCTAGGGGTGTTTATGTGCCCACGACACCCATGACAGTGAATCAGGCTTTGCATGGACACCAGGGGACCCACATACTGGTGTGATGACTGGTATAAAGACCTTGATTCAGCCACTCCATGGGCTTGTCAGCACCATGCTGAGCTGCCTGCAAGCATTATGTCTTCTCCCCCCACTCTCTTCTGTTTATCTTTTATTTCCCCCCTTCTCTCGGCGGCTGTGCTAATGAATATTTCATGGCCAGGAAGCAGCGTGAATTCCCCCGGCAGCTCCCTGCATTCCCTCGGCAGGTACCAACCCGGTAGTCGGTGGCTTAGGAAGGATGTATCTGCCAGGAAGCCATCTCGGGAGGAGAGGACCTGGGTAGGGAAGGAAGCGATGGCTCTGGTGTGGGCAGCTGTGCCGTGTCCCCCTCCTCGGCGGGGCTGCCACTGTCCCTTCAGCCTCCAAGGGACTGCCAGCGGACCGTGGTGGCCGCATGTCCGTGGTGGCCGTGTGGCCTTTACGGTTCCCGTGCATCCTCTCACACGCGTGCAGGGCCACGCTCCGACACAACAACACGTGTCCCCTCCTGTCCCC
>VWZT01000764.1:267687-277849 GCA_013397055.1 Pachycephala philippinensis
GAGGGGACACGGAGCCGGCGACACGGAGTGGGGGGCACGGAGCGTGGGGCACGGAGCGTGGGCAGTCCGTGTCCCCACCCGTGAGATCACAGGTGCGTCGCAAGTCCTGTACTGCCTGTCCCGGCTCCTGTGCTTACCAGCCGGAGGTGTCCCGGCACAGTCCGCAGGCAGGCATGGGAGTGGGGCAGGGAAGTGCGGGACAATGCTGGTCTCCAGTCTCCCTGAATTTGCCCTCTGTCCCCTACAGCGGGGAGCTGGGCTGGTCCCCGGTGCAGGCTCGGCATTAGGAGGTGCGGGCAGTATCTCCCTTCGCCAGGGTCAAAGCACATGGGGGGAGCATGTGCTGGAGCTGGAGACAGAGCCGGGAGCCATAGTCTTCCTCCTTCCCATTGCTGCAGCTCCAGCAACGGCATGTCTCCTTTCGGGGCCCAGCAGGTACTCTGGGGACACAGGCTGACTCTAAGTATCTTCTTGGGAGATTATGTCCTTTGCCCCGCAGTGAGGCACTGTGGGGAATAGAGTTCACCTGCGGCTGCAGCTGGGGCAGGGGCTGGGGAACCACTGGCCTCCTTAAGGAGGGAGCAGGTTTGGGAGAACCACAGGCTGGGTTGTGGGGCAGGAGGCTGGCAGGATGCACCCTGCAGCGGCACCCGTGGTGGATGCGACCCAGGTGGGGTCTTCATCAAGAAAAGTTGTGTAAGGGTGGGCTCAACAGCCCTGCCTTGGGGCTTGCTTTTGATTTGTGCTGAATTCCTGCTCTGCTTTCCAGTGAGGAGCAGGGTCAGTGACCAGGGTGGCCAACATCTGCTGATCCGGAAGGGACAGGAGATCCCCTGTCCCGCATGACCGTCACGACCAGGGTGCACGGGATGGCACTTGCATGTGTCACCTGCCCAGGACATGCTGGGATGGAGCAACTTTCCCTGTCAGATGGAAACTGGCTTCCAAGGAGCGGGATGGTAGGGTTTGGGATGGATCTGCAAACTTTGTTTGCTGACACGTACTGTGGGCTCTGGCACCCTCCTGTGGCTGTTCTGTCACCTGTCCTGTATCCCGCGGGCCTTCGGGATGCTGCAGCTGCCTTGGTCTGAGTTGTGCTGGCTGTTCCCCGTGGAGATGCTGCGGAGCTGCCCCTCTCCCCCAGCACTGGGGACGGTGTGCATTTGCAGGATCTGGCCCTGTATCACACAGCTCACGGGGCCTGATCACTGCAAGAAATTGTCCCAATGTGTTTGTGTTGTGGAGTTGAGCCAGGAGCAGAGTTCCTGGATACTGTAGACATGGATAAGGGTCCTAAACTCCACACCTGTCCCTGAAAGGTGGCAGGAGTGGACTAGGCACTGCTGGCTACCCAAATTTCTGAACTTTCAGCTGGGAGAAAGTGGTTCACAGGGGTAGATTCAGCCAAGGTGTTGCATTCACAGATTGTCTCCACATCTGTCTCTCTGTCTGCTGAGCTGCCCACTCTGCCTTAGCTGGCCTGGACTGTCCCCTTCTCCTTGTGACATCGATGTCCCTTGCAGCCTTTCCCTGTCCTGGGGCTTTGTGGATGTATTACTATAGGGCTGCAAGTCCCTGCTGGTGCTGAGTGTTGTGCCTTGTTTAGGATCTCTCCAAACCTGGCTCAGCTATGCAGTGACCCTGCTGCGGGTCCCCCCCACACTGGGACACTGTCATGCCCTGGTGTGGAGACACCCTGTTGGGCAGCTGCCCCCCTTTTGCAGGGTCATAGCCTGTGTAAGATGGGGGGGCTTGGTTTGGAGGGGATAGCCCTTGTTTTGGGGGGCAGGAGGTGAGGTTCCCCTATGCCAACCCCAGTACAGGGTTGGTGGGAAGTGGTGATGCTCTCGCCCCTTCCCTTGGGGCTCCTTCTTGAGGTATTGGTAGGCACTGGACAATCTGGCTGTTCCTGACTGTATCATGGCTCCACCCTCTTTTCCATCCCTGAGGGAGCAGAAGCTGTAATTTCCATCAGGTCCCTTTCTGTTCGCTTCCTTCCCTATTAATAAGAGATGAAATTTATGAGATTATACAGCCTGGATGGATTCAGAACTGAGAGAATCCTGCTGCTGTGGGGTGTGAATGCACTGTAGAGATGGAATACAGCTGGAAAAATGGGATTTGGGGAAGGGATGTTGTCTTGAGTCTGCACAGACCATCTCAGGCTGGCTCTGGCAGCAGGGAAATCCCACTGCCACCACACTCCAATCTGTCTTCTGGCTCTGACATACTGTGCAAGTTAGCAAATCGCTGCCAGGCTGAGCTTTGGAGCAAGCAGCTCTTAGCCTGGGTGGTCTCGGAGTCTGTCTCCTCTTCCTCTTATCCTTGCATCCATCCTTGTCTCCTCCCCTGTATGCAGCCAGCAGAAGTGGATGCCTGGAGATGCAGGACACTTGCAGTGCTGAGGGACTGATGCCCAGGGATGCAGGATGCTCACAACACTTGACAGTGGGAGTGGACGGTTGATGCCCAGGGATGCAGGATGCTCTGGGTGCCAGCTTCCCTCCGGAAGGAGCATCCTTGCCTGCTCTTGGAGAGAGGCGGCCCTGGGATGCAGCGGTGCCTCATTGGTCAGCGGGACCTGTGGAGTCTGCGGGTTGCCATACCAACCTGCCTCTGGTTCCCGGCTAGCCGGGGCGTGAAGTGCCGGGTCGAGCTGGTGCCAAGGGGCGGATCAGGAGTCAGGGGCAACCCGAGGCTCTGCCAGCCAGGGAGGCGTCCATCCGCCTCAGCCGGAGAGCTGGCTGGCACCACCGGGCTCCCCGGCACCCCGCATCACCCTGACGCTGCTGCCCGCNGCCGAACCCTCTGTCCCACTGCCCACCCGCACCGGAGCATCCCCGCGCAAAACTTCCCGCTGCCCGCCGCCGGGGAGCGGGGCAGGCGGCTGCCGCGCTGCCGGGCGCTGCCGCTGCCCGCCCCGCCGGGCTGCACCGGGCGCCGATGCCCGCAGGCTCGCTCCGGGCAGAAAGGTTCGGTCCTCCCCCGGGCATCGCCCGCTGCTCGGAGGAGCTGGGGGGCTGTTTGGCCGCCGGGAGGGGGTGCGCCTGGGTCCCTCCCCAGCGCTGGGAGCTGGAGCCATGAGCCACTGCCAGCAGCGCTGCAAGAGGCAGCTGGGCCGGGTGATCCGCTTCTTCTACCAGTTTGTCACCGGGACTCTCTCCCAAGGTAGGTGCCGCCCTGGGGGACACGGGACCTCTGTTCTGTGAGAGGGGGTGTCTGTTTGGTGAGCTCTGTGGCGTTATTTGGGGAGGGGAGAAATGATATTTAGGTGCTGAGTGCTTCAGCCTCTGGCGGAGGGGTTGTCCTGAGCTCCGTGTGGAGCAAAGCTGAAGACAGCTCCAGGAGGCAACAAAAGCCCCTGAAGACCCCCTGTGGACCTGGGGTGAGGGGAATGTTTTATTTGGGGAGGGGACTGATGCAAAGTGGAGCGTGAAAGAAATGCTGTACAAATACATTGCAGCTGACTGGTCTGACTGTTCCCTGACATGTCAAGGAATCTGACTCCTCTGGGGCTGGAGCTGTGCCCTCCATCTATCTGGGCAAAGAAGCCCTGGGTGTGCCCCATGAGCCAGGGCAGGGACACACCCTGGTGCCTGCATCTACTGGTGCTTTTGTCCTGGGATGCTTGGTCCTGGGGGCAGAGCTGCATGCTCTGTGCTCGTGGTTTGCTGTCACAGCCATGGCAGGACCCTCACCCCTGTGCCAGCCCCTGCACTGCCCTGCCAGCTGCCCAGAACCCCCTCCTCTGGGTGTGAACCCAGAACCACCTCCTAAACCCAGTGGGCACATCTCAGGGAGGTCACCATGCGCCTGTGTGTGCTGGGACTCTGGGTGCCCTACTCCTGCCCTGTCCCTGCGTCCCTGTGCAGGGACAAAGTTGCCATCCCCATGGCCTTGCCCTGCTGAGGACCACTGGGCTGCCCCTCTGGGCCCCAATAGTGCTGGAAGGGATTCACTGTACCGTGAGTGCAGAGAAAGCCTTGTCAGGCCAATGTGGCAGCGTCACGCCTCAGAGCAGGGCTGGGACTTGCACTGCTTTTGCCAGGACCCAGCCTGCCTGGGAAACCCCTCCCAGGTTCTGTCCCCTCCTTGCCTGGGGAAACCCCTGGGTCTCCACAGCCTGTGCCTATCCTTGGAGCCAGAAAAATGCGGGGATAGCATGGAGATGCACTTGGCACAGCCCTGGAGGCTGGGACATGGCAGCAATATTTGACCTGTGAGCCATGCCCAGCTGGCATGCTACCTTTCTGGCCACAGGGACATGAGCCCTGGGATGGAGGCTCCTGGTCAAAGCAGGGAACAGTCCCCCAAGACCAGCAGCACACCAGGCTCTGGAGGCTGGGTGTGCCGCAGGCAGTGCCAGGTCCATCCCCACTAGTTGGCTCCATTGGGCACCAGCCAACTTGCCCGGAGTGGAGGGGACAGAGGATGAGTCAGCTGAGTCCAGCCCAGGGCACGAGGGGCAGAGCTGCCGGTGATGGAGCAAAGAGGGAATGGGACCTCAGGATGCTCCCAAACCCCACCAGCTGCAAGGATGTACTGCAGGTCCTTCTCCCAGTGTCCTGGGCTTCCCAGCTGGGTGCTGTGGCATTGGGGCTGTAGCAGGTGTCCCCTGGGACTGGGTCTCTGGAGTGGCCGTGTGTGGTGCTGAGCAGGACCAAGGGCTTTCCCTACAGCCCTGCTGGGTGTGCAGGGGATTGGGATGGGCACAGAGGGCATGGCTGGCCGTGGGGCACTGACTGCCCTCACCCTCTTCTTGGTGTCCTCCCAAGCTCTGGGACAAGCCAAAGTGGGGTGAAACCCAAAGCTGGGCAGCTCTGAGTTGGGCGTGGGATGCAGGGCTTGCACAGCCTTCTCCCCTCTGCAGCATCCCCTCCTCCCCGGCTGCTGCTCCCATCCTTGGGTCACCAAGATGCTGACCCCTCTCTGGCTGTTATCCTACCCCATCCTTCCCTTTTGAGGGGCAGTGACCCCCTGTCGTTCCTGCACAGGTGAAGGAGGTCCCATGGAGCTCACTGCAGGAGGCACTGGGTGCCTGACCGGGTGGGACCGGGGCAAGGGGCCCCCTGGCTGGGTGCCCTGGGGAGCCGGCCAAGGACGGGTTGCCAGAGAGGGGAAAGAGAAATGACTCAATCAATTAACCAGATTAAAACTGTGACTTCACCTCCCAAAAATAGCATTTCACCAATATTTTAATGTGCTTATTAATAATCTGCTCGCGCTCTGATTAGCAGCAAGGTAATAAGGGATCAGCTTTAACCTAAATTTAACTCTCCCTAATGGATGATGGCCCCGAGAACTGAAAAAAAAGGAGAAATTCCTATCCATCAGGCTGGCCCCCCAGCAGGTCAGGAGCACCCAAGGGACCTGGGCAGCAGCTGCCCAGCTGTGCCCAGGGACCATCACCTCATTGTGGCCCAGCAAGTCCTGTGGCACATTTTGTGGAGGTAGTGCCCTAGCACCCTGCAGCACTGGGTGAAGAGCACTTCAGGGGTAGCCACAGGGGTGGCTCTCAGGGAGGGCAGAGCCTGGCCACAGTCAAGGTACATGGTCCCCTCCTGAAGAGACGGATCCTTTGACAATGGGTGATTGTCCTGCTCTGTCCCCATCTGCTCCATCCTGCAGTTGGGGACAGTTTCCCGTCCCGAGCTGCTGGTGGTGCTGGGAGGATGGAGACAGGGACCTGCCACCTGGCTACCTGACAGCTCTGGTCATTGCCCCATGTGTGCCTGTGGCACGCTGTGTGCATGGAGCTGCTTTTTGGGCAAGAAACCCCACTCCAGGGGTTATTTATACACCACCCAGCAGGTGGCTGGTGGGGTGTTTAAATTTAGCTGTGCGGCAGGGCTGTGCTGCTGGCAACACCAGAGAGCCAGGGCGGGGGTGGCTGGGTGGGGGACACTTCATGGCTGTTATTGTCACAGCCCAAAGTGGGACAGGTGGCATGGACTCAGTGCCAGCCCGGGCTGCCTGTCCTGGCATAGCTGGTCCTGGGGCAATGTGACAGGGCCTGCCGCCCTCCCCAGTGCTGAGCCATGGGCACTTTGCCATCCTGTCCTGTGTCAGCTGTGGATCCTCAGAGTGGGAAGAGAGAAGGGAGAGAGGAAGGAAGGGAGGGGACGGATCTGGATGCTTGGATTCTGCTCCCTGAAAGGGGCACAGTTGGGGCAATGCTGTACTCCTCACCCACACTCGGGTGGACACATCCCCTGGCTGTGGGTGCAGGGTAGGGATGGGACATCTCGTTTGCAAAGAGGGTTTGGGATGAAACACTTGGGTCCAGCGTCTTCCTCAGCCACATGTCCCACGGGGCAGCAGATAGGGCCAGGTGCTGTGAAGTGACCAGAAGTGTCTCAGGCATGGGTGCAGCTAATCCCACGTGGTCTGGGATCTGTGAGTGAGTGTGCCCAAACCCACAGTGGCACTGTCTAAACGCACCCAGCATCACAGAGCAGGAACCAGCCTGGTTGGCTCTGACTCTGGGCTGGGAAAAACAGATGCTGATGGCAGACATCCCTGGGGAGGTGCTGTTGTGGGACACAGGGAATGAGATGCCAGTGCCTCTCTGCCAGACCCAGCTCTCCAGGATGGCAGAACTGCAAAGACACCTTCCTTCAAGGCCCCGTGTCTGGAGCAAGGACGGACACAGGCATCAGCAGAGATCCTGGCAGCATCATTCCCTAGGGAGCCCCGTTTCCAGGACTCCCAGCTTCACCTGTGGCGTGGCAGCAAGGGGCTGAGCCCTGAGGATCCCAAGGTCATCAGGGAACTCAGAGCAGCCCTTGGGCTGTGGCAATGCCTTGCTGGCCCCACGGCACTGAGGCACAGCCACACGTGTAACGAGCCCCGTCTGTTCTCTGCCCCCTGCTTCCTTCTCCTGGCTGATGGTGCCACTCTCCCCCCGGGCCAGGAGGGTTATTTTTAACTGTTTGCCATGTGCTGTCTGAGCACAATTAAGGTAATTGGTTTGGGAGCCTGGCTCTCACACAACGCTCCCAATTACCTGCCTGCCTGCCCGTGCGGCCCCCCGCCTCCGTGCCCGCGGTGGCCGCTCCCCTGGCAGGGGACTGCCGGGACAGGGGTGCCCCAGATAGCGCGGCGGGGCTGGCTGGGGGCGCGAGCGGGCACGGGGGATGGAGCCATGGAGAGGACATCCCTGCACAACGACAGCCTGCTCTATGCCTCCCTGATTGCCATCCTCCTCCTCATCTCCTATTGGTTCACCACCCGCTGCTTCAAAATCATCAGCGGCATTGAAGGTACGGGGCTGGGGACGTGGAGGGACAGGGTGGCCCGTCCCGTCCGCTTCCACAAACCAAGTGGTGAGGCGAGCCAGATGCTTGGTGTGGGAGAGGTGGACTGGGGACTCCCTCTGCCTCTCTGGGAGATCTCCATCTCCTCCTCAGTCACTTCATTTGTTCCTCCTGGTGCTGGTCCTGCTCCGCTGCGTGTGAGAGCAGTCGGTGGCAGCCCCGGGACTGAGCTGTGGCTCAGGGCTGTATCCAGGGCTGCTCCGGGGTCCACCACGCTGCTGGTGTCTCGGTACTGCTGCCCCTCGCTGTGAGATGGGGATGCAGACGGACTCTCTGGAGCCTCCCACTCTTGTAGGATGCCCGGAGCTCATGCTCGGGCCTCAATCTGCATTTTGGGGCTCTGAGTCCCTTTGGGCGTGACCCACATCGTTGGTCCTCAGCTGGTGTGTTGGGGGGCTCTGGGATGTGGTAGGGGTCCCAGTTTTCCCGGTGAAGGGTCTCTCCAAGCCCCGCTGCAGTGGGATGTGAGTGCCGGAGGTTTGCAGGGTGAGACCCTGAGGCAAGGAGCAGGGAGGGAGGGGTGAAACTGGCATCACGAGTCTGGGGACGTGCAGAGCCTCTCCTGCCCGGGGTGTGCATTGCTCCATCCATCCGTGAGACTTCTCTCTGCACAGCTCAGCCAGGGCCTTGAGGCTCTTCCCACGGCATGGCCAAACGCTGACTGCCTGCGGGGGCAAGGAGCACCCCTGGGAGCAATGCCCCTCAGTGGGATGGGGGCAAAGCCTTGTCCCACACTTCTCATGGGGTGCGTATGCTTTTGAGCAGCCCCTGCAGGCAGCTACATGTCTGGCTCCATTGCTGAAGCCCCACGTGTGGCCCCATGTGTCTCCTCCATCCCGGGGGCAGCTCCAGATGGAGTAACATCCCCGGGGACCTTGGTGAGGTGAAGGGGCGGTCCTTTGTCACACCTAGCCCATCTGGAGCTGCCCTCGGTTGGAAGGAATATGCTCTGGGCAAGAAACCCTGGGGAGTGTGGGGGTGCTGGGAGCTGGGCACAGTGTGTGGCAGTGGGACATGGGACCAGTGCCAGGTGCCTGTGCTGGTCCTGGTGGGATCCTGTGTCGTGCTGGCAGCAAACAGTGGAGGGTTTTATTAATGGCTCCAGCATGGAAATGTGTAATCCCGACATGGCAGCCAGTGGGAGAATTATCTCTGCTCCGCTGGGGAGGATGGCTGGCACGGGAGAGGCACAGGGGCAGGTGGGGAAGCTGTCACTCAGTGACTGACCTGCCACTGTGCCCTTCAGCCCCAGCACCCCACGATGCTGCCAGAGACATGTGAGGGGCCGATGGTCCGTTCACATGGGCTCAGCAGGTTCCCTTTGCAGAGAAGCTGCCCTAACCCCTCTGGATCAGGCTGGAAGGGCTCCTCTTCCTCTACGTCCAGCCGAAACTAGGTTGCAAAAACAGACTCACGGCCTGCAGGACAGGCATCGGCACTGGAAGCAGCTGGAGCCTGAGCAGAGGAGGGGTTGTAACTGGGGCTCAGCAGGAAAAGTGGCTTTAAAAATGCAGTTGACATCAGAGAGAAACTTCCTGCAAGAGTGCAACAGGTCTGTGCCACCCCAGCCCGGAGGGATTGACTCGAGGGCAAAACTGGGAGGCAGACACATGAAATCCAGTGTCTGCCTCATGTCTTTCCAAGAAAAGAAAACGCCAGATCTGAAAACTTCGAGCCTGAGGAATGTTTCCCCAGGGAAGACTTTCAGTTCTTTCCCCAAGACGCCTCTGATGCATCTCTGGCATCTTCTGCTGGTGTTAGAACAACCTTGGGAGCGTGCCCCAGGTGGGCAGGAGATGCCGAGCCCGCTGGCATGGAGCCACTGGATAGTCGGGCTATGCCACGACCTGGGACTGAGACACCAGCCCTCTCCATCCCCTGCCAGGGGACAAACCTGCAGCCTGCTGGGCTGGAAATGGGGGTTCCTGGGAGATTGGTGTGGGGCAGCCCTGCTGGGAGCTCCTGCCAGGGATCTGCTCCATAGCCTGGACACGGCCACCCACCAGCTGTGGCAGCTGGCCTTGTTCCTGGGGTGAACTGGGAAGGATGGGGGCAGCAGTGGCATGGGGGCAGCCCTGCTCCCTGCTTACCACACTCGTGCTGGAGTTAGGACTGGTCTTGCATCAGGCACCGTGTGGGAATTATCCGCCTGGAGATGGGCAGTGCCTGTGGCATCCCTGGGGGAAGCTATGGGGGAGCTTGGGAAGACCCCAAGGGGTGCTGACCCCTGGTGATAGGCAGTGACCACAGGCACCTGGATTCCTATGCCTTGTGATCAAACAGCCAGGCAAGGGCTGGAATGCTGTTAAAAAAGAGCAGGGGAACTAAATTTAGCCCCGTTGGCTGTGTGTGGATGTGTGCTCGAGGCACACGGATGCAGAGGTTCACCCTCTGTTTCCAGCTGCTGGGTGACCTTGGCTGGGTTTCTAGCTCCTGCATCTCCTCTTCTCCTGCTCATTGCTGCACCACTTGGGGGTCTGGCAGTGTCTTGGGCATCCTGCATCACAGCCTCTGCTCCCAGCCTATTCTCCCAGACCTGCTCCCCATCTTCCCTTGGTGTTCCCAGCAAAACAGGTGGACACATGTGCCTGCTTGGAAATGGGGCAGATGGAGTTGTTGCCCCAGACACTCTCCAGGAGGGAGATGTTGAGGTGTTCAGCCAAGTTGGTCCCAATGGGGCAGACACATGTCTGGGGCACAGAGGACAAACCTGAGTCATCCCCATCCTGGATGTTTTGCCAGTGCCCAGCGTCCTGCCCCTCCCCGTGTCCCCCCCTGGGAACCGAGTGCCTTTTAATATCTGTGGCCTGTTTCCTTAGCAACTGCATTAAGCAAATCGATGGAGG
>VWZT01000764.1:278018-297226 GCA_013397055.1 Pachycephala philippinensis
GGGGTGGGGGTGAGGGGCCATGAGACACCCCCACCATGAACCTGGAAGGCCTTGAGATGATTGCGGTGCTGGTGGTCTTGGTCCTCTTCGTCAAGGTGCTGGAGCAATTTGGCCTCTTCGAGCCTGTGTCCTTGGAAGGTAATGGGTGTGGGCGGTGCTGTCACCTCTGGGGACACGAGGGGCAGGTGGTGGGTGTCCAGAGCTGCCCCCAAGGATGCTCCAAGGCTGCTGCATCCATGACAGAGTCCTGGGACATGGTGTCTGTCGGCTGCTTATAGGGGCATGGGATGTAAGGAGCAGAGCATCCTGCCTGTCCCAGTGGCTGGGGATGTGGGGAGGGGACAGGGCAGGCAGGGTGTCTGCTGTGTAGTGGTTACTTCGCTGTGTGCTGGGGTGCTGTGGGCCGGGACTGTGTGTGAGTGTATACGTGGGCACCAGGGTGTTTAGCAGCCCCTCCACAGGAGCAAGGTGTTCCCAGAGGCCATGGTCACCTCACCCTGCACGTGAGGTGTTGGACTCAGCAGCAGCCTGCAGAGCAGCCAGGCTCAGGCAGGATGGGTGCACGCTGGGCTCCCTGCTCCTGGCTCTCCCCAAGGCCCCCCGTGGCCCTTGGGCAGGGTGGGGGGACACAGAGGGGGCTGTCCAGCTATGGATGGGCTCTGCGAGGTGCTGAGCGGTGTGCACGGGACACACTTGGCAGAGCCTGGATCCCCTCGGGGGACTCTGCTTTCTGCAGGGTGGGAGGGAGGGAGGTCAGAACTGCTTGGCTGGGTGCTCCCTGGACTCCCAGGGTGATGGTTGTGTGAAGGGTCCCCCCAGCCCTGCCCAGCCCCTGCCCATGCCTGCACACCCCTCTCTGAAGGATGCCGCAGCCTGCCCGGCCCCTGGCGTCGGGGCATGCACAAGGAGAGGAGGAGACAGAGAGTTTCCCTGGCCTGCTGGTGCCCTGGGATACTCTGCTCTGCTTCTCCAGTACTGGCTCCCCACACAGGCTGGGTGCAGTGGTGAATGCTCCCCTCCACAAGCAGGGGAGCAGGCAGCACCCCGAGGCTGCACCTAGGGGTTGGCTGTGCCTGGGGAAAGGGAGGGAGGGGGCAGATCAGGGGGATCTCTCCCTCTGATCCTGCTGACATGATCGCAGGACAGGAAAGGTGGGTGGAAGTTTTCATTACTGCTTAACTGCTTGCTAAGTCCCTGTGCTCCAGCAGTAGCACTCCTAGGTGGATCATACCAGGAGGGAAACTGAGGCAGGAGCTGACCTAACTGACAGACATCCTGCCTTGTGAGTGCTGGGGGAGGGCGTGCTGACTGTGCCCAGGGTGGGTTCCCCCTCCCCAGTTCTGCTGGTGATTTGGGGGTGCCTTCCCCAGACCCTGCTTTCCCCCTTCCCAGTGCTTTTTTTTCCCCATGGAGCTGCTCGAAGCCTTGGGCCAAAAGCAGTGGCATGGATTGCAGCTGTTCTGCAGCTCCCAGGTGCGATGGAAAGAGTGGAGACACAGAGCCCCCAGCCCCTACAGCAACTCTGCGGAGGGGCTCAGGACAAGGCAGGGGCCTCTCCTTGCCTTGTGTGGTTCCTCTGTTTCCTGGGGCACACTCCTTGTCCATCTGCAACCGACTTTTCCCTAGCATGGGCCAGAGCAGGACACTGGAGATGGGGTGTCCTGTGTCCAGCCTTGTCCCGGTCATCTGTCACCCCTCCAGAAGGAACAGGGGCATGCCTGTCCCCCTCCACCCACACTCCCATGCTGAGGAGCTACAGTTCCCTCTGGCTTGGCTGGAGATGTGCCCCAGCTGTGAGGGTGGGAATGGGATCCAGGTGCCCTGGATTGCCAGCAATTGCTCCCATTGCCTAAAGGTGCCCAGAGGAGAGGGAAACATGTTGCTTAAGGGGCAGAAATTGGCTGAGGTTAGGCTGAGCCCTGGGCACTGTACAAGGAGTCCTGTGTATGAACGGCAGTGGTTTGGGCTGGGGGGTGAGATGCTGCTGCATAGGTCACTTCCCCTCTCAACTTGAGAGGCAGTAGGTAGGATTTTGCTCTCCAGGGATGGTCCCAGGCAGTGTCTGGGGCTGGAAAATACTGTGCCCCCTCCAGGGGTTGTTTACAAGCTGTGGCTCGGTCGACAGTGACAGCCCAGAGACCGCAAAGAGCCTGAAACCAAACACTAATGGCTCGGGTCTGCTAATGGACACGGGGCTCTGCCACCTGCTCCGGAGCCATCGATGCTGCCGGCCGTGCTTCCCCTGCTCCAGCTGCTGGCCCACGCTCTCCCTGCCCCATCCTGCCGGTCCCCTGCTGTGGCTGTTTCTCTGCCCAGGCCGTGCTGGTTGTGTCCCGTGGATAGATTGTGCTGGGAAGTGTCGTGCCACCACAGTGATGGGCTGGGAATGGAGCAGCTCCAGCCAGGACCAAGCCAACCCCTCTAAGCTCAGGGAACAGTTCAGTGGGAGCATCTTGCAACGAGATCCTAGGGGAATTCCAGGCTTGCTGGGTTCCCAGTCTCAGCTGGATGAGACCCCAAGCACCCCATCCTTCATTTGGAGCTGGCACTTCACTGAGAAAGGGCTTGGACAGAAGCGCTGACTGTCTGCAACCCCTTGTCCTGCCTGCTTGGCACTCTACCCCCTCGGACCCTGCCACAGGCTTGGTGGCACGGGCACAGCCACTGTCTGGCAGCAGCAGCAATGGAGCATCTCCCCTGAGTGCACTGTGCTCCAGGATCTTCAGAGTGATCAATGCTGGAACTGACGTTGTTTACCAGCTGGATAATCAATGATGGACTGTGTCACCCCATCTCTGCCCCGTGCCATCGTGCCTGTCCCCAGCCCTGAAGCTCTCCTGGCAGACCCATGCAGGAGGCTCTCAGACCCCTGCCGAGAACCTGCTTTGGCCAAGTGCTCAGGATGGGGCAGGTGGAGAGAAACACTATCAATTTTGCCTCTTGAAGTGCAGCATCAATAATTCAGCACAGAGCAATCGGTCCTGGCTGGGAAGAGGGATGGCGGGAGGGAAAAGGCGGGAGAGCCACCCGCATAGCCCAGCCACAAATTAATATTAAATGAAGTTGCAGATTGCTGTCGGCAGGATAATTGGTGCCTGCCCAGGGCTGTTCCTGCCTTGGCTGTTCAGGGTACGTGCTGGGGGAAGGCAGGATTGGGGGTGTCTTGGAGAGCCCCCAACATAGGGTGTGCTGGCCTCTGCCTTCCCTGGAGGCTGCTGCCACAGAGCTCAGGATACAGAGAGAGAAGCAGGGCTGGGAGGGTGCCAAACCCTTCCAGAGTCTGGGGAGAAACAGGAGGGAGCAGCATCGTGCCTGGGTGCCACCGGCACCCCAGAAGGTGCCAGGCAGGAGGGTGGTGGCAGTGAGCAGTGCGGACACCTCCTCATGGCTGGCTCAGGGTGAGGGGTCCCTCTGGAGAGGGGAGAAAGAGAGCATCCCCAAGGTGCTGGCGAGAGCAAAGTCCTGTGCCAAGCCCTGATTCCTCCTGCTTTCCAGGAACCTCTCTGGCAGGAGTGCAGTGTCTTGGCTGCAGGAGGGGCTGGTGCTTTGGGGTGTGATGCTTTGGTCCCTGGGCTCAGGGCATCATCCAGCCTGGTGGGTTTGACAGACACCAGAGGTCAAGGTGAGCTTGCTGCAGGGGTGTAGGTCTTGGAGCATTGAAATCTAGCCCAGGACAGCTGCAGGCACTCCAGGCTGAAGTTTGGGGTTCCCTGGGCTGGGCTGCACCAGAGACTTCCCCATGTGCAGTGGATTTAACCCTTGCCTTTCCAAGGGCTAGCAGGTTGGCCGGCTGGCTCTAGGGCTGGGCAGGGCGTGTTGGCTCTGCCAGCAGCCCTGAGCTCCCCAAGATCCACAGTACCTGTAGTGCACCCTGTGCCTCTGCTGCTGCGTGGTGACACGTCCTGCTCAGCCCAGCCAGATCTAATTAGCTTGTTGAATCTCTTCTCCCTCCGGCCTTGTGTTAATCACTTTTCACATTGCTTCCTTCCCAATTCCCTCTGGCCTGATTTGCTCTTACTGTTGCTGATGTGCCTGGAGAGGGGAGCAAGGGGACCCAGCTGGACATGGAGCAGGGCCCCCACTTTGTCCCAGGATGGACTCTGAGCCAGCAGGTGGAGAGGCAGGAGATCACTCAGCCACAGAGAGGTGAGAAAAGCACAGGCTGGAGAAAAAGCAAGAGATCTAGAGAGCAAAGGAGCCTGTTGGGGCAGCCCTTCCTTATAGCCCTGCTCTGCTGGTGGAGGGTGAAGACTTCAAGTCCAGTGGGAGAAGCTGGCACTCTCTAGTGCAGGGTTGTGTTGGGCTGCAGGGTGCTGAGGGAGCTCAATGGGGTCTCCTTCACCTCTCCCCTGTGAGAGGCAGGATTAGACCCCAGGACTGGGCACAGGTGGGAATAGAAGTGCCCTAGACTGGGTTCTAGGGAGCATGGAGTCCATGGTCCCCAGAGTGCAGTTAGCAGGATGTCTGCTGTGCCATCCAGTGGCTGCAGCATCCCCTCCCAGGGATACAGGAAAATGTCTCATTCCCCCATGGGTGCCTGCCCTGGGGCTTGTTGTACTGCTGGGGCAGGAGGTGGCCTCACCAGAAGCAGCTTTTAGGTGAGAGGTGCACAGACAGCTGTCAGATTGAGACTTTCTAACAAGCACTGTTGCCAGGCTGGAGTCTGTCCTGCTGCCCTCAAAGCAGGACTTTGGGTGGGCTGTGGGGAGCACCCACTCTGGCTGTCCCTGACGTGCTGCCCTCCCTCCAGGCAGCACCCTGTGGGTCACGTTTGCACCCTGTGCAGCACATTTCTCTCCAGCAGCAAGCAAGGTACCCAGGGCTGGCAGCCCCCAGCTGTGGCTGTGACTGACTTGCTGGTGCAGAGGTGCAGAGGAAGAGGAAGGAGATGAGGGTTGCAGATGTCTGTGGAGGTGATCAGCGGACAAGGCTGAGCTCCAAGGCAGGGAACTCATGCCATGCAAGGTGGGGACACTCCTGGGGGGAAGGTTTGGTGGTTTGTGATGGGGCAGAGGGGATTTCCTAGGCAGAGCGGGTCCCTGGGCCAGTGGCAGCAGTATCCCAGCAGCGCGTGATGAGCTCGAGGGTGCCTGCAGACTGCTCAGCTCCAGTGCCACCACGAGCTGCTGTTGGGGTGGAAGTCAGTGCGGCTGAGCCTCCTCCACCTCCATGCACCCACTGGTGCCAGTTCTGCATCCCTCTGCAGTGCCTGTGCCAGGCTGTGTAGTGCAGGTGTGCCCTGGGGGACAGCTGACCCCTAAGTCCCTTGGGCAGTTTCGTGGGCTCTCCTTCTCTGCAGCCTGGGTGTCCCGAGGGACCCCAGTGGGTGCCAGGGCAGGAAGAGGGAGGGCCAAGGCAGGTCTCTCCTCCCCTGCCCTCCCCTCTCCTGCGTTGCTGGGTCTGCTGCTGCCAGAGCAGCTGCCGGCTGGGGCTGTGTGTCTGGGGGATGGCGGCTGAGGCGCCCTGGGACCTGCAGGGGCTGCAAACGGTGGGCATCATCCTGCTGCTCTGCTCCAGCCTCAAGATACTCCATGCCCTGGGCATCATCGACCTGACCAGGGGAGGTGGGATGGGGACAGGGATGGGGATGGGGTTGCAACGAGATGGGGATGTTGTGGTGGAGGTGCTCCTCCTTTCCCAAGGGCTGCAGGGTACCTAGGGGAGTTTTTGAAGGATTAGTGTGGTTTAGGGCTTTTTTGGGGGGGGCATTGGAGTGTCTGGCAGCATTAGGGTGTAGGGAATTGGGAAAGTGAGAGTGTCTGGGGGTGTTTCAGAGTGTTGGGATATTGGGTGGGAATATTTGTGGACATTGGAATGTGTGGTGTTGGATGCAGGATGCTGGAAGTTTAGGGTGCCTGGGAGCATTAGGGTGGGGGATATCTGGGTCTTGAGGCACTGGGATCCAGTGATGTGTGGGATGCTGGGAGATGGAGACTGTCTGGGCTATTGGAGTCTCAGGGCAGTGGAATGCAGAGGGCTGAGCTTTGTCAAATGGTGGGGAAAAGGACTGCAGGTAGCTGGGGCTGAGGAGGTAAGTGTGAGCTGGGAGGAAAGACCCATGGATGTGGGGTGCAGCACCATGCAGGGCAAAGCTTTCCCAGTGCTATAGGAATGGGTGGCTATGGGGGAAGTGTGGGAAAACAGGCTAGAGCCCCTTTGCCCTCCCTGTGGGGCTGTGCCAGGGCTGGGGAAGGAAGAGGATGCTGTGGGGGTTGTGCTTCCTGGAGTGGCAAGTGGGTACTGAGGATAGGGCTGGATGTGGCCAAAGAAGAGGACCCAAAATATGTCAGAGCAATGGACACACCACCTGCTGGTTGTGCCTGGGGAGGGTGGGAGTGCAGGGAGCTGAGTGGTGCTGATGCCTTGTTTCCTTTGGCTGCCTTCCGTGACTGTGCCACGGACAGTCCCAGCTCAGACCAGGGCTGCCAACAGACTGCACGAATGTGTTTTGGGGTTGGTTTGCCTCCATCCCCTCTGCCTCCTTGCTGGTACTGGGGATGCTGTGAGATGAAGGCACTGCAGACCACATCTCCTCGGGTAGCCAGATCTCAGAATGGGAGGATGTGTGGGCAGGAGTGTTTAGAGGAGCAATTAGTAGTAGAGCAAAGGGAGGGGAGGACAGGAAGGTGCTGTGCCCAGGAGGTGCTTTCAACCCCCTTCTGATAGAGGATGTCCCCGAGCTGCCTGGGATCTGGCTGGGGTGTGGCTGAAGCACATCCACTCTTTGTCCCTGTGCCATACTCTGGAGGGTATGGATGGCATCTGGGTAATGGGTACGCAGAGCACAAGCTCCCTTGCGGAACACTCTGCTGGCAGCCAAGAGGAGCTGCTGCTCTGCTAGGGCATTTTTTTGGGTAGCTCCTCTGGCACCTTGGATATGCTGGTTCCTGCTGCCAGAGGAGGTGCTGATGGGGGCAGGATGTGTCGCTGTGTGTGGGTTTTGCAGCAGGGTGATGCATATAGCTGTCCCAGTCCTGCAGCTTTGTCTGCTCCATTTGGGGAGTCCCTGAGCTCCACTGTCCCTTGGGATGTGTATCCTGTCCCATTCCCTGCTCGCAACATTTTGTACATGGTGAGGCCTGAAGAAATTATTATTCTGCAACATCTCCTTTGGGCACAGCCAGCTATCTGGGAGCACTGTCACAGGCTGGGGATGGGAATGGGGACGGCACTGCTGTGAGCCCACTTGGCTCAGTGGCCCATTCTGGCCCATGGCCCTACCTTCTCCCTCTGGGGTCTGCTCAGTACAAGGGTTGTGCAGCTCTTCCTCCCTCTGGGGCTGGGGAATGTCCTGGTCCTGAGCCTCTGCTGTCCCATGAACCGCAGCTCACTTGGCAGCTTTGCTGCTTCCAGCTCTGTCCCACCCCCAGGACAGGGACTCTTTGGCCCTGGGAGATGCCAGCTCTGATTTCATTCCTTTGATGGATGACTGTCTGGCACCTTTGCTACACTTGGCTCTGCACTGCTGACTGATGAGGGTCATTTGCAGAGCTGCTGTTGGTGGGACACATCCTGACCTCCCCAGGGCGGCTGGGGGACTCACTTTTCCTCCTGCTGACCATCACTGCAGACCCCAGAGAGCTGTGGTTGGTGACACTGCCTGAGGCTGGGTACTTCCCTGAGTGGCTGAGCCCTGCACAGGGATGATTGTCAGCTGCAGGTTTTAGGGGCAGCTGGGTTCAGATCAGCCTTGGGATACCAGCTCCTCCTGACCTGCCAACTGACCCAGTGCTGCCCCACGGGGCCGAGCAGGGGCTGTGAGTGCTGCCCGACTGGTGGGCTGCTGGTGCTCTGCTCCCCTCCTGGAACGGTGCTGTGCCCAGCAGCTGGGCTGGGGGCACTGTGGGGGTCTTGTTGTGGGATGCACATTTTCCACCCATCATGATCATGCATTTATTGACAGGTTACTGAGAGTGATGGGGGAGTTTTGGCACTGTCTGTTGGTTTGTTACTGTAGGGTCTTTTCTAGTAGGAGGGTGCCATGGAAGGGGTGGGTTTGTCTCCCCAGACAGCTGTCACTGTGAGGGCACTGGTGGCTGTGGCTCTGTGGGAGGACAGGGACATTGTTATGCATCAGACTGACTCTGTCTCCTGCTTTTCCTCTGGGGAGACCATGGAGCAGCCCAGGCTTGGCTCCTCTGTGGGAAGGGGGTGTCAGCCCAGCACTTGGTAACCCTCAGCACGGTGGCACTGGCTGGATCCAGCCCCCAAGGACACATCAGCTGCTGGTGGCTCGATACAAAGTGGTCTGTGGCCATCCTGATGGCAATCATTGCTGGGGGCAGGGATCTACCCACTGTAGGTCCCTTCAGAGGCAGCCTTTGGGATCCATTTCAACAGTGTGTGGAGGTGGGGGTGTGAAATCCCTTCCCCTTCTGGCGCTGCTCAAGGATGGAGTCTCAGTTTGTGTGTGTTTGTGTGTTTCCAAGTTGCCGAGCTGCAGAGTGATGCATGGGAAGCGACAAGGCACTTAACCCGGCAGACCTCCCGCCACAGATAAAACACTGCCAGCCCTTTCTGCTCTGTGCCAGCCGCTGGATGGCCCTTGCAGAAGGGCGGAGAGCAGAGCGGCATCTGGAAAAGGAGCTGCTGCTGGCAGGGACAGGGCTTCGTGCTGCAATGTCCCTTGTGTCCAGAGTGGCAGCATATGGTTGGGCTCTGCTCCTCATCTTTGAGCAGAGCTGTTTCCCAGCAAGGGGGAGCTCCCAGACTCGCTTGTGGTTTGGATGCTGGGGACAGAAAGAGGCTGGTGTGTCCTACCCAGCAGAGCCCTTGTGTTCACTGAAGCCAGGACAGCAAAACCCCAGTCCTGGTCACCCCTCTCCTGTTGTTAAGCTGCATGTGCTGAATGTGCTCCCTCCCCTGCCCTGGGGACCCTGGAATTGGGCCCCCTTCGGTTTCCTCCTTGAGAAAACGCCCATGTTCTTTATTTTTTTTCTTTTTCCTTCTTTATAACAAACTAAAGTGTAACTTGCACCCGACCTGACCTACTGCACGTGCCTATACCTGCTGCCCCTGTGAGTCCAACCACAGTTTACTCTCTGTTGCATCTCTCTCGCTGTGTGGTTTCCCTCCTGCCCTGCTCCCTCCCGGGTCCATCACCCTGGCACTGGGTGTTGCTCTGCCCACCCTGTCCCTTCCCTCTCAGCAAAGGGGATACTTCTGCCTGCCAGGTCTGTTCCCACAGCTCAACTCTGCTGGAGGGACCTGGCCCCAGAGCATCCTTGGAAGGCTGAAAGGTGCAATTTCCCTTTTCCTCTGCAAATTAAGGCCCTGGAAGCACAGCTGGGACAAAATCATGGTTTATGTACAACTGATGCCCACTTCTAGGAAGGAAAAATCCTCTTTCCTCACCTGCCTGCAAACCCTGGAGCAGACAGGAGCCAGGTTGTGCTGTTCTGCCAGTGCCAAGATCCTTGCCCCTGTCACCCCCCGACAAATGCCAGGGGATGCGTTGGTTCATCCCTATATGTTTGCACATCACTGTCACCCTGCTGTGGATGCCACATCCCTGGGGAGAATTTGCCCTCTTTGAGTGGCTTTGTGTGATGTCCTGCTGGAACCATGACCTCCTGGAGCTATTCTCCATCCCTCAGAATGATGGAGCCGCCTTGGTGTGAGCTCAGGGGCTCCTGGGTTCTGCCTGTGGGCACTTTGGGGCCAACCTGCCTGGCAGTGGCTGCTGGATGCAGACCCATGTCCCTGTCCTGGAGCTGGGTACCATGCAACACCATTTTCCTGGCATCTGGGGCTCAGCTTAGCCCCACAAGGCTGAGAAAGGGCTTCTGTGGCAGCTATCTGCTAGAACCCTAGAGAAACAACCCCAAAACCAGGGCTCAGGATGCATAGGCGTTGTGACCTGCTGCTTGCAGATGTACAGGATGCTTGGAGCAAACACAGTGACAAACCAGAGCCCCAAAGGGACTTTGCACCTTTCGTCCCATTTGTCCCCATGCTGGTGCCTGCCTCCCCTTGGAAGCTGGAGCCCAGCATGGTCTTCATCCCCTCCTCTTCCTCCTTTCCCTACCTGCAGCATTAGTCCTGCGCTGAGTTTGCTGGCTTGAGGTACTGTGGGAAGGGAGGGAGGGGGTCTGCAGCCATGGGGCAACACCAGCTGGGAGAGATGGGGCTGAGTGAAACCACTGGGGTCCAAATGGGAGAACAGGGGGTGGCACTGGGGTCAGTACAGTGAGGGGACCTACTGTTAATGCAGGGTGACTTGGATGCAATGGCCATGGGCCAGGCTGCTGTGGGGAGTCCCTCACCCAGCCCTGCAGCCTGGCCAAGGCAAAGCCCTGAGCCCCGTTCCCCTTCTGGCTGTCTCAAAGCAGGTCCCTGGGCTCGGGTCCCAGCGCTGGACTGGGGTGGGGGTGCATGCTGCAGTCTGGGCTGCACGGGGGTTCTGGTGCATGCTTTGCCTTCAGCCCTCGGGTGCCAGCAGGATCAAACCCAGCCCGAGCTTGGGGAGGATGCAATGCCCTGGCTCAGCCACAAGCTGTTTCTTGGTCTTAGTCCTACCCTGCCTCCCTGCAGAGCCCCTCGGGGCGGGCCCCCGGCGAGCAGGTATTTGTCCTCAAGGCTAAAGGACAGAGTCTGGCCCTGCCGTTTCCTGACTCTCTGGGCTCCTGGGAGTCTCCAGCGCACCCTGGCATGATGGGGCTGTACAGAGGCGCTGGGCGTGGGTAGCCTAGCAGGGTTGTCCCCATCCTTCCCAAGGATGGATACTCCAGTGCCGGGTTTGTCCTGGGATTGAGCAGGAAGGCCGGCCAGAGCCTGGGCTGGGTTTTGCCTTCCTGCTCCTCCAGCCTCACGCTGCATGTGCTGCCTCCGCTCAGATCACCCTGCGCCGGGTGCCCAACCCTGCTGCCCCTCGGGACCGGGGGCTGATGCTCTGTTAACTCTTCTTCTGCTTGGTGACTCCTTCTTTCTTCCAGGCAACCCGCCAGTCCAAACTAAAAAAGCGCTGAAGCAGCGATTCCTCAAACTGCTGCCCTGCTGCCGGCCCAAATCCATCCCCTCGCTCAGTGAAAGCAAGTGCTTCTTCTTGCCTTTGTGTGTGTTTGTCCCCGGCGGTGCTGCTGCCTGCTCTCCGCCCCGGCCCTGCCTGCGGGAAGGGGACGCCTCCACCTCTCCCCTGCCCTGGCTGTCAGGATCAGCCCTACCCTGGAGGGGTCCGATCTCATGGGCTCTGCACCCACCTCTGTCTTTACCTGCTCACAGGCTGGTTTTCTCTCTTCATCTCCCCTGGAGCAGCTCCCACGGGATGCACAGCGGCAAGAACCGCTTGGGAGCTGGCTCAGGGCGGCAGGGCCCTGCCAGCACTGGTTTGGTTTAAGGGGTGGGGGTTTGTTTCTCGGGGTCGGTTTGGAGATGGAGGTGTGATGGGGGGATGAAAGAGGCTGAGCAGGGAGTGAGTGCAGAGTTCCTTAACCCCCCTGTACTGGGTGTGCTCGGCCCCTTGGTGAGTCCAAGCCCCTGGTCAGGTTCTCTCCCAGCTCCACAGTGTAAGCCAATCCTCCCTGGGAAGAGGTGAGTATGGAGGGGCAGGGTCTGAACCATCCCATGGAGAGGGGCTGTGTGCCCCTCTTGGCTGAGTGGGGTCTAGGGGTGCTGGTTGCTGCAGGGAGGGGTTGTGCAGCTTGGCAGATGGTGGAGAGAAGCCATCGATGAAGGTGGGAGCACAGTGGGCAGGATGGAATCTGGAAAGGCTGGGGGGGGGGCCTTTGGGGCTGGGGGTTCTGAGGGGCAACTCTCCTGCTGGATGTGAGCCCTGGTGCTGCAGGACATCAAGGGTCTGAACTCCACAGGGCAGATGCCTGTGCTGGGGGGAGGAGAAGAGCAGGCAGGGAGGGTTTCAGCACTGGGGGGTTTTCACGCCTCTCTTCTGCCCAGCCTGGGCTGGGAGTGGGGTTGTTGCCCAGTGTCAGTCCCTGGTCTGCAGCCAGGGTGTCATGAGTGTCCCCTGCTGGCATATACCCAGCTCCGGCTGAGCAGAGCACCCCAAAAATGCGTCAGCCTGGGCAGGTGTGAGAGGATGGGGTGTGCTGTGCAAGGTGCCTCTCCTGCCCCCTGGCATGACAAAATACGGCTGGACAGTGCTGGCCTCAGCCACCCTCTCTTCCCCTGGGTTCCTTGCAGACAGTGTTGAGGATGAGTTTGAGCTCTCCACCGTCTGCCACCGCCCCGAGGGGCTGGAGCAGCTCCAGGAGCAGACCAAGTTCACCCGCAAAGAGCTGCAGGTCCTGTACCGAGGCTTCAAGAATGTGAGTACCCCTTGACCAGCTCTGATAGCCCCCACCTTCTGCTGTCGTGTCCACCTTGGGGTGATGTTTTGTTTGTGAAGGTTTTTGGGACCTTGGGGTTGAAGTTTATATAAGGCTACAGCCTGATCTTATCTGCAGGGAGCTCAGTGGGGAGACCTGATCCTGTTTTCCATTTCCTTGGGTGCAGAGAGCCCCCTTCCTGGGTGCCTGGGATTCAGAGCCCCTCCAGCAAGGGGTGCAGCCCAAAAAATCAGGGAGATGCTCCAAGCAGCCTTTCTAGCCACCCCACCAGGTGCACAGGGCTGGGGGGCAAGGCAAGGGAGCCACAGAGTTTTAGGGGGTGCTCAGCCCTTCTTTGCAATGTGGAAGTGACGCTGTGGCTTTGCCCTGGCAGGAGTGCCCGAGCGGCATTGTCAACGAAGAGAACTTCAAGCAGATCTATTCACAGTTCTTCCCTCAAGGAGGTGAGTGCCCATCCCCGTCCCTGTCCCCATACACACGGGTACCTCTGCGGGGCAGAGGGTCACAGAGCACCCCCTCACGCTGTCTGCCTCCCTGCAGACTCCAGCACCTACGCCACCTTCCTCTTCAACGCCTTCGACACTGACCACGATGGCTCCGTCAGCTTTGAGGTGAGCTGTGGCCAAGGAGGGGGTGATGGGGTGCAGCGGGGCAAGGAGAGCACATCCCTCCAGGGACCAAGGGCTGGGGTCAGCAGCATTGCTGTTGCAGATGGATGAGGAGATTTGCAGGCCTAGTAGAGTTTATTAAATTCCCCGAGGCAATAGAAAACCAACGAAAAGCAACAAAAAAGGGGCTTTCTGTATTTTCTGGGTAGGGCTGTGTAGGTACCCAGACCGGCAGACACAGCCGTGGCTGGGTCTTGTTCAGGCTTTGGCTGAACAGCAGGTCACGATGCACATTGTCCTCTCGGTTGCTGTGACCCAAGGGAGTAGTGTGGGAAATGTATGGGGTTAAGCAATTTTTTCTCCCCAGACTCTTTTGGTACCCAACATTTCACCTTGTCAGCCCAGCCCCAGGGCACATCAGCTTTGGGGCTGAGCTCCTCTCTGCAGGAGAGTCAAGCAGGGCTGTACCTTCTGTGTCTCTGAGGCCCTTTGTGGCTGTAACTCCTGTCTGCCTGCCTTGTCCATCCTTGCAGGACTTTGTGTCTGGGCTGTCCACCATCCTGCGGGGCACCATTGACGATCGCCTGAACTGGGCCTTCAACCTCTATGACCTGAACAAAGATGGCTGCATCACCAAAGAGGTGGGATGGGGGGGTCCAGACTGGTCCCTGGGGCCAGTGCCAGTCTGCACCTAACAGGGACAAGGGCAGAACTCAGGGGTATTGGCTGAGCTCTGGAGGAGAGCTCAGGGGGTCAATATTTAACTGAGCTCAAGCTTTGCAAGCATCCCTGCTAGCCCCCTGGCACTGGTGTGACTCTGGGGTGGAGGGTGGATGAGTGGTGTGCAGCTTTGGGGCTCCATCGCACATGCATGCGCACACGTGGCCCCACACTGTGCACAGAGCCAGCAGAAACACACCTGAGCACCCCATAGGTCCTTCAGGAGCATCAAGAGAAAGGTGTGGGTTGGGGACCAGGCGGAGGCAGAGCTGAACTGCAGTTGACGCTGCAACCCTGCTCCCCTTCCCATCAGGAAATGCTGGACATCATGAAGTCCATCTACGACATGATGGGCAAATACACCTACCCGGCCATGCGGGAGGAAGCGCCCCGGGAGCACGTGGAGAACTTCTTCCAGGTGAGCTGAGTACCTCCCGGGGAAACAGAGCTCCAGCACAGAGCTGCAGTGGGTGCAGTAGAAAACACCCCACTCTGGGGATGAAGCAGGGCTGTCCTGGTCCTGTTGGTGCTTGGGCATGCCTGAGGCCAGGGGTGCACTGTGGGACTTCGGCAGGGGGTACCAGGTTCTCCCTGGGCATGGGGCTGTCCCTGCTATGCCCCCTGTGCTGTGCTTGTCTGCAGAAAATGGACCGGAATAAGGACGGCGTGGTGACAATCGAGGAGTTCCTGGAGTCCTGCCAGAAGGTAAAGTCACCACCCTCTTCCTTGGGGACTTTTGTTCCTCCTGCTTCCTCCCTGCAGAGAGGAGGTGAAGCCAGGGCTCCCAGGGGCAAGGCTGGAGCTCTGCTTTGGGAACTACCCATGCCAGCGTCCCCATACAGATGAGGAAAGCCATGGATCCCAGCAGGGCTTGGAAACTGCCTGAAATCCCTGGGGCTCTTGTCCCATGTGCCAGAGCTGCCATGAGGGTAAAGCCAGGTTTGGGGGAGCTGCCCAGATTGCTGTTCTGTGCCCAACTTGCCCGCTTCCCACCTGCTCCCGACAGGATGAGAACATCATGCGATCCATGCAGCTCTTCGACAGCGTGATTTAGCTCCCGGACCTGCCTCCAGATGAGCTCTCCTGACACTGGGCCCAGAACCTTCTTCTCTCTCTTGACTTTTCCTTGGAGACTCCCCTCCTCCGGCTGCACAGACACCCCCATGGAAAGGGGCCTTCCTTCCCTGAGATGCAGTCGGTGCTGAAATCTTCCCTTTCCCCTGGCCCAGCTCTGCTTTCCTCGGGGGATCCCATGCAGATGCCCAGATGTTGGAGCATGGGCATGGCTGGCACAGGATGAGCATTTCACCTGGAAGGACCTCCCTGCACCTAATCCTGGTGGAAAAGACACAGCCTTGGGCTGCAATAGAGGTTTTCCCCGTGCACACCACCCTGTGCAGCCACAGCTCCCCCACCCAGATCCTCCCCAGCCCCAGGAGCCCCCAGTCCTGGCTCCAGCCCAAACCCTCCAGCGACACTGTCTAGAAACCAATAAAGTCTTGCAACGGGCACCAGTGCCTCAGCTTCCTCCCCTGCCCTGGCTGTGCCCAGCTGTGGGGAGCGTGTCCGGCGTGTCCACTGTGAGCCACCGGCCACCCTCCCTGTCCTGGCACTGGGCTGGTGGGTGGGCAGAGGGGCCGTGCCTGGAAAAGGCAGCCACGTGAGCCCTCGGGGTTCATTGCTGCGCGAGCATGGGGAGCATGCCTGATCCCAGGGATCCCAGTTAGAGTTAGGAGGCTCGTCCTGACAGGGGGAGAGGGAAGACTAAAGGGACCCTGAGGTGACTTCTTGTGGCACTTGTCCTCCAGGATGGAGGATGCAGGGCTGGGACAGCTGCAACCTCAGCCCCTGTCCCTCAGGTTTGGGGTGCTGCCACAGAGGGACCCCAGGCATCCACTTTGAGGCTCCAGTGGAGAGACACCCTTTCCATCCCTTCCTGAGGACATGACAGCCAGGGTGTGGGGACAGGTGGAGGAGGGAGATGGGCTGGTGTCTGGTGGCCATTCTGCCCCCACAGGGCTCACAACTGTGCTTCTGGCATCATTCGCTGCTGACCTTGCCCTGCTCCTGTGCCCTGGCCCATCCCAGTCCCCCTGCTGCCCAGGGGGAATGAGCAATGAGGCAGAGAGGTGTCCCCACAGGCATAGCCCTGTGCTGGTGACATGGCTGAGCTGGCATCTCCTAGAGGAGAAAGTCGAGGCTGGGGTTAGACAGGAGTCACTGCCACGCTGCTGGCAGGCTGGAGGGTCACCTTGGGGCAGAGGGCTCATCCCCTTTCCCCAGCATGGCCATGTGTGAGCCTGTTTGGGGACCTTGGGGAGGGGGAGCCTGGGTGTCTTTGTCACCACCAGCTCCTTGGAGCTCGGTAACAACAAGCAGGCCTGACCACTCCAGGTCATAGCTGGGAGAGTGATGCCCGTGGGCTAATGATCCCATGCCAACGCCAGAGGCCCCTCACAGGCACTGGGAAGCCACCCAGCCCTGGCAGCCCCCGACTGTGGCTCCATACTCTGTCTCCTTGGCCAGAGGTGGTTTGGGCTGGCCTGAGCTGCGATGTCTGGGATCAGCACCCATGCTGGGCCAGACCCAGGCTGAGCCCGTGGGGTTGGAGGCATTTGAATTTAACCCCTGGGGCTCTGAGCCAAAGCTACAGGGCTGCTTCCCAGGGGGACCGTCCCTGTCCCAGCCCTTGCAGATACGATGTGTTTTTTAGGCTCATGCAACACATTATTCATCTTGCAGACATGATGTGTTTTTTAGGTTCATTCAACACACTGTTCATCTCACAGACCTGTTCCTGGGTTTGCTGTGGGGCTGAGCTCCCACTTGCATTCTCCTTAGAGTGGGAGGGCCTTACCCCTCCATCTCTTTGGCCCTGTTCTCCCTCCTCCCAGGCTCTCTGGGGTACCCACTGTCCCCTGCCACGTGGAGCACATGCTGCCTCCCCCCTCACGCTGTAGGTCGCATGGTGTGACCCCCTGCCCTGGGGCATGGTGACCCACAACCTGCTTGGCATCTCCAGTCTGTATATTTTGTATTATAACAATTATATGAGTTAAAAAACAAAACAAAACAACAACAAAAAAATCAACAAAAAACCAATAAAATCTAACCACAATCGCTATGCACACCACCGTTATGTCTTTGCATCTGTCAGCTGCCTGGGATGGGAGGGCAGGGAAAATGAGGGGTCTCTGCAGAGGGTTGGTATCCTTTTTGGGGTGCTGTGGCTGCAGGGTGCTCTGCATGGGTGCTCTGGGAGGTTGCATGGGGGACAGGGTGCACACTGAGCTTGGCCCTCTGTGGCTCTGTAAATACAGACTTTCCCCTGCTAAGGGGCTGTAGGTGTTAAAAAGCTCTTACATCAAATGTGTCACGTTTCAGGAGTCGGGCTGCCAGGTGGCTTTTCTGAGCTAACAGAAGCATGGTCACCTGCCACCTTGAGGAGGTAGGTGGGGACTGAGAAGGGTTTTTTCCTAGGGACATGAACTGATGGGCAATCACTGATTGCTGGAAAAGTCCAGCATTGCGAACTGGGAAAACAAAGTAAAACAGTCATGTAAGTAAGAAAGCAGCAGACAAGAGAGTAATGGACCTGATGTGGGACAGCAAAATGCTCCAGCATTATACAGTCTGTGGTCCAGGAACTGAAAGCTCAATGCAAAGATCTGCCTGGACACCAAACATCTTAAAAGGATGAGCTCTGGCCATGGGGGGAGTTATCATTGTGGGACTGGGTGAACAGCAACTCTCATCTTTCCAAAGCCTCTGACACTCCAGGGACATTTTTGGGCTGCTGGCCATTGCCTAGGGCTGTATGGATGTGTGGCTGTATGAATGGGCCTGAGCACGTTTTCCCCTCTAACCCACTTTTCCCGGTGTATCCTATCCCCTGAGCTCTGTTTGGCTGGTTGCTATTTCGGGCAATGACATCCAAGGGCTTGATGTGCCCTCTTGTGGCACAGGGACGCTGTGAGCCGCTGATAGGATCCCTCTTGTCCCCACGGTGAAGGGCAGGAAAGAGGCTGAGGTGATAATGGGAAAAACAGCACTGTGGGGCTCAGCCTTCAAATGCTGCCGTAGCCTTTTCACACCAAATGGGAAAAGGTTTGTGCATGGATTGTAGCTGTTGGGGTGGGGAAGTATCTCTGGGAGGCAAAAACAATCTGTTTAGCTCTCCCCCAAACAGGCCCTCAGGAAGGGGCCGAGGGCAGGGAGGCCTGGATCAGCCCCTTTAGGTGTGCCATCAGCTTGCTATGAGAAGCTGCTGGGTGAGCCAGGGCTTGGATGACCCTCATCAGTAGGAGGTGGCATTTAAGGGTGGGTAACAGCCAGGTCATTTGGTCTATGACGAGAACAGAGATAAGAGCCGATGGATCCTCGGAAAAGGGCAGCCTTGTGCTGCTTCCAGCCAAGTTTTTCCCAGCTTTCAGAAGAAAAATTATCAGTAGCTATGTGGTAAAACTGCCGAGCAACTGGATGAGGCAGCTGATGCAGCCTGGGGCAGTGATTCACTCCAGCACCCTGAACGCTGCCTGGAAACACAAGCATTTTGTAAAAGGATGAGATTCCAACGCTGGAAGAACTATTGCTGCAGGATTATTTTGGCACGATCAGAGATATGATCACCCCTTCAGGGTCCTTTGTGACCCTGTAGTCACCACTCAGCTCTGTAGGTATATGAAAGCCCTGTGTGTTCTCCACCCAGATTCTGTGCGTTTCTCCTCTCTAACCCTTCTGTAAAGTCTGGTCATGTATCAATACAATTTAGCTGCTTACTATTTAGGGTATCTGTACAATTTCTATTTTTGCTCTTTGAAAGCTTTGGCCTGAAGATGGTGGTAACTAGAGATGCTCCTTGGCCAGGGGCTCTGCTGCAGCTTCCTGAGCACGGGTATTGATGGTGCTGGAAACACAGCCGTCTTCAGTTTCTTGTCATGCCCGAACTGTCAGCAGTGGGAGTAAGTGGAAACGTGGCTGAAACGTGATGTGTCTGCCCCGATGTCTGCAGGCATTCTCCAGCCCTTCCTCACGAGCTGGGGTTTTCGGCAGCTCTTTGCTAACCTGTTTCTCGTTGGCTGGTACCCGCTGCAGCCTCCCCAGTGCTGGGAAGGCTGGCAGGATCAATTTGCCGGCCTCTCTCCATAGCCACAAGAGAGGTCATCTTCTCAGCCCTGGGCTCCGTGCCTCGTGCTCCCATGCGGCTGCACTGCTCCCTGGAGGGATGCTGTGTGACCTCCTGTGACCTACTGATACCATCTCAGCTTTGGATCCCCCCCTTCAGCATTCTCGTAGCCTCTTCCAGACGTGGAAACACCTCCAAGCGTGTCATCGCCTGTGCCGTGCCGTGCCGTGCCGTGCCGTGCCGTGCCGTGCCAGGAGGGTCGGTACTTTCCCCCCGCAGCAGCTCGGTCTCCCCTCCGCGCCGCAGCCCCGGCGGGCCCGGCTTAGCTTGCGGGGCACCGCGAGAAGTAGGTCACGTCTCACGGGAGCCCGCGCGCCCTTCGCTCCCGCGCAGGCGCAATCCTGCCCGGGCGCTGCGCCGCGAGGCGCATGCGCAGACCCGAGGTAAACACTTCATTCCCCACCGTCCTTC